>OX438637.1:1243666-1845500 GCA_949316285.1 Eupithecia subumbrata | reverse complement strand
CAACGGAACAAATTTCTGCAGATCGTACACAAATTTGTTCCGAGGCGGGAATCGAACCCGCAACCTCCTGCGTTGCAGGCGGACTTTCGCCCGCTGCGCTACTAGTGTATATATTAGTTGTAATTGTTTTATTCTGTTACTGTAATTTTTTATTTATTTATTAGGTATATATAATTATTAGTAATCCTATTCCAGTGTGATGTTTGACGAGAAACTGGGCCGTACCAACGTGCGGACGGTAACCCGATGCCAGGCGTCGTGTCGCGCTCACTGTCGGAACGACCCGGACTGCCTTAAGCGATGCTCCGACAGGTGTCTCCGAGCTGATAACTAGACCGCAACTGTTTTTATGGAATAAAATGAGCTGATAATTTGATTTGTGTTTTTGAGTGGAGACCACGACCCGCAAACGTAGTGTAAGACGCCCTCCGGCTAGGTGGGATGAAGATCTGCGACTGCAGGCAGATGCTGGATGCGGCAAGCTGAAGACAGGGCGTTATGGCGGGAGTTAGGGAAGGCCTATGTCCAGTGGATTAATATATAGGCTATAATAATATATATTAATATTAATATTAATATATAGATGATAATGAATAATTGGTTGTTTTGACAAAACTAAATAAAACGTTAAGTGTGAGTTAGACTCGCGTACTAAGGGTTCCGATTAATTGTAAGACCTTTTTTCTTTCCTTATTCATGATTCTAGGTCAACATGAAGTAGGTACCCTGTATATTTTGGTCGAGGGAGAGAATCAAAAATTATATTTTTTTTGTTAATAAACTACATATTCTTGAACTTGCTATATGAACTTGCTTCTTACTAAATTTTATGATTCTGTGTACACTAGAAGTAGGTACTAGACATGTGCGCCGATGCTCATTTGACCGGCGGCGGCGTCTGGCGTCCAATTTGTCGGCGGCGGCGGCGTCATCGGCGTAATCGGCGTGGATGTGAAATTAAGTAAAAGACGCCTTAATCCTTAATAAACTTTTAATTCATTAATTATATGACAGACTTACCTATTTGTCTTAAAACAATTATAAAATCAAAATTCAATAACAAAAAAACCTCTATGGCAACAATCAAATCACATACCTATTACAAAAAAAGCAGGGAAAAGCCTAGTTATTTTTAGATGACGAATAGAGGGTTTTCACTAGGGTTGCCACCTTTTTTTCGAGCAAATAGAGCATTTACCTGGTACGGGGGTTAAAAAAAAGTACGCCATGTAAAAATACATACTAATTTATTTTCATGTATTTTAAAATTAAGAGCAGTTTACCAAAACGACAAACAAATAGACCTAAAAGATATTACGAAAATTTCGTTTACTAAGTATAATAAATTTCGTTTCCATACTATAGACTTTTTCAATGTCTCTTTCTTTCAGGAACAAACTCATATGTATGAGCCGTTTCGATAGGCGTTATGGTTCGTAAAATTTCCGCAGGTATAAAAAAATATCTGAAACGGAGCAAAAAGATCAGCAACACTGGTCGCATCGAAAATAAATAAAGTTGATTATTGCCATTTGATGTTTTATCTTGCGTTCAAACGCAATGCGTATTGTAGAATAACACGATGCGATCTGTTACACTCAAAAACTTCAACTTTAACGTTTAGTACAGTGAACATTAAAATAAAAACTTGAAAAATAAAGTATTTTGGCGTACTTTATTGTGGTCATAAAGTATAAAGTACATAAGCCCGAAATAAAGTACAATACTTTATTATAATAGTACGGGTGGCAGCCCTAGTTTTCACAGCAAAATGTTTGATTTCGATCTTTTGTACCGAACTCCGATCCATGTCGTTGTCTGACATAGTGCACATTTTGTCATTTAAAAACAGATACCCTCCGAAACCTCCGAAAACTTTAAATTCTCACTAGTTGTGTGGCAGACTGACAAGTGAAAAGATAAATTTATGCAAATGGCACCGACGAAACTGTAGGCAAACAGTGTTGCCAGATAGCGAAATAAAAAAATACCTACCACTTTTTGCAAATGAAATATAAGAAATTTGTTATATAAAGTGATTTATTTAATGTAGAATATCGTTATTTTGTAGACGCCGATGACGCCGATGAAAAATTCGGCGGCGTCGGCGTGGCTAAAATGATCGGCGGCGTGCACCACGCCGATCGGCGCACACGTCTAGTAGGTACCCTATAGGTTTTGGACTATAGCAAGAATCAAAAGTTTTTTTTGTGAATAAATAACACATTTACGGTTTTAGGATTTTTTCCTTTATTTGTGCTAAAAGGCCTTGCGTCTTACCAAATTTCATAATTCTAGGTCTACGGGAAGTACCCTATAGGTTTTGGGTTTCATAGTATGGTGAAAGTTGAATTCTCATACTGTAGAGTTTTTAAAAAGTTGAATTTGCAGCATGTTGAATCCTAAAAGTTTTGTTTTTTTATTGAAAGCCTCAGCTGCGTCATGCGACTGCGAATTCGACAAAGAAATCTACGAAGAAACATAAAAAACATGCAACTTACTCGAGTTAAACAACGAAACTCCTCCTTTTTCGAAGTCCGTTAAAATCTTGTTAAAATGGATTCGGATTACTTTGTTATATCTAATAAATAATTCATTTGCCTAATCGGGACAAAGTGACAGATATAGGTATTAAGAATAAACAAGTTAACTTTATTTGTAGCAATATTATACAATTTACACTAAAGTCATTTACAACGGGATATGATGATTTGAGTTTTGAGCTTTCCATTATTGACTTTAATTAGATTTAATAATGTATTTTGTGTTAATAACCATGATGGATTTATACAATTTAATTTAACTTAAGACCTCCGTGGTGTAGCGGGCGAAGATCCGCATGCGACGCAGGAGGTTGTGGGTTCGATTCCCGCCCCAGAACAAATTTGCGTACGATCTGCAGAAATTTGTTCCGTTGGTCTGGGTGATTTCTATGTTTAATAAAAAATATCTATCTATGGGATATTTACCATGATTTGAGTTTTAATACATAATAATGTAATTAGATTTAATAATGTATTTTGTGTTAATAACCATGATGGATTTATACAATTTAATTTAACTTCCTATTAACATTATAATGCGAAAGTTTGTAACGTTGTGTCGTCGTGAAAATGTTAGGCCGAAGACAACGTCAAACCTACTGAATAGATCGGGCTGAAATTTTGCACACATGAAGATACTGCACACATAAATACCTGGAATAGCATAAAGGCTACTTGTTATTCCAAAAAACGTGTGCAAAGTCGCGGGCAGAAGCTTGTAAGCAATAAAGTGACTTTACTAACCATACTAGAAATGAGTCAGTTAATTCGTTTCGATCATTCATTAATCGCCAGCCAATGTGCCAATGAACATTTAGGTTGGGTACACACATTCCGGGGCACCTTGTAGGATGTTCCTCCGCTACTCCGTTTTGGTGGAAAGCTCTGTCAGGAGAAACTTGTACTATAATAAAGCTGCTAACCCACTGCGGTGTACGCTGTGCACGGCCGCGCATTTTAGCTGCGTGGGTTCGTTTGTTTGACAGCGTGGGTCTACGTTTCCACTGCAGCTCATACTATGCATGAAAATTAACCCACGACTATGTAGAACTGTAGCGAAGCACAGTTTTGACGTCCCACTTCCCGCAGAGATGGACGCACTAGTGTACCGCGTGCATTGACATGTGTTGACAGCGTTGAGCTGCGTAGGCGAAGATAGAGATTCGAGTAAGCTAAGCGTTGTAGCAATGTTGTCATTAACCTCTCGTAGGCATGAATATGCGTAGCATGTTCGTGGGTCGCAGTGGACGTTATCACGTGCATAGCCTCTCTGTGCGCAGCAATGGCGCTGTGGCTTAACTCTGTAGGAAAAACCTACTTGAAAAGAACTTCTTTAACCATAAATGACATTCTCAGTCGATATATATAATTTTATTCTCTTTGGACATCACTTTTCAAAAGCTGTATAGGACCAGGCATAACCAAAAAATCCATAAAATTCAAATTGACGTCAATATAAACGCTTTTCTCGCATGAAAGTGAATTAAGTTGGAAATACTTCAGAAAATATGAAGCTACTGCTACTATTTTTATTAATTAAAGCATGCATAGCCAAAGACACAGTCCCAGTGTTCATCTTGGACCACGGCAACGCAATGTCCTATAAATCCATTGAACCAGACCCTCTGAAGAAGATTCCAGCCAAAACTTTCTCGTCCATAGCCAAGGAGGCAAAGAAGAAAGCAGAATGCGTAATTCTCTTTATAGAAGAACATCTTAGCACCGAAGATATAACAACAAAAGACAAAAAGGGAACCCCATACACAAATATGCAGCTAGAACTGCTAAAAAAGAATGTAAAATATCTCCCTGCAGTCGAACATCCATATAAAACACTTACGCAGTTCTTCAGACCAATGCCGTTCAATGTATTCCATCTTTCTCCTGGTGGACAACTTAAACTCAAGAACGAATATTTCAAATATATCTACGTTATCTTCAGGGACATAAAACCGAATGAGACACGAACCGAGTCGCTTAGAAATCACGACATGATGATTAAAGAGGTTTATTCAACAGCCAAAGAAGCAAAGAGAATTGTTGCTATTTACACGGGTAAAGTTAATCCCGTTTTTGTTGATAAGCTGCATTATATTCCTCCCAGGACGATGCAAGGGCCAGAGGCAAAGAGCGTCATTGTGGCTTCAGAAGGAGCTCTGTTTAGATTCTCTGGTAAGTCTTTCTCTGTAGAGTCAATAAATAATTCCTCAAGCTCAACCTCACTTCAACAGGATATCTCGTCCAATACTGCACGCAGGCTTCCCCCTGACACGACCTCAGTGGCGCAGCGGGCTGCGGGTTCGATTCCCGCCTCGGGACAAATGTTTGTACGATCTGCAGATATTTGTTCAGGGTGTTCTGGATATTTTCTATGTAGGTATGTTTAATATTCTATGTAAGTAATTTATATGGAAACGTTTTCTATCCCATGGGAACTGATTTATGGAATAAAAAGTGGCCTGTTTGATTTCAGGATCAGAATAATCCCAGGATTAGAATTACTTGTATGCAAAATTTCAGCCCGATCTGTTCAGTAGTGGTGGCATGAAGAAGTAACAAACATCCATCCATCTAAACATCAAAATTTTCACTTTTATAATAATAGTGTGATCAATATTAAAATATAAAGCCTTTTTATTTATAAAAAAATATCTATGTAGTGTATTGTATTTAGTATAACAGTTATCTAGTCCATAACACAAGCTCTGCTTAGCTTGGGGCTAGATAATGCTGTGTGAATTGTCCAGCATTAATAGTTATGTATATTTATTATGATAAGCGTCTTATTGATTTCTATCCCATGTGGGGTAACGGGACCCTGGTCGTGGGATTGCAGTTCTGTGGTAGAATTTTATCTTTCTGTAGGGTGCTGCTGCCCGCCCCCCGATGAATATCCCATAGTCGCCTCTTACGACACTAAAGCCGGCTTTTGACTATGGGATATAATATAATATATATTACATCCTGAGATATAATATTTTATCGCTCACCATACATTTTGTATGGCACCGTTTACACTGTGCTATAATATATATTACATCCCAAACTATAAATATTTTTTCGACCGAGTGAGCGATATTTGAAGGTAATTTGAAGGTGTATATTTTACCTCACGTCCCCGGACACCGCGCCTCCCCCGCTTCGCCCTCCGTTTGAATGTTGGCGTTCGTGTGCAGACGTGTAAACTGATCATTGTGTGCTCCAAAATATATATCTTACAGTGTGAATAGCAATCGCGGGATGTAATATATAGCACAAGATGTAGGTAATTTATATTATATCCCATAGTCAAAAGCCGGCTTAACGGAATTCAATTAGATAAACATAATCGAGTTATGTACTATTTTCTAGGTTCTACAAGTAATTTACACAGCAGCTATGACGACCGATGTGGCACGGTGGGCGAAGGTCCGCCTGCAACGCAGGAGGTTGTGGGTTCGATTCCCGCATTCGGACCAATATTTGTACGAGCTGCAAATATTGGGTCTGAGAGTTCTGGATATTTTCTATATACCTATCTACTCGTATAATAAAAAATATCTATCTATGTAATGTATCAAGTAGTTTATCAGTCATCTAGGATCTATATAACACAAGCTCTGCTTAGCTTGGCGCTAGATGATTCTGTGTGGATTGTCCAGCAATTCCAGAAGTTTTCGTATGGAATTGTTCGCCTTTTGATATGAACCCACGCTAAAACAATCAACGAATCAATAGTTTTACTATAAAAAATTTCGTAGTTCGACGAATTCATTATGAATGTAAGCGGGTTAACAACGAACCTAGTTTGTGTTGGAAGAACACCAACGTTTCATCCCTTAACGAGGGACTTCATCAGGGTGAGTGCGGTTCGCGTCGCGCCTGTACCGCGTCCCTGCGCGCACTGAACCGCACTCACCCAATCAATAGTTGTTTTTGAGTCTATTATTAACATTAACAGATTTTTTTATCAAATAAATAATCAACTTTATGTCGGTAGACTCTACAACCACAATTGATGCAAAATTTCTTTTAGCAAAGATTCATAGCAAATGGCGTAGTGTGCAAAACTTCTTATCTGCTAAAGAAATTACTCATAGAATAATAAAACTCGATTTTTTTCAATCCTCACTAACTACCTTAAACGGGCGATATCACACTTTATTAAAATAAATAAATAATGCTGGACAATCCACACAGCATCATCTAGCCCCAAGCTAAGCAGAGCTTGTGTTATGGGTATCTACTAGATGACTGATATGCTTAAATAATAGATATTTTTAGTATACATAGAAACGACCAGAACACCCGGAAGAAGTATTTGTAGTTCGTACAAAATTTTGTCCCAAGGCGGGAACCGAACTCGCAACCTCCTGCGCCGCAGGCGGACCTTTCCCCCGTCGCCCCACATCGGTCGTCAGTAAGACAACAAAAATAGTTCATTCATTCGTTCAATAAACTGTCAATGTCATTCTCAGGGGTGCACGCGTCGACTTCGAAGCGCCGTTCAAACTTCAATCTGTTGCCGAAGGTCTCCTCGGAAATGTTCTCACGTCGCAAGCTTTCTACCACGATGACGTACGCCGAATTCGACCTGCAGTTCAACTTTGACTTTGGGGAGTCGGAGTGGATGCTAGGTAAGAGAGATTTCTTCCACTCAAAGCGTTGTTGTGGCATATATTAACTTGTGACGGATTGGCATCGACTCAGGCACGAAAACCAAACCAAAAGCGCAAGCACGGACTTCGATAAAGCTCAATCCTTAGCGGAGACTAAATCGATGCTTACATAATGCTTATTGATAATAAAGTCCGAGGTAGCGCTCCAGGCTTTGCCGTAAAAAAAATAACTTTGTTCCAGGTTGAATTCGACAGAACACGGTAGCTATTAATAAATTTCTCAAACTTATCTGGCGCCTTTGTTTTAGCGACGCATCAGCAGGGTTATTTTAATTATTATGGATATTGTGATCATACAAGTAGATAAGCGCGAATAGTAAAATTTGTGTTTTTCTCTCCAGATACCGTAGTTTTACTGGAAGGTGGTGAGGAGGTAGGCAGACGGGTGATGCAGGTGGGCGCACCGTGGAACTGGTCCTACACCTGCGGGGAACCTCTTTGCATCATCAACGAAAGGGACGGCAGTGTCGTCACAGTGTCTCAGTACCAGGTGAGAGTGAATGAATGAACGCTTTGTCAGATACCGTAGTTTCAGGAACTGGTCATACACCTGCGGAGAGTATTTCTGTTTCGTCAACGACAGGGATGGCAGTAACGTCACTGTGTCTCAGTAACAGGTGAGAGCGAATGAATGAACGCTTTTCAGATATCGTAGTTTTAGGAACTGGTCATACACCAGCGGAGAGCCCTTCTGTTTCGTCAACGACAGGGACGTCAGTGTCGTCACAGTGTCTCAGTACCAGGTGAGTGTGAATGAATGAACGTTTTGTCAGATACTGTAATTTTAACTGGTCATACACCTGTGGAGGGCCTTTCTGTTTCGTCAACGACAGGGACGACAGTAATGTCACTGTCTCAGTAACAGGTGAGAGTGAATGAATGAACGCTTTGTCAGATACCGTAGTTTAAAGAACTGGTCCTTCCTACACTTGCGGGGAGCTTCTCTGTATCGCCAACGACATGGACGGCAGTCTAGTCAAGGAGGTTGCGGGTTCCATTCTCGGCTTGGGACAAATGTTGGTACGGTCTGCAAATATTTGTTCCGGGTCATCAGCGTATTTTCTATGTATAATACAAAATATCTATCTATGTAATGTATTGTTTTAAGTATATCAGTCATCCATCTAGTAGGTACTTACTTACCCAAAACATGCCGCGGTAGGTTTTATAAGTTCCCGTGGTTCGGCGAAAATGACGAAAGAGGGACACCGGAGAGGTTTTTAGTGGGTATTACGTCCTTCTCAGGGCGTCGAGTCCCATAATTCTGACTTCCCCAGACCAGTTTATTTGAAAACGAACTTCCTCGCCAAATAAAGAAAAAAAAGTACCCATAACATAACTTTGATTAGCTTGGGGCTAGATGTGATGCTGTGTTACTGTGTAATGTACTTATTTTTAACTAAAACGTTACATTTCAGATCCAACCAATCTACCCAAACATACAACGTCGCAGCCTCACCCTCTACGGAAACGAGGAAGTAACCTCAAATCCCACACCGATAAGAGATTTCAGAGTGCCATACATGGTGAACAGAGACCAACGTAACATTCACATTAATAACTTTCACAGTAACTACAGGCGGGATGAGACATTCGGCCAAACTGTTAACTGTGGTCCCTATTTCAGTATTAGTATTTTGACTGGGCTTTTTGTAGTTTATACTTGCCTAGGCGTGCTGGGTTATGCAATTGTGATGCTGTATAGTTGTGGAAGTAACGATAGATTTGATGATCCTCATGGGAAGGAAGTGATTACTTCTGTTGGGGAAGAAAAGTGAGTCAATATTTATTTGTTGAATTAATAAGTGAAGTTATACACTGAGTTATGTTCTAGCTGTAAGCTTTACGCGATGAAAAAGGTACCTACTATTTTAACACCACTAATATTCAAATTGATTTTGATAACGTGAGGAGGGTTCATTCAGTTCATTCATTGAAAAGTTTGACCTTTTGCTTTATGCACTAATATACGAATAATATTATGTATAATATTATGTAATGCACTAATATTACGAAGTATACTAACTAGTTTATGGCTTGTATTTTTAGAGCGTGAAGCCTATGATAGGATGTGATGGTTTATTTTTACTGAGTAAAGGATTTAATCCCGAGGGGCAAAGTAAGTAGTTAAAATTACAATTAATACCAATTTTTTCTCTGATAGATCGAAATTAATTTGAAAAGGTCATGATAGTGTAAGAACTTTCAATAAAAATGTTTTAAAAAATGTTTTGTTTAATTTTTTCTGATGCCCTATGCATTGTAACATAACTCGGAAAATGTCATGAATTTTGGAGAAATAGCTCGAACGTTTTAGTGGCTCCTTGTCAGTAGTACTACTAAGAAGTACAACTGGTAGTACTAATTTATACTAGAGATACAAAGGTGTGTCATTTGTACTACCAGTACCAGAATATGTGGTATTAGTTACTGGTAATTATATCTGTATTATACTAAATACATATCTACTACAAAATACTGTACCTATCTTAGCTACAAATAAAGATGTTCTTATTCTTATTCTTATTCAGTTGAACTTACGTTTCAATTAGAATTCAAAATGTTGAGTGAAGTCGAGTGAATTTACTTGTAGGTACTTTTGTAGTAGTACTCGAGATATAAAGGTGTGTCATTTGTTCTACCAGTTGAACTTCTTAGTAGAACTACTGACACGGTGGCGTTTTAGTCGCCTAGACTTTATGTACCTGAACACCTTACTGATGACGTCCAGAACGCGGAAAAAAAAGAGTTAATTTAAAATCAGACTTTATTCTTTTTCGTGGGACTTTTAAATCCATCATGGTTAATAAAACTAAAGTAATTTACAATGATTTGACTTTTGAGCTTTCCAATAAACCGGCACAGTTTTATGCGCCATGATCACGGAATAATTCAGTCAGTATACAGGGCGTCCCACGGATATGCCACATGGAGGGAAGGTACCATATATATTGTAGATGGAACATTTTACTGAAAGAAGACATTATTTGAATTTAAACAAAATTTAAACTGCACTCATAGATATTTAAATAATTACATGGTTGAACCGGGAATCGAATCCGTTACACGAGAAAAAGATTCATTCTGTAGTTATAACATACCGATCGAAAGATTCATCATAAGGATCATTTTTTGCTAAATAACATAGTGTCAGAAATAATAGGAAGACCATGAATTTGAAGGTACTTTCCCTCCATGTGGCATATCCGTGGGACGCCCTTTATAGAAAACTCAAAACTCAAATCATGGTAAATGTAAATCCGTTGCAAATGACTTTATTCGTGAGTTTCAAGATACTTTTCAAATTGCTCTCTAATATGCACAGCTACAGTCGAAGCTCTGTTATTCTTCCTGGACTGTCTTGTGAGCAAATCCAGATAAATAGCGCCATGGTCACTCTGACCGAACTTACAGAAATGACGGTCTTTCATACCATCAACATCCTTAATAATATTATTCAGGAGACAAGCTACTTTAACGGTTAACACCGCAAAATTAAAGTGCATTTCCATCGGTCTTTTTAATATCTCCCACTTTTCTGATAAAATTTCAAACGCACAGTCAACCGTGACTCTAGCAAGTTCAAGTCGTCTGTTGAAATTGGATTTCCGATGGCAAATAACTGATGCTCTAGGAGGAAACGGGCGGAGAAGATGTTTTTTAAGTGGGAAAGCCTTGTTTCCTATGATAACTAGGGGTAAGTTCATGTCTGAGTCGGGAGCGATGGCCCAGCCTAGTTGCGAGAAGACTCCACCGAAGGAATAGTCTACGTCGTCTTTGACTGAGTTGACAGATACTGCCTGGAATCTGAATTCTGCGTCGACGACCGCGTGGATGAGCAGTGAAGACCGTAATCGACTTTTCCAGTACCTGTATTTATGCCTTTTGTGTGCTATGTATTTGCCGCCGATAGCGCCGACGCAGTTTGGGAATCTCCATCTGGAAAGAAATAGGGAAAAATCTTATAATATTAAAAGGAATCCCTATTTCTTAATTTATTATTATATTCTATTTTAATTAGACGACCTCAGTGGCGCAGCGGGCGAGAGTTCGCCTGCGACGCAAGAGGTTGCGGGTTCGATTCTCGCCTAGGAACAAATTTGTGTACGATCTGCTAAGAAATTTGTTCCGTAGGTCTGGTTGTTTTCTATGTATAATAAAAAAATATCTATCTACGTATATAATGTATTAAATATATCAGTTATCTAGTACCCATAACACAAGCTTTGAGTAGCTTACTTTGGGACTAGATGGTGCTGGGTGGATTGTCCAGCATTATTATTATTATTTATTTCCCTTCGTCACGGCATTACGCGTTAACGGCTGGACCAATTTCGCTAATTCTTTTTTGTTGCGTTTATTATTGCCAGAAATTTTTTATGAAAGAAAAAATTAAGAAAGTTGGATAAATAAATTACCACGCAGGCGAAGCCGCGAGTCGCAGCTACATAATAATGATGTAGAATACTAATATTATTCCGACACAAACATGGTTCGTATTTAACCCGCTTACATCCGTAATAATGTCAATCTACAATATATTATGTATATATCTTTTTTGTTAAATAATGGAAAAGTGATTTGGACATTCGTGGTCTAGTGGACAAGAATCTTTGTGAACTATATTTTGGTAATAAGATACAGAGCAGGCCAAAGTTCAAGAGTTCAGATAGGTACCTAGTTAAAGACCTTTGACTAGCTAGGTATCTGGATTGATTTAATGCACCTTTTAAACTCTCACCTAAACAGCCTATACTGGTCCTGCTGGACGCAGCCATCCCCTGATAAGCGCCTTATTGGTTTTTATCCCATGGGGGGTAGTGGCCATTGTCCCCACGCTGGGCATGCGGGCTGGGGATCGCAGTAAGTCACAATGAGCAGTAGAAGTGTCATATCAACAAACATGCAAATCCAACCCCATAATTTCATACACTCATTCTTAGGTATATTTCTCGATCATTCTCTCACAATTTTAATTTTGCCGCTACTACCTGGTGCTTATCATGGGATTGAAAGTGTCATAGCGCCCTGTCGTTCAAATCCAGCCCCAATCATTCTTACGTTCTTCTATTCATTCGTTCCAATAGTTTCATTCATTCGTTCCTATATTTCTCATACGTTCAATATTTTTCGTGGACGTCAGCCTCAAATGAATGAATGCATGAGACAATGTGATCATTCATTCACTTGTTTGATCTTCTCGTTCTCTGGTAGTTTTCTTACCTGTAATAATACTCGTCAGCCAATCTCCTCATGTGCTGAGGTTGAGGCAACGCCATGTGTGTGAGGTGGAAGGTGTCCCAGAGGACAGCAAGCGTGTCGTTGATGGTCTTGGAGGCAGTGCTGCTGCCTATCAGGAAGCAATGGGAGAGCTCCTTTAGGGTCAGGCCTTTGGCTAGGTATCTGGAAGTTAGAGAAGAAAAATATTATGGATCAGTGACCTATAATTTTAGAATCAAAAGTTTCACGAAGATTCGACTGAGACGTAGATTGCTGGATTCATTTCCTGCCGTGGGACAAATTTGTCCTCATACTACAGAAACTTTGAGGGCAAATTTGTCCTGCTGCAGGAATACTACCTAGAAACATTGAATGGTATTTTGAAGACCGATATGGCTCGGCGGGTGAAGGTCTGCCTGCGCCGCAGGGGTTGCCGGTTCGATTCCCGCCTTGGAACAAATGTTTGTACAATCTGCAGATATTTTTTATTCCTCTGTTATTTCTAGATGTTTTCTATGGTCTCGATGGTCTAGATGGTTTCTACAATAAATAAATTTCATTTCATTTCATTTCATTTCATATGTATAATAAAAAAAACTATCTACGTAATGTATTATATTAAGTTTAACAGTCATCTAGTACCCATAACACAAACTCTGCTTAGCTTGGGGCTAGATGATGCTGTGTGGATTGTCCAGCATTATTTATTATTATTATTTATTAATATTTGTCAGCACCATTTGCAGTCAGATTTTACCCACATCTTTCTGGGTTCCAAAAGGTAATAGAGGCCTTAAATACAGTACTTTATTAAAGATCAGTGTTATTATAAGGCTTTTTTTGTTTTTTTTAAGATTTTCTGCTTTTTTTCGTCCGGCATTGTTGCATTTTTTACCCTCAGATGTTAAAAGAAGAATCATTTTAAAGATAGAATCAGGCTGTTAAAACATTACCATTTTAGATTCTAACTACAACGCAATAAAGTTGATTTCAGCTTGTATTTGTCTAACAGTGGTCTTTGGCGTAAAACACACACAAGCGACGTGGCGAAGGCGCGGGACAGGCGCAGCGCAGGCGTGGGACAGATACGGCGCAGACGCGATTTGAATTATATCAGAAGAGAAATTTGTGTCGCTATACTTCAAACTACGATAAATCCAATTCTGAGATTTTTATGATTTTGGTATCAAAAGAAAGGGTAAAAAAAAAAACGTTTTCAAACTATGTTTTCAGTTGTGTATAAATCCGCATGGTTTTTGAGAAATTAACGGTCAAAATCATAATATTTTATCAAGATCGATCCATATGTCAGGTTTTTTTAAATGTAGTTAAGACCATGCGAGCCAATCAGCGAACTAAGTTTGTTCAACATGGCCGTCAGTCGACGTAAACAAATCCAGATAAGTCCAGATCTATTTTATCAAAATTTGATAAATCCACACTGAGTTTTTTCAAAGATAGATAAATTGCATCCCTTCATATCAAATGAAGGTAAATCCAATCTAAATATTCTAAATCTAAATATTTAATTTTTGAAAGAATGAAGAGTTAAATACTGAATTTGCTGAACGTAGGATCGTTTTCTTCAATAATGTTTCGATAATAAAAAAAAAACCGGCTCTTAAATCATCAAAATAAAATTATTAACACTTTTTTTTAAATATCTTCTAAGAGGGTTGAGTGGATTTATCTGAGTTTGAAGTTAAGCGACACTTATATCAGAATAATATAATTGAATTATATCAGAGAGAGAATTAAATTAATTACCTCAAGGTAATAAACAGCTTCTCTTCAGCCGACAAAGTCTTTATCATGATCACAGACGCGTTTAATTTATCATGCACCTGCTCCAAAATATATTCGTAAACATCCAGGCTCATGTTGAAGTAATCATAGAATTGTTCAGGATTTGTCCTCAAGTGTGTTCGAAGTCTGTAGTATTCGCTGTTCTGTTTTCGCTCTTGTGGAGTGTTGGTAACTGAGCTGCGGTGGAATAATAACTCCCAACGAAGAACCATGTTGCTTTCTAAGCAAAGTAACGCCGTTTTTGATAACATTTTTACTAAAAATTACGTGCGATCTTGTTGAAAGTTAGGAGGGGAACCGACTGGCGCCACCCTGCCGCACTCCCCGCTTTATTGATTTGCGACAACACAACACAATCACATTTCACAACACAACGCTGCTCCTGTAGTCCTGTGTGGCCATGATAGAATGTTTTGTTTTTATTTAGCTAGGTAGGTAGAACAGACATAAAATAAAAACAAACGTAATAATATCGTGGTTTGGCTACACCACTGTCAGTGTCATTCGCCTTTTTCTACTCAACGCAAGATGGCGTTT
Source organism: Eupithecia subumbrata (assembly GCA_949316285.1). NCBI lineage: Eukaryota > Metazoa > Arthropoda > Insecta > Lepidoptera > Geometridae > Eupithecia > Eupithecia subumbrata. The sequence continues at coordinate 1,830,736 of OX438637.1, read as the reverse complement.
TTTGTGTCGTAGTAAAGTTAAAATTTAGGATTTTTTTTATACGTCTGACAAATGTTGCTTGCTACTCTCTCAAAGATGTCGCTGCTGTACCAAGTTTTGACATAACCATAGACACTTTGTTTCTTTTCTTTTACCAAAGACAATTGTCAAATAGAAAGTGCTACCAGATCAACTATTTATAAGATTAAACTAGCTATTTCTCTGCTATAAAAGAGATGACTTTAAAACCTAAGGTAACCTTTATCCTACCAAATTCTTAAAAAAAATAAACATAATTAGTTAATTGATACTTTTATGAAAAATGTTCACAAAATTTATTAGCTGTTCAATGTTTATTTCGTAAATATCAGTTCACGGAGGGATTGATGTGACCAATTTTAGTGTAAATTCTTTCAGATTCAGCTTTGAGTAAGTTGGCAGCACTTATCATATGATCGCATTTTTTTTCACATGATCAAAGCCAAATGGTCTCGTAATCGTATTTCAATTTTTATTTCTTCAGTTTCCACCGACTCGGGGCTCAAACTTTGATTTTAGTCCGTATCAAACCTTTTGAAAATGGCGTTTAGCCGTTCTGTGTTCAGTGTTTTACTATTATGTGTGGCGTGTAGGGCTTCCGTTCCAGTTTTCTTATGGGGTGATTTGGTCTCGCCGACCTTGAAAGCCAACCCCCTAACTCTAACCACAACCCCTGCATTCAGTCAAATCCTATCCGAGGAGTTAGCTAATGGCCAATTCACAGTCGTTTTCATCGAGAACAAGTTATCTAACGAAGATCTCTCTCTGAAAAGCGGTGGCCAAACTTGCTTCCCGAATCTTCACGCGAGCGTGTCGAAATCCATCTACCTGCCGTCGGTGGAAAACCCCACTGAGGCTTTCTACCTTCTAGAAGAAGCTGAGAACGTGGACCGTTTGTTGCAAAATGATTTCAACTTGGAGATAACCACAACCTCTTCACCGCATTTCTTGTTTGTCAACCTTGATGATGAGAAAATTGGGGAGTCAAGAGCGGAGTTGCTTCTTCGCCACGATAAATACATGCAGGAAACTATTGCCAAGCTGCAGAAGGAGCATGAGAGAGTTGTAGCTTTGTACACTGGTCGTAGGTCGGGTTACTCTAGGGTACGGCGTCAACTTCTAACTCAAGCTCAGCAAGCCAATGATCTGCAGTTGGATGGTGTCCGTCTATACGCGAGGACCATCAGGTATGTTATTCTTTATTTCTTCTAGTTAGGATAAGAGTCAGAGTGCCTATACCCAGTTACATGATATTCAAACAGGAATAAAATAGGCTACTTTTTATCCCATAAATCAGTTCCCATGAGATAGAAATAAATACATTACCATAGAAACAAAGCGTGAAGCTGCAGGCATGAACTAATATTTTATAATCATCCTATTTAACCCTGTATTGAGTCACAATGGCTTGAAGTCTATGTGTCATTTGATTCGGAATGAACAATTACTTTGTTTTAATTGTGTTCTCAATGAGTAACAAATTAATGCGTTAACAGTCAAAAAGGGGTGCCCTAATCCCTAGTTGAAGCCTTGAGTGATGAAAGCTATTATAAGTAAGAATCCTTCGCAGGTTAATCTAGAGGGCATTCAAAATAGACTTTAAGTCAGCAGTAGACATCACACTATAATATTAATAATAATAATAATAATAATGCTGGACAATTCACACAGCATTATCTAGCCCAAAGCTAAGCAGAGCTTGTGCTATGGGTGCTAGATAACTGATATACTTAATACAATACTCTACATAGATAGATATTTTTTATTTTAGATAGAAAAACACCCAGACCAACGGAACAAATTTCTGCAGATCATACACAAATTTGTTCCGAGGCGGGAATCGAACCCTCAACCTCCTGCGTCGCAGGCGGACCTTGGCCCGCTGCGCCACGGACGTCGTCAAATGTTGAAAAATTATAAATGTGAAAGTTTGGATGGATGGATGGATAGATGAATGGATGGATGGATGGATTTACTTCTTCACACCCAAACTACTGAACGGATCAGGCTGAAATTTCGCATACAGGTAAATCTAACCCTGGAATCAAACATAGGTGACTTTTTATCCCATAAATCAGTTCCCATGGGATAGAAATAACCTTAAAATGTTTCCATAGAAACAACGCATGCGAAGGCGCCAGCCTAATAATAAATTACAAAATAATAAATTTTGAGTTACACAGTCATAAAGAAGAATTAAATACCATATTAAATATTAAGTTTATTTTACTAGTATAGCTAGAACTGATTAAAATAATATAGAATGGCACAGTGAGGGCTACAGTGGAATATTACTTGTTCTAATTGCAAGTATTCAAATAAAATAAATAAATAAAACTGGTCAATCCACATAGCATCATCTAGCCCCAAGCTAAGCAGAGCTTGTGTCTTGGGTAATAGATTAACTAAGGTGCTTAGTAAAGCTAGAAAAAAATAGTTTATTTTATTTTCTAGGTTCTACATTTAATTTAGACAACTGCATTCTTTCTACCCGTTGTCCTATTACCCGTTTTCCTGTAGGAATGAAGCAAGGTCCTGTAGTTTCGGAGCCTATTCAATACAAACAAACAATCAAATCTTTCTTCTCTATAATATTAGTATACTATAGTTTATGCCCGCGGCTTCGCACGCGTTGTTTCTATGGAAACGTTTAAAGGTGATTTCGATCCCACGAGAACTTATTTATGGGATATAAAGTAGCCTATGTTTGATTCCAGGATTAGAATTACCTGGATGCAAAATTTCAGCCCGATCCGTTCAGTAGTTTTGGCGTGAAGAGGTAACAAAACATCCATCCAAACTTTCGCATTTATAATATTAGTGTGATGTGATGTGATATAATATAACAGATAAGAAGTTTTGCTCACATCGTAAGCCATTTGCTTATAAATCTTAGATAAAAAAACTTTGAATCAATTGTAGTTTAAGAGTCTATTGACATTAAGAGATTTTTTACTTAAATCAATATTATGTTGAAAGACTCCAACATCCATAAAGGTATTATTTTTAAGATTTTATAGGTAAGGGTTCTCCTATATATATGTAGAAGGGTCTGAGCACAGAGAAACAGCTGAATAGTTGGAATACTGTAATTTCTCTAATCTATTTATATCTATCAGTGCAGTGCATGACGCGACCGGCCGAAGCCCAATGCAGATGCGCTGTCTCACTCACGCGCGCAGCGTGCAGGCTACTCTTGTGGTTCTCGCTCGCACTCGTGCGCGGGCGCGTGATTCCATTGCAAAGTATTGTAGGTACTAATGGTAGGTAGGCTACAGTTTTTATATTATTCCATAATAACATGCATTTTCTTTTCTTCAATAATAACATGCATTTTTTTTTCTTCAGGCTGGTAACCGGAGGCAACTCAGTGGTACTCGAAGGCCTAAGCAGCTCCACCTCCGAGATCAACTCGACTACACTGACCACGAAGACTACCCTCAACTTCAATGATAGGAGTATCGTGCTGAGCTTCAGAGGAATGGCAGGATACTGGTTCTTTGGTAATTTATTATTTTTCTCACACATCCTCTAGAAGGCATTGTAGCTTGAAAAGTTGTGTGAATAATTTGGCTTGTTTTAAAAAACTATAAACCGACTTCAAAATTGATCTACAATTTATATGGGACCAACTGTGGGGTATATTCATTCTAATAAAAAAAGAATTATCAAAATCGGAGTACTCTGTAAAAAGTTATGCGTGGTCAAACATTACAATCAGTGAGTGAACAATCAATCATCCCCTGTTTTCCTACCCTTAGGGTTGGATTCTTTTTTCAAATTTAAATGGGACCGTCTTTGGGGTATACCATTTCCAATAAAAAAATAATTATCGAAATTGGACTACTCTGTAAAAAGTTATGCGTGGTCATATACATAAAAAAAAATATACGCGTCGACTTGAGGAACTCCTCCGCTTTTCGGCGGTTGAAAAAAACAACTAACAAGACAACACAAAAATTGACAATTCTCTTTTTGCCATTTAGTTGGAAAACAGCTGTCAGCAGTATGCGAAAAGAGCTCAAATTTTAGTGTTCTGTCAAAGGGATTTTCAGATTAAGAGGCAATGTTTACAAAATATTGTATGGCGGGAGTATAGGTTGTGCTTGTAGCTTCGTACGATAACAGAGCAGTATAATAGATCTTTTTAAATTTCTCTTAAAAGATAATAAACATTTCAGTATCATAAATCACCACCATATAAATAATTAAAAATAAATAAATAATGCTGGACAATTCACACAGCATTATCTTGCCCCAAGCTAAGCAGAGCTTGTGTTGAGGGTACTAGATAACTAATATACATAATACAATACACTACATAGATAGATATTTTTTTATTATACATAGAAAAACATCCAGAACACCCTGAACAATTATGTCCAGATCGTATAAACATTTGTCCCGAGGCGGGAATCGAACCCGCAACCAGCGTCGCAGGCAGACCTTCGCCCGCTGCGAGGACGTCCTCGCAGCGGGCGAAGGTCTGCCTGCGACGCCAGTAATTTTGAAATGAAAACTGAATTTTCTATTTATTATTAATTTTGTATTCAATATTTTCCAGACACTGTAACAGTGAACCCAGGCACAGCTGATGCCATAGACCTGAACCCTGACATTGAAATCTACGCGCTTGATGGATTCTCCTACCGCTGCGCACAGAATGTTACCTTCAGTTTCGGCAACTCTAGCGAGACTACCTCTGTACACTTTGAAGACTTCAAGGTAACATACTTTTCACCACTCTCGCTCAAAAAAAGTGAATTTTCTGATTAAAAAAACAGTCAGAAAATCGGTTTTTGCTCACATGTGGAATAAAGGACATCATTCAACATGTTGAAAAGAGTAATTTTTCTCAGAATACAAACTAAATTTTAATGGTCTAATAAAATAAAAAAATATAATTATAAAAATAATGCTAGACAATTCATTTCAATAATTAATAAATTATATTACTATGGTGAAATTTATGGTAATATTACTATGGTGAGTACCAAAAAGAAAAATCCACCACCAATCAAAAAATCAGGTGGTGCCATCTGTTATCGTGCCCTTACAATACCCGGACATTCCTAATATAAATTGTATTATAAATAAAAAGATAGAGCATAGAAAGAGCATTGCAATAATTAAAAAGAAAGAATATGTAGAGCAAAGGCTAACTAAATCAAAAAACCCGAAAAGGGAAGTATGGGCTGTCATCAAAGAAGAGACCAATAAAGCAGTGACCGAGTGGAACTGGAGCTTAGTAGATACAATGTCTAACGTCCCCATCCAGCAAAATAAGTTACCGGACTACATAAACGATTACTTTGTATCTATCGCAAATAATCTTCGTGTCTCGTGCCCACCTAACATGAAAGAAGCCCTTAGTTTCATACATAGTGTGACTTCGAAGCAGACCAATTTCGAATTTAGCTCTATATCAAATGAAGAGTTACATAAACTTCCAGTAACAAAATAAAAGGCTCAAATACGCAAGATCTATATGATATATCGGGGTCCTTACTATTTGATATGACGATATTTCTCTCAGATCATTTCGTTTTCCTTATAAATGGTGTTTTACACTCTGACTCCTACCCAAATATGTTGAAATGTTCACGTGTAACTCCACTGTATAAAGGTAAGGGTGAAATTTCTGACGTAAGGAACTATCGTCCCATTACAATTGTACCCACGTTATCCAAGCTGATAGAGTCAATCATGTCGGAATCCATAATGAGGCATCTACAACATAACAAACTCTTATCAGACTGCCAATATGCGTACAGACCCGGCAAATCAACTACGTCTGCAACCCTAAAAGTCATACATACCATAAACAAAGGTCTAGAGAACAAAAAGCAAGTGGCAGGCATCTTTCTAGACCTTTCGAAAGCTTTTGATTCTGTTGACCATCAACTACTATTAGAGAAGCTCAAGGTCTATGGGATGCAAGGCAGTAGTCACAATCTTCTAAAATCTTTTCTAGAGAGTAGGGAACAGACGATAGAAATAAAAACAAATGATAAACATCTTAGATCGAAGCCGCAATGTATAAGTATAGGAGTTCCACAGGGGTCGTTGCTTGGAAATACTCTATTTTTAATCTTTTTGAACGACATTGCACATGTAAATATCACCGGAGAGATAATACAGTATGCGGATGATACCACGATAGTGGTTTCTTCGGATACTATGGATGGACTATTGAATACCTTTAGCGACACAATTAGTACGTTAGGAAATTGGTTCTCAATGAATGGACTAATGTTAAACGAGGACAAAACTAATGTTATGATCTTTAATGCAGTGTCTGCTAGACGACCCTCACTAAATATTCCTTTAAAAAGCGGTAGATCAATAGGTAGCGCAAAACAGTGAGCAAACTCTTTTTTCCACATGTTGAAAATATGACTAAAGAATCTGAGGTCTTCGCAAAAAAAAAACTACGCAAGCCGACCTCAACCTCAACAGCCTGTATTGGTCCACTGCTGGACGCAGGCCTCCCCCTGATAAGCGCCTTGTTGGCTTTTATCTCATGGGGGTAATGCCCATAATCCCCACGTTGGGCATGCGGGTTGGGGATCGCAGTTCAGTGGTAGAAGTGTTCTGCAGGGGGCGCTGCTGCCCGCCCCCGGTGGATATTCCTTAGTTGCCTCTCTAGAGTTGGGGTGGTACAAATTCTAAGCCGGCACCATACAGCTATAACAAGCCTTATCAGTTATCATTTAGATTAACGAAGATAGAATTCTCAGGACTAACTGCCGATGTTTTCAGCTCATTTATTTAAATCCATAGGAACACACATTGGAACACTTGGTAACATCAAATATACAGTTTTAAAACATATTATAGCGAAGGCTATTTAAATAAACTTACAGAATAAATGAATTTACGGTGACAAAACACAAAAAATAATAATATTACGTTAAAACAATGAATTGCATAAATTTAGCGGCTATATTGAGGCCTTTTCATTAATAAAATAGTTCTTTAATTATGTTACGAATGCACCTTATTCAAGGAATTTCATGCGTTTTTGCCCTCTGTATATTCGGCGCAGGAATATTATGCTCCCCTAAACAGACCAAATTTAACAAACAAATCGATTAGCTCTCCTGTTGAACAAATAACTTTTTTACAGATAAAACATTGTTTTCATTTCAGATTCAAGCCCAATTCGAGCACACCAACGAATCAACCCCTCTAGTCTTCGGAGACCCCTTCCACTGCGTCGGTTTCTTCTCAGCACCAATCTGGGCGGGTCTCTTCGTGGTATTCATCCTCCTTGCTATAACCTTCTACGGTATCATGATGATGATGGATATGAAGACTATGGACAGATTTGATGATCCTAAAGGAAAAACTATTAATATTATAGCCCAGGAGTAAGAGTGAAATTGAGTAACTTAAGTTCTAATTAACTTTTAGTGTCAAATCATTTGTCTAATCAACATTCGAGAAACCGGCTCTTACTGCCAGATTATTGTTGTACTACATAATGCTATAAAGAAGTTAATTATGAACGTAAAATCAAGGAAACATGTTATTCCTTATTAGTTATTAACAAATAAAGTGTAAGAGTAACTTATTAACTAAGCTATAAATGTTATAAAAAATTTAATCACTTACACAAAGTTATGAAACGTCATAAATTTATAGATAGATGCATAAATTCACTGTTGGGTACAAGGCAAGCTCAAATAATTTAAAAATAATATTATTAAAATACTAAAATTATATATAACTATCTCGTAATGTTCTAGATATAATATTTCCGTAAAAGTATAGTAGATAACTAAATGGTGCCTAACAAAATGGCCTTACAAAATATAAGCCTAATATTTTATAGGATTTTTTTCTGCTGTCTCTTTCTCGCGTTAATTATTCCAGCATGTGTAACAGATATTGTTCCACGTGCTGGAATAATTATCTATTTAGATCTATGATAGTATTATAGGGCATTGCTTGAAAATGTATGCTAAAAATCTGCCTAAAAATGTTTAACTGTGTGTTCTAAGTATGGGCAGCAAAATAGACGTATTTATGATAAAAATGTAGTTGTTATACTAAAACTTGTGCCTCTACAGAACGTTTACTATATACCTAAGGCTTATAGAAGAATAGCTTAAATAATGGCTTATCACAAATAAAATAATGCTGTATAATATTTATTCACTGTTATATGATATAAATGATATTAAAAATAAAAATATGGTAAAAAAATAGTAGGAAAACTGCTTCGTAATACACAAGTCTGAAAATAACTACAACGACTTAAAGAGCTGGAAAAGCTGGAAAATATTCCAATAAATCCCTCCATTTTAGTGCCAATAAGTTTCGAAAAACATGTATTTGAGTGTCCTTCAATAAATAAAATATAGGTATATCTTACAACTTTATATATTAGAGATGTGCATCTGATTCGTGGGCAGTTAAAATGTTAAAACTTTGAAAGCAAGCGTTTAGTTATAAAAATTAATAATTTTTTTATTAGTGTATTTCATAACTTCTTATTATTTCTATTACTAGTATTTTTTTCTAATGTTATTTTTGTTTCCGAGTATTAAAACAGTGATTGCAATTTTGCTTCTATTATTTATAACCTTTAAATTAATATTCTCCAGAATTTACTTTTCCCATTATGAAACTTAAGTATTAAATATGGTTATTTATGGGTGGTTCCTAGCTAATTGAGACCTTAGAAAGATGGCTAATGATAGAATGAAATTAAATGCTTTTGATTGAGCTTCTTAATTTTTTATAGATTTTTTGATATTTTTCTTCTTTTACCTAGATTAATAGTGTCGTTTTGCCATGGTTTTGCCCATCAATGGGCAGGAACAATGGATGAAACGATAATACACATTATTTTGAATAAAACTAAAAATCAAAATAAACAGCTTTTAAGTTTTGCTGGATAAATAGAAATCCGTCGGCAGTATATTTTAACGGGACCATCTTGGAATATTATTTAAAAAATAGTAAAATATTGTTCCATAAAATCAAACATCCATAAAAAAACAGGTACCTAAGTAGGGTTACTTAAGTACAGCTGAACATAGATTCTCCTTAAGTTTTTTTATTAGTGGAATGAAAATACTGAACTCGGTCAGTGTGATGTTGCAACATCGTGTAACCCGATATTTGAGTTTTTGAAAGAGACCAAAACTAGAACGCAGTTATTATTAAAAACCGCTAAAACATTTGAATATCGCGCGAATCTATGTCAGATGTTTCGTTGAGTTGGAAACGGAATTTCTTTTAATGTTCCCTTGCACCCCTTGCACCGAAGCTTGCACTTTGCACCAGAATGAAAACCGGTAATTTTCCGACACACTGATACGACCGTACGACGACGGTATTTCACACATTTCCGAACAGAAAGACGTAGCCTGTCAGCTGTCATATCAAAACTGTTTCCAACTCGCTAGCATTATTGAATGATAGAAACAGCGCAAGTTCATCGTCATTTGTGTAACATTACTGTGTTTGATAAAATCTCAAAACACAACACGTGCCTAATAATACACATTTCACAATGTTTATTTATTGAAATTGAGCTAGCACAATTTTTTTCAACAACGTGATTAAAGAAAATTGAATTTGCGTTACGATAAGCTATCTTTCAGTATTTTATTTGACAATCCAACACCAACAGAGTTGGCAGCACTCGCAACAAAGCAGTTCACGATTTCGTTAACTTTCGCGAAGTTTTACGTAAAAATAAGTAAATACAGTGCACAGATCGTCTACAAATTACGATTTATGATTTCTTGTGTAAATTACTTATATTAACATGCTCAGGGTTTACCATTTACCATAATCTCTTGGAAAAGTGGGGCTGCAGTGGGTGTTTGCACAAGCTTCCGAGACTCCAGTAACCATCTTGGTGTATAGCGCAAGATATAATGATCATAACATTCCTATAGACTAGCTGTCCGTCCTGGTTAATCACAGGTTCGTCTACTATTTTGATAGCCACTATATAATCCTGTTGAAAGATAAAAAACTTGATGAAAACATTATGGTACCTCTGTACCTGGTCCAAGAACTACCTACCTACTTATTGCTTCACACTATTATTTTAAACTAGCATCCGCCTACGGTTTCGCACTCGTTTTTTCAGAATTAAAAGTCTGTTATTCCGCTGTATTATGGCACTAATTATATCTGTGCTCAATTTTGGCCAAATCAATTCATCATTTTGGCATTGTAAGGTAACAAATATCTACACTTTCACACCTTTAATATATGAATTATTTAAAATATAGAATAGAATCGTTTATTCAAAGAATACATGTCAAATATTACAATGCTGTTGTTGTATCAGTGTGGTATCAATGTAATACTACCAGTAATCTTGGACTGGTGTGTGAATTTTAATAAACCTACCTACGTAAATAATAACAATGGTTAAGAATTAAATCAAAAATGACTGATCTGCCCTAAATTAAAATATTCCTCCACGCTATAAAAACTATGTGTGATTGTGATTGTACCTATGAAAGTTCGAATAGTTAGGTATTTATTACCTTTTGCTGTTATGTGCATAACTGCCTTCCGCATGTTCAACATATCTATACTTATTACTATTTTTAGAGAACCCTAGTGTCCAAGTAAACCTAACTTAGGATTTGGCAGGTTAGATTACCCGTTCAGATTGGGTGATTAATAGAAAATATTTGAATTTAATTAAAATTGTTTTTAAAATCAAAATGAAGTCTTCTTTCAGTCAAATTTTCTACAATATTTGAGATACTTTCCCTCCATGTGGCATAACCGTGGGAGAACCTGTATATCTATCTATCTTTTCACCCTAAAACAACTAAGCAGATTGGACAGAAATTTTGCATAAATGTAGTTCTATCTGGACTTTTTATCACTGTAAAAACATTGAAAAGATTTTGTTTGTTGCAGATCTAACAGACAGAAGAATCCAGAATACTATTGATGGACAAAAGATCAGCAGATTCTGAAAATGGCGCATAGATCTTGGAAAATTAAGAAAATGGAGGTAATAGCCCTTATAGAATTTAGAATAAAATTAAATAATAATTCCTGGACAATTCACACGGGATCTAATCCGGCCCTGATAAGTAGAGCTTGTGTTATGGGTACTAGATAACTGTAAAATTTGATACAATAACTTTACTTAAATAGATAATAAAGTATGTATTTTATTATTTATTTTTGAGTAGGAACCAAAGTTCTTACTACCTAGTAACAGATGCACACAGATCTGACCCCATGTACATATCCGATGATCCTATCCATACCAGGTTGTCTGGCAGAGATCGCTCTTGAGCGATAAGACCGCCAACTGTCACTTAGGTTATAATTATTTCTTTTTAAATTGTTTCTTAGTTTTAAGTGTGCAATAAAAGTATTTTCTGTCTATCTATCTATCTAATATCTGAATGCACAATGCACAATACACTCCTATGCGAGATGTCAGTGCAGATCCCGATACCCCCATTTAGAATTAGAATTAGAATTAGATAATATCTATTCACACCCAGTCACACACACACACACACACACATTCCGCACTCACACACTCACTCACACGTACACCCTATGATACCTATACCAGAATTCACAGCACTTAGAGACATTTAATTAAATTTAATTACCTATTTAACTACTTGCCTACTACTAATTTTAAGATGTTTTAAGTTTAACTTAAGCTTAACTATACTTAGCTTTAAAATCATTAAAAAAATTATACTCCTATAATTTATTTGTTGTGCCAAGGAGGCGGGTAAGGCAGCTCCAAGGTCATAAACTTTTGCTGTCTCATCATTCATTCATAACTTATCTATTACTAGCTTCTGCCCGCGGCTTCGCACGCGTATATTCGGTATAATAAGCCTATTTTTTAAGTTAGGCTACGTTCTAAGTGTATGCCAAATTTCATCTTCATCTGTTCAGTAGTTTTGGAGATCCTAGGTAACAAAAATTTCACATTTCACAAACTTCCGCATATAATATTATCAGTAGGATTAATGACTACTGCGTTCTGTAGGTTCTTTCGGTTTTGGTAGCTTTTGTCACCATGCCGGCTTTAATGCAGCTAATTATGATTGCTAATTATGCTAATTATGATTTGACGACCTCCGTGGCGCAGCGGGCGAAGGTCCGCCTGCGACGCAGGAGGTTGCGGGTTTGAATCCCGCCTCGGAACAAATTTGTGTACGATCTGCAGAAATTTGTTCCGTTGGTCTTGGTGTTTTCTATGTATAATAAAAAATATCTGTCTATGTAGTGTATTGTACCTATTAAGTATATTAGTTATCTAGTACCCATAACACAAGCTCTGCTTAGCTTGGGGCTAGATAATGCTGTGTGAATTGTCCAGCATTATTTATTTATATTTATTTATTTATGATATACTAGCGGCTTGTCCCGGCTTCGCACGGGTGGACGTTTTATTTTTATACATTTTGGGACTAATATAGAGTACTTAAATGTAGGTACGTAATATTTCTGTGGCAGGACATTTTATACTTTTATCCGACTGCCTCGTTGGTCTAGCGGTCGCGTGCTCAACTGCTGATAATGAAGTCCCGGGTTCAAATCCCGGGTCCGGCCAAGGTTTGTGTTATTGGGTCTTTTCTAGCAAGAAATATTCACAGTAGCAGCAGCAGCCCGAACTCTCAGGAATTTGGCGGTGTTAGACGGCTTAAGCCGTTGGGCGCTTGACCTCTCCCCGGTCGTGTCGGTCTGCCGTCCCATCGGATTACGAGAGTGAGGGAATAGAGAGTGCACCTGTGTTTGCGCACACACTTGTGCACTATAATATGTCCTGTGGATCTGGCTAGTCACCGATGAGACTGGCCGTCCCGTGGTCGAAATTCGCCTAGGAGGACATTATATTATTATTTATGTTCTATTGAACGCGATCTTTTTTTTGAATAAAAACTTTTTTACGAACAAAGCAACTCAACCAACAATATTAAAAAAAGACGGGTTGCACTCCGGGAGTGCCGGCAGAAGTGAAAACTTGATTATTAACGTTGAGCATGTTTGATATTTTGGAATGGTTAGGGAATAATTTTGCACCAATTGCTTTATCAGTATAAAAGTACTATCATTTATGTGGTAGAATACAATATTCATTTATTGCGCTATCGTACACAAACATGACAATTTATATTACATTAAAAATTTAACACTTTAAAACTATTACAATTATTTTACAATATTAAATAATATTACAATTATTTACAGCCGGTTGCGCGCAAACCATTACCCGCTACAAAAATCTGATTATTTTTAAAGTCCAAAAATAAATTCCGTTTCCCAGCAATTATTTTTGCGCAGTGTTACTTAGTTTCATGTACAGAATGCTTGGTTGACGGCTTCGTGAAGGGTCTGTTTACACCCGTTAAGCAGTACGATAGACTCGATCGAAACCTAACCTTAATTATAAAATTATATTAATGAATAAATGAAAATTTTTGTCCTTGTCTTTCTTTTCGATTCGTTCGAGAAATTAATTATCTATAGATACATAAGTAGGTAGGTATAAGCGAGCCGGACGCTAGCAACTATTACGTAAGCTAGGGCCTATTGTTGTTGTCGGAAACTAGTACTATTATCTATTCTGTTTACCTAAAAATAATGTTCGATTTTGAACTCTATCTCAAAACAAAACTTCAAGAAATTTCCTAGCTATAATGAAGATCCTGCACAATTTTGAGCTTTATTCCTTTGGCATAATGTCGTCGTTGCTCCATCCGTCTTACGCTTTTTCGATCAGGTCACGTGTCCTGACGCGAGTTTAAGATTTTATACCCATTTCAGAAAAAGTGCTCAACGCCGCTAAAGAAGTTTTCACTTCAAAAAGTCGCAGTTTACAAACTCAAGCTCAACCTCAACAGCCTGTATTGGTCCACTACTGGACGCAGGCCTCCCCCCATAAGCGCCTTATCGACTTTTATTTTATCAACCAATTAATCTATAACTCACTAGTGAGTTATAGCAATGAAAAAGTCACAGTTTGATTATGGTTGTCATTCTGTGCCTAATTGTGGTGACCATAGAGCCACTTTATGAGCATATTTACTTACTTACTTACTGGCGTGGCGCAGTGACCAAAAGTGGATCGTGGCCTCTGACACTAGAGATCGCCAGCTGTCCCGGTCCCTAGCCGTTTCACTTTTGTCACTTTATGAGAATTCCGGTATAAAATATATCTTTCCTCCTAGTATGAACTAAAATCATGCCGAGTTGCATTCGAATTCATTAAGAACTTCCGTCGTGATGCGCGGTTAAAGATTTTTAATGAAAAAAAAGTATCCTATGTCCTTCCTCGTAGTATGACCTCAAAACATACCGAGTTTCATTTCAATACCTTCAGTAGTTTCGGCGTGATGCGCGTTTAAGAAACAGACAGACAGACAGACAGACATGAATGAAAAAAATTACAGTTTTGGCTTCAGTATCGTTAAAACAGTGCCCTCCAAAAAAAAATTTCTAAATATCTTCTATGTACAGAAATGGACCTGTTACAGTTTTATTATAAGTATAGATGTACTATTAACGCATAACACAACGCTCGAGTTGTCTGTTGTTAACAGAAATCAAAAATATCACTTTATTTCCGTGTCAGTGTTTAGTTTTACAATTTGACCTTTTCTAAGTGTACATTTATTGTATTTATGGAAATAAAGAGTTTTTGATTTTGATTTGAGTTGATTCGGCTTACTTTGGGGTTAAATGAATTGTCCAGCATTATTTATTTGTTAAATGGGATACACTCGTGAGTTTCTCTTGGTGTGTCTTCAAATGGCAAGCCTCATATCTTGAAAAGTTACTAATAATTAATTTCGATCAATTTCAGGCTTCCCGAGAATCGCTAGTTCTCAAACTGGGAGCAATTCATAACCTTCCCGTCACTGCCCTCCCCAAGAAGAAGAGACAAAGGAGCCCAGATGAAGAATATAGAGAAAAGAAGAGACGGAACATGCAAGAGGAAAAACTTAAAAGTGAGGATGAAGAGCTCGAGAAGGAAGGAGAAAGACTTAAAAGTGAGGATGAAGAACTTAAAAGTGAAGATGAAAGACTTAAAAGTGATGACGAAGAACTTAAAAGTGAAGATGAAAGACTTAAAAGTGAGGACGAAGGACTTAAAAGTGAAGATGAAAGCCAAGAGGAAAGGCTTGAAAATGAGGAAGATGACAGCCAGAATGATGAAGATGAAAGACTTGATACAGAATACAGACAAGAAACTGTTATAGTCAAAGTCGAAAGAGATCCCTTAAGCGAGGAGGAAATGGATGACGAGGAAGCAGAACATTTTGAAGTCACACCCATTATAGACCATACAACTGACTTCTACTGTTGTGATGTCTGCGAAAAACAATTTGATACGAGGAACAAGCTCGTCCGTCATATAATGCATGTACATAGAGGAAAACCCTATTCATGTACTCAATGTCCCAGATCATACACACAAAGAGATAACCTACTACGTCATATGAAATCACATACTGGAGAAGCTCCTATATACTCTTGCAAGTTATGTAGCAAGACATTCACTCAGAAAGTCAATCTGCAACGGCATGAAAAAAGCCATTCCGGAGAAAAACCTTTTGACTGTCCGCAATGCGATAAAAAGTTTATGCGGAAATGCTATCTGCAAGGACATATGCGAGTTCATAGCGGTGAAAAGCCATACACATGTCACGAATGTCAAAAATCTTTCACATCGACCAGCAATTTGGTTCAGCATATGAAAGTTCATAGCGGAGAGAAGCCGTACACTTGCTACGAATGTAGTAAAAGTTTTGCTTCTAATAGCAACTTAATACAACATATAAGGATCCACACGGGTGAAAAACCGTTCTCATGTAGTTTATGCCCTAAGGCGTTCACAACCAGCAGTAATTTGTTACAGCATAATAAGATACACACAGGTGAGAAACCTCACGCTTGTTACACTTGTAACAAGGCGTTTACGACTAGTAGTAATTTGTTACAACATACGAAAGTCCACACTGGTGAGAAACCATTTTCTTGCACGGAGTGTGTTAAAACATTTACTACGAGTAGTAATTTGTTACAGCACATGAGAACACATACTGGAGAAAAACCACATATGTGTTATATATGTAAAAAGACATTTACTACCAGCAGTAATTTATTACAACATGCCAGAAGTCACACCGGAGAGAGACCTCATGCCTGCGATAGATGCCCTAAAACATTCTCTCAAAAAGGTAGCTTGCTAAAACATATAAAAACTCACACAGATTCTGATATTCGAACGGAATTGGAACTTAACTCCTTAGAAACTAACCGGTCAATTCCACAGCAATTAAAAATAAACTCAGAACCGAATTCGATCATCCCAGAACCGATAAAACATAGCTCGGCTTACTCCATATTCACTGAACCAGTAAACTCATCGTTCGAAGATGATAACCTCTGTTCGATTACAGAGAAAATCGTAGAGACCAACCGTCGTATTCAAAACATGGTGGCCGAGTCAAACCGTCATTTAAACACAGTACAACCCAAACTGAACCACTCCGGCATGGGTGATGGCAACCAAACCAATGTGGTGGAACCAAACCGGTTAATGCAGTCCGGTTCGGTTATAGCAGAACCTTTGCCTCAGTTGTCGTCTCATTCGATGGCCAGAGCAGCTTATGAAATGAACGGGCATTACCAAGTTAGGGGGCCTCGCTGGATGCTATAGGAGTTTATATAGATAGGTGATACAATATTTCTTTGCGTCTTCAGACACATAAAAACCCTTAGTTTTAAGCTGTTATTCAGTTTTGCTTGATACATACTAATCCCTTGAATCATCCTCTATACAACTACAAAAGAATCATTCAAATCACTCCATAAATGATGAAGAAATCAATGAACATACATAAAAAAACATACATACAATTAATTACAGAACCTTTTTTGTTCGAAACGGTCAAAATATAACAATTAAGTAGGTATACAATGATGTCGATTCTGTTGATTTAGGATTCTTAAATTAAATTTTAAGATTTCTAAATTTTCTAAGTTAGATTGACCTAAAATTATGGTATTCTCGAAAAGATCCTAAAAATACCACAATATCCATATTTCAATTTTTTCAAAAGTATCTGCCCGTTTTTCACTCAAATAAATTTTAATCATCTCCAAATTAGATGCCTGCTAAAATTAGGTAGACGTTTCTAATCATAGCTAAAATGCAATGCAAGGAATAGGGTTATTTATAATTATTTAAACTATGTTGAGTTGTTTTTGACCTGGCAACCTAATTTTAAACCTGACAGTCTAATTTTTCAAGCGTAGATTAGCTTTCGTTTATTTGACATTCCTAAATCCTAATTTTATCTTAAATCCTAATTTTATCTAATTCTAAAACAATAGAATCGACACCAGTATTGACAAATAAAATCAAGGCCGTAAAATAAACGAAGTGACAGGAGACCAACTCCGGTTCGTTCTTGGTGCAAAGGATTGCCATCGCTATTCAGCGAGGTAATGCTGCTAGCATTATCGGTTTCTTTGCACCGGGAATGGTCAGGGCGGGTTATTTAATAACTCATTTTTAAGTTGTAAAT
This sequence comes from Eupithecia subumbrata, assembly GCA_949316285.1. NCBI lineage: Eukaryota > Metazoa > Arthropoda > Insecta > Lepidoptera > Geometridae > Eupithecia > Eupithecia subumbrata. Next base: position 1,813,154 of record OX438637.1, on the reverse strand, counting down.
TCATACATTATGTAGAACATTATGACACTAAATTGACTGTAATAATGCAATAAACAAATAAAATCAAATATAAATACAAATAAAATCAAAGTTTAATCTCTGTGTTGCAGTATGTCAAAAAGGGGGTTACTATGTGACTTATTTTCTATACTAAAATCTATAATAAAATCAAGACACAATGTTGGTAGACATAGCTCTCATATTTAACCAAATTTCACTGAGTTGTTGATTTTTTGACAGAATTTTCACTATCCATAGTATGTTATAAAAGCGAAAGTTATTCTGTCTGTCTTTTACGCCTAAACAGCTGAACGGATCGTGCTGCGTTCGTGTTTCGCGTGCGTATTGTTGTCTCGGTTGCGCTTCGGTCTAGGCACGTCTTTCCATCTATGTTGTTCATTATGTAGGTATATTGCAAAAGATTGGAAATGGCATGTCTTTGCGTTTAGTTGTAACACAACACAGGCCATTTTTTGAATTAGCGCTGGGAGAACGAATCTTATCTATAGAATTTTACTTATATCTATATGTTCGGGCCATCTTTTTTACTTTTGCACGGAGAGTTTTTTACTTAAATCGGTAAGTAATCGCAGTACCTAAGTAATTACTTAATTAAAAATCATATTGGCAAACTTCCAAATTTTACTATTCATTTTCTATACTCATTTTTCTATTTATTGCTGAAATAAATAAACTATAATTTTCGTAGGTAGTTTAGAATTTAATTGAAATTACAAATAATCTAGATTATAAAAATATATATATATAAAATTAAATAAATGTAAATATTGTAAAAATTGTGAAAACCGATCGCTTACGTACAGAATTTATCAAAATTATATTATTTGACAATTAAAAAATTGAACAATCAAAGTATAAAAACAAGTAGTATTTACAATTGAAACAATTGAGCTAATTTATTATATCTGCCATTAAGTCGTCGCGTCCCCGCTACGCTGGCTGCGTTGCCCCGCTGTATGGCAATGCTGATGCGCTGCGCCAGATACCAGCTCTCGGGTCACGCGTCGCTTCGACCAGACGCTCAGATAATTTTAAAAAAACCCGAAGAGTCTCGGTACCCCACGGACCTAGGTTCTCGACTCCCAGAGGAGCAAATATGTAGGCTCTGTCGAGACCTATATACATTGAATGTTAATTATTGTATACAGGGTGTAACAAAAAAGAGTAACCAACCTTTCAGGTGGGGTGCAGAATTGAACACTGAATTCAGGAAAAATATTGAAAAAAAATTCCGCCCTTTAGTTTTCGAAAAATTAAATAAATAGGTACGAAATTTTTACAACAGTAGGCAATAGACTCTAATACATGTGTCTATTTGGAATTAGAAAAAAATGGCCTGCGTACCTGTATTCATATCTTTTATAAGCCCATAACACCTAAACGGTGCCCTAATGAGCGGCCGCCGCGGTCATCGACCCGCGACATCATTGCAGCGGAAGCGAACAGGCTGCGTGGCGTGCTTAGATATGGAGCCTACGTACAACAAATACATCCAATTTTCCTCTAGGAATTAAAAATAAATAAATTATTTTAAGTCTTTACACACGTTCTATCGCGAAAATGCATAGTTAGTAGGTACATTCATTAAGCATGCACCTTCCTTCCTACTAAAAGATATTCACTACTAGGTTTAATTTTTTCATATCGTTGACTTACCTAAGTACCTACCTACCTTCACATTGAACTTTAAAAACACGGTGAGTAACTAACAATGAAAGGTTGTTACAATTTGCATTTCCGAAGCACCAGATTGAGACAAGAAAAGGCACAAACTTTTAGCGCGCGAGAGCGAGATAGGTATACAAACTTAGTTCATCCGAATGTTCACCCAATGCTAGGCTTATTGTTAGTTTTGTCAAACTGTCTGTTATCATAGGGTCAATGGCCATTTAGTTGCATCATTGCAAGCGCAAGGTGAAGGTCGCGGCGGCGCTTATCGGTTATTTGTGCGTAAAAATGGCTCGTATGCATTATTCAGATATTGAATACCACGAGATGATGCGAGTGTACTTGGAATGCATTGGCTAGCTTCCTACATAACTACAACACGTGCAGCCCGCCGCCGCGCGCGCTGCTGCGATATTGCGTGTCCGGTCGTGGGTGCCCCCCGTAAAAAGATGTTTATCTGCTAAAAAGGTGTACACAAGGTACGTAGACCTTTTAATCAAATTTTAATGCCAAATAAACACGTGCATCAGTCGTTTGCGTAATGTAGTGAAAATTCCGTATTTATTTAATTTTTCGAAAACTAAAGGGCGGGATTTTTTTTCAATATTTTTCCTGAATTCAGTGTTCGATTCTACACCCCACCTGAAAGTTTGGTTACTCTTTTTTGTTACACCCTGTATAATGAAGTAATTTTAACAGCCATAGTTAGATCACTTTTAGTGAAAAAAAATACTGCCTTTCTCAGCCAGCCTAGTAGGTAATAAAATAATTAGTAGCTTATACAGGGTGCCACGGAATGGGTATATTAAACCGAAAGGGAGTGATTCTGGACATCGAGGGGTTCAACGTTTATTCTACGATTTTTTAATTTCGCATATTTTTTAATAATTTTGCATGAAATTAGAGACATGTTTTTTTCATATTCGTCTTCTTTTACTTGTATTCTTACATTATTATTATTATTGTTATGAAATTTCAAAGAATTTACATTATGTTTTTGTAATAATTTCAGAACAAAACACTGGCTTTGCTGAAAAAACTAGCAAAAAACATTTGTGAAATATTTTGTAATGTTTTATAATGCGAGAATGCCTGTAATAGAACACGAATAGGTAGAAAAAAACTTATCTTTTTGAAAAAAAAATACCTTATTCAGAAGTTGGGCCCCTCGGGGTCCAATCACCCCCTTTCGGGTTAGTACACCCTTTCCGTTGCATTCTGTATTAGATCGGGATTGAAAAAGCTTAGCTTTTAATTAATCAAATACGATCCAAGCTGGACATCATCAGCGAAGCTACATTTTCAATCCCAACCTCTGTCTACGAGACTTATATGTCAGTAATCATAGATTTATAAAATGATATGAAATACGTCCTGTAAAAATAGATGTATGTATTTTAGATATAATAGACAGATTTTTAAAAAACATAAAAAAATAATAGGGATTAATAGCAATTTACAATAAGAGACCTATTTGACGACCTCTATGGCGCAGCGGGCGAAGGTCCGCCTGCGACGCAGGTGGTTGCGAGTTCGATTCCCGTCACGGGAAAAATGTTTGTACGATCTGCAGATACATGTATTGTAACTGCTAGATATATCGTTGGTCTGGGTGTTTTCTATAATATTTATAAAATATCTATCTATGTAGTGTATTGTATTATATATATCAGTTATCTAGTACCCATAACACAAGCTCTGCTTAGCTTGGGGCTAGATGATGCTTTGTGGATTGTCCAGCATTATTTACATTATTTATTATTATTTTATCATGAAATTCCTATACGAGTACCTTATGTTTATTACGTACGTTTTTACTGTCTGAATGAAGTAAATCATATGATTTTTTGTATGTATACAGGGTGTTGTCAAATTAGTGCACGATACTGAAGGTGGCGCCTTTCCGACACCATGTAAAATTGTCTGTGAAATAAATGAGGTCATTCAACTGCTACCACAGATTAATATTCAGTGAACAATTCAAGCTGCAAACGATTCTTTTTTTGCAGATTTTTTTAATTTCCTTTAAAAATGCCTTATTAGTATTTTAAGCCATCCCAAACTTCTTCGATGTGTGTCTCCCTTTCTCGCCTCACCTGACGGCGACGCAAGAGGACAGCAGTCATTGACCGCGACGCCATAATAAGGCAATATCACATCACATCACACTAATATTATAAATGCGAAAGTTTGGATGGATGTATGGATGGATGGATGTTTGTTACCTCTTCTAAGGCGAGGCATGCATGTTAACGCCGCGCACACGTTAATTGAAAGTGGATTGGATGGAGGTGACGGTGTAGAACGGGCCTTGTTTATTTTTGCTTTGCATACCGCTGGTATTCTCTATCTGGTATCTATTCGCACGCCAAAACTACTGAAATAATGAATAAATAAATAAATTAATAAATTAATAATAAATAAATAATATTGAATAGATCAGGCTTTTTTTATGAATTTTGCATACAGATAAGTCTAACCCTGGAGTCAAACATAGGCGACTTTTTATCCCATAAATCAGTTCCCATGGGATAGACATAACCTTAAAACGTTTCCATAGAAACAAACAGAAACTAGTTTATAATAAAATTAATATTCTACAACAAAAATAGTTTGCGGCTTGGTTTGTTCACTGAATATTAATCTGTAGTCGCAGGTGAATGACCTAAAAATCATTTCCGGCTCGGTTCGTTCACTGAATATTAATCTGTGGTCGCAGGTGAATGACCTTCAGTATGGAACTCTAATTCTACTAACGTCCTGTATAAATCTAGACAATTAAGGCGGATCTTCTCCCATACAAACAGTTACTGGACACTCACTAGCTAACTAAACTGAATAAATATCGAATTATAAAAGTCGAGCGAATTAATAACCTAATGTTTTTACTGCGAAATCAATAAAATTGCACATTAATTTATTTATTAAAACCATGGGTTCACAAGAAACACTTAGGTCAAATACTTAGAATGATTACGTTTCAAAAACCACATACCAAACATTCAAACATAAAACAAGAACAAAATTAATAAATAAAAAAAACTCCGACAGATTTTCTTGAACCATTGCTCGGGATAAAATTAATAATAATTATAATAAATCTTTATTCAGAACATATTTACAGGATCTTATACACCTATTGAAACGAAAATTATCTACCTATGACACAAAAAAAAAACTAAACGAAAATCGGTTCATCCGTTTGGGAGCTACGATACCACAGACAGATACATAGACAGACACGTTAAACTTTTGTAACCCCTCTCTTTTTGCGTATTAGGTAATAGGATAATAATAGATAATATACGTTACGTAATATGTTATTATTATTATATATAGGTACGTTTTGGGTAATAGAACAACGGGTAGTAAGAATGCAGCTAGTATATTATATCTTTATAGTGACGAAATGGCTTGCCACAAACATCAAACGAGTGCTCCGCTGTCTGTTATCTGATGCTGTCAATATAAAATGCATTTAAATGTTACGAGTTAAAGTCCATAATTTGAAAGCTCATTTTATAGTTGTGCGGTAGCGGTACGCAGGATCTGTGATCTTTAGTCGACTCCTATGACATCCACGGGCTGAGTTAGAGGGGTCTATTCTAACGCCAATATTAGTTGTAAGTTGTAATTGGTCGTTTTGTTGCTTTTTTGTCTTGGTTGAAATAAAAAGTTAACTTAATATTAAGTTAACTTTAAGAATGCTTTATGTATACGCTGTTGGCGTTCCTTATTAATAAATAAATAAATAAAATACGTTAAATAAGAAATACATATATTTGGGTAGGTATGCTAGGGTAAGATGGAGTGAATCTAATACCTACTTAGTTATAAGACCTGACATTGTACCTATAGCAGCATACATCTTTATGAATAAATAAATTTGAAATTAAAAATAATGTCAGAAGACTTTATTCACAAAGAAAATTACAATCAAATAATAGAAAAAGATTAGAACTAGTATTTACAATTGAAACAATTGAGCTAACTGCCACTGTTGCAATCAATATACAGGTAGCTCAAACTGATCCATATCAATACCAGTCGTCGCGTCCCCGCTACGCTGGCTGCATTGCCCCGCTGTATGACAATGCTGATGCGCTGCGACAGATACTGACCAGCTCTCGGGTCACGCGTCGCGAGACCAGACGCTCAGATAATTTTTTAAACACCCGAAGAGCCTCGGTACCCCGCGGACCGGTGTGGACTCCAAGAGGAGCAAATGTGCAGGCTCTGTCGAGACCTGCATATTTGTGCCTCTTGAGATTTTTATCCAAATTTGCCGAATTTGAAATCAATTTGAATTTGAATTTGAGGATGTCCAGTAAATGTATTTGTACGTTAACTTATTAAGTTAAACTAAGAAATATGTAGGTTTACCTTCCTCTGTTTAAGGTAGTTAAGAATGCTTAGAAATGTTATGAAATAAAACTATTATGCAGTGAATCCATGAAATTTTATTTTATAGCAGAAGCAGTTTATAAAAAAATTAAAAATGAAGGCCTGGCGTCTAGGTAAAACGCATTCACTGCCCAGTCTCGGCGGCGTTGCGAGGAGGGGCACGCCCCACTCGCTGCATTAAGGACCTCCAAATAGACAAGCGCATTCAAAAAAAAAAATTTAGCACACGCATAAAACTGTATTTTGAATAACAGTGCCTTAAAAGTAGGTACCTAAATGGAAAAAAACTACTAGATGATGATGCGCGGCTAAACAGGTCCAGCCTCAGTTTAATGCCGCTACCGCCCGAGCACGGAAACAACATTGGTTTTCAGTCTGAACTACCTAGTACCTACCTAGGTAAAGTATAGGTAAGGTACAGTCAGCGTCAAATTGATATGAGTGTCTAGAGTAGTCAAAATGATCTGAAAAACATAAAAGCAATTTGATATACGCCGTTAGAATCACCATATTGCTGTAAGCACCCAAGGTGTTCAAAATATCTTACTACTCGTTATTTCATATTTATATGAGCAATCAGTCACCCTGACTGCTCATAATATAAATGTGAAACAAGGAGTAGTAAGATATATTGAACACTTTGGGTGCTTATAACATTATGGTGATTCTAACGGCGTATATCAAATTGCTTTTATGTTTTTCAGATCATTTTGACTACTCTAGACGCTCATATCAATTTGACGCTGACTGTACCTACGGGTTATTTTAACCATAATGGTCTAATTAATTAATGGTTTAATCGGGTATTTATCGCCGATATTTTGTGGATATACCTAATACATATAACAAAAGGTACGCGATAAATACCCGATTAAACCATTAACTATATAAAAAAATCGCGAAAGTTTAAAAAGTTTTATGGTCTAATTAAGGCTCAAAGAAAGGATTTTTAAAAACTCGAATAAACGTGATTTTTTTTAGCATCGAAACTGTTGATTTTCTAAAGATTAATAAATAAAGAAGTACCTTATTTTGAGACAAATAGAGTTTTTAATTCTTATTATTTTCGATTTTATAGAGGAATTACCTTAGTATCTACCTAAAACCTATGACACTCTTGAAACTCTCATGATATGACTAAGCACCTATTATAATTTCTGATTTTACTTTTCATCACTATGTAGTATTTTCAGGTATAGCTGGCGCGTTCGCTTCTTGTTCTGGAGCTGCGGAAGAAAGAATAATTGGATATTAACGCGGGTTCGATTCCCGCTTCGGAACAAATTTGTGCACGATCTGCAGAAATTTGTTCCGTAAGTCTGGGTGTTTTCTATGTATAGTAAAAAATCGAACCCGCAACCTCCTGTACTAGGTACATCGTAATCGCCCTCCAGGCCTGAACGTTTACCTTGTGTCACATCACCAACAATATTAGGCATAGGATTCTGGTCTCCAAAATGCGCCATAATCGCGTCTAAGTCGCCTCCAATGTCCTCGACCGGTGCCTCGTCTTGTGAGGTGCACAGACTGATCAAGCAAAGTAGCGGCAGCAGGGTTGTGAGTTTCATCATCTTAAAAAACAAAAAAATCACACGATAATATTATCTATGGGCGTATTTTTTTTGTTGTTTTAGGAATTTATCCCATGTCCTCCCGACCTATTTTGCATTTTTGAAAAATTGTACGACCTCTATGTCGCAGCGGGTGAAGGTCTGTCTGCGACGCAGGAGGTTGCGGGTTCGATTCCCGACTGGACAAATGTTTGTACGATCTGCAGATATTTTTCCAGGACGTTCTGGATGTTTTCTATGTATAACAAAAATATCTATATACTTATGTAGTGTATTGTATTAAGTAGGTATATCAGTTATCTAGTACCCATAACACAAGCTCTACTTAGCTTGGGGCTAGATGATGCTGTGTGAATTGTCCAGCATTATTTATTTAAATGTTTTAATACGCATAATTATATTTGCAAACAATCTACAGGTAGCTCAACTGATCAATATCAATACCAGTCGGAAGCGTCCCCAAGACGCTAGCTGCAAATCCCCGCTGTATTGTAAATACTTCTAATTTATTTCTAGCCAGTTAAAAATTATATTTTAATGTGAAATTTTACATTATAGGCTTCCAGAATATGTTTAAATATCATTCGATTATAAAAATTAACTTTGTTTTTTGCAAAACATGATTTTTCCTCCGCCTTCCCACAAATCGTCATTTGAAAGTCGGTTTTTTTGTTCCAGTACAAAGGTAATAAATGTATGGCTTAGAGCCTTCTGAAATGGTTTTAAAAGGTTTTTCTGGCGTAAAAACTATTATATACAGGGTTATTGGTAATTCACTGACACTGCGTGAATTGCAGGTTCTGCCCAGCATCATGAACACGTTTGTGAAGACGCCAGGTCCTTATTCTTATTTTTTTGGTAGTAGGTATCTACTCCCCTCAATTCAATAATCGTTATTTAGAGAGGCTTTATTTTTGAAACTAAACGGAATAAAACGTCAACTGCCGACTCGCACCTGTTTATTCAGTTTTATTCAGTTTTTTACAGGCGCACTAAGGGTTCCGTAAGAACTTGTGTCTTGCCAAATTATCATGGTCAATGGGAAGTAGGTACCCTGTAGGTTTTGGTCTATGGCGAGAATCAAAATTTTTTTATGTGAATAAACTACAAATTTACGGCTTTTGGATTTTCCCCTTTATTTTTGCTATAAGACTTTGCTTCTTGTCAAATTTTATGATTTTGATGTCAACGGGAAGTAACCTTTAGGTCTTGTTGGTGAAATATCTAGGATAAAAATGAAGTTAATAATTATAATAAAGACCTCGTTTTCCCGAAGTCGGTTAAGAATATATTGAAAGCAACGAATTAAAGTCGAAGTTCTATCCTTAAAAAATTAAATAAGTTGATATTTAAAAACTCACCATATTTTACTTCAGACCGGTTGTCGTCGAGAAAAATAAATTCGCCCCGTAGCTACTTCAAGGTCTAGAAGCGATGGAGCTCGGAACAAGACTGTTATATATTATTATTAAAATTCCAGTTATAGGAATACAGTCAGTGCGATATTTATATAATAAAATTAATAACCCACGTTATAAGGTAAACCATGATTATGGGTTTTATAAGAGGTAATTTATAAAATATAAAAACAAAATACCCATTTTTTTTTGCGTGAAATGAGTGGCGAAGACCTCTTAAACTCATGGCTGTGTTTAAGTTATGGTGAGTTACTAGTTTATGCCTGCGGCTTCGCAAGCGTTGTTTCTATGGAATCGTTTAAAGGTGATTTCTATCCCATGTGAACTGATTTATGGGATAAATCAGTTCCCATGGGTCCCCAAAAAGTAGCCTATGTTTGATTCTAGATTAGAATTAAAACATAACACAGAGCTGCCTAAAACTTTGTTCATTTTTGTGGTTTGAAAAATAAACATTTTCTTTTTTCCTCACCAAAAACGCTTTCATTTTTTAATTAAAAATGAAATGAAATCGTTTTCATTTTATTTCATTTGACTTAGGTACTATGACTTTGACGCCGAGCGTACCTACACAGAAACATGTTTAGGTAGGTACAGTCGCCGGCATTAAGATGTGCATATCAAATAAAAGTCATTCAAAATATGGCATCTTAAGACGTTTTTATACTTGGTTCTATATCACATCACACGCGAAAGTTTGGATGGATGGATGGATGGATGTTTGTTACCTCTTCACGCCAAAACTACTGAACGGATCAGGCTGAAATTTTGCATACAGGTAAGTCTAATCCTGGAATCAAACATTGGCTACTTTTTATCCCATAAATCAGTTCCCATGGGATAGAAATAACGTTTAAACGTTTCCAGAGAAACAAAGCGTGCGAAACCGCGGGCAGAAACTAGTAATATATAAATATTAAAGTGTCATATTACATTCGATTTACAAATTTTGTTTTAATATGGAAATAAAAGGGCTTTATTATATAAAATACTTCATTGTCTTAGACAAGTCAAATCTTAAACTATAAATTATAATGGTGGTTACGGGTTTTTCATAAACCTATAACAGCACCGATCTTTTACTTACAACATAGGTGGTTGAAATTCAAAATAATTGTAGGTACAGTTGATTCAAAAATTTTGTCAAATGTCTTCATTGTATAATTGTGAGAAAGTTATTTTTCATAAAGGTTGGTTTACTTATTAAAACTATAGATTTAATATTGTTATTTAGTCAAATATATTTTATGGAATAGGAGCTAGGAAAACATCTGTATTTTTCCTCTTATACAAAATAAGCTAAGCATGTCCTTTTTCTCTTTGTTTAGAAAAAAAAAAAATACGAACAGCCGAATTTAGAACCTCTTTGTTTTGTGAATTTTTTAAGTCGGTTAAAAAGTGTTCAACTCTTACATTTATTGACGTACAGGAAAATTATGTACTTTGATTTTAGATTGAACTAGCTGTACCCGCGACTTCGTTCGCGATTGCCATACCTGCCGACTAATTAAGTTCACATTTAACCACAGTTTCTCTCATATTATGATACGCCGCCGTGCAAAAAAACTTCGATGCGCAGAATTGGACCTGTTACACTTTTAATATAAGAATCTTTATTTAGGTACCTAGTTAAATAGTGTATAAATCGTGTGGGGTCTACGGCGGATAGCATGTTGTCATCTACAATCCCATTCTTTATCGAAAATACTTTCAGCTACGACTCGGCCAGCGTTAGTGTTAAGAAGTGTCATACTCGTTTCACTTCTTACTCATGGTTCCGTTCAGCTGGGGCCCTATTTTGCTAAATTAATCGCTTCACTATGACAGGGACGTCACAGACGTCACGGAATGACACGTTTTGGTATTCTACCTTAGATGAAAGAAATTATGATGAATGCAGATGTAGAGACGCGCGTCAAGTTGGAAACTATTAATTTATCTCGCACGCACTATCTGGAGTTTTATTAATCTAAAGATTCTACGTAATCATTCTGCGACGATTCCATTGTCATAGTGAAGCCATTGTATTACAGAATTGGGCTCCTGATCCATTTGACTGGACCACCGTCAAACATATTTTTCTGTGGTCCAGTTAGTTTAATTGGACCACTTACTCCAACCAAACTTCGGTGGTACAGTTAACTGGACCAGCTAAACCGCCAATCATGTTCATGAATATTGCATGGACCATTTGTACATTTTACTTTGCCTGAAATAGGCATTGACGCACTCATTAGTTAGGTTCCTACCTACTAAGGTAGAACCCTAACTAATGGGTGCGTCTTGGAATAATAAATGAATAGGAACTTACCTACCCTTTATCTACTGATTTTTTTGTTTCAATGAACTGATTTTCTACTCGACTTTCTACTGATTTAGCCAAATTCGATCTTGCAACACTGTTTCCAATAAAAAGAATGCATGAAATCGGCGACGCGTTAATGAATTACAACTAAGAACACATTTTGACTTTTATCCCCTCTCCCAAGAGAACCGTGCCTACTGATATCCCAGATAAAATGCATCATTTGATTTCATTCTGTACTTTTGGCGTGATGCGCGACCCAGGAATTTGACTATTATCCCCCTCCACGGGAACCTTACTGAATTCCGGTATAAAATGTATCTTTCCCCGTAGTATGAACTCAAATCGTGCCGACTTCCATTCGAATTCATTCAGTAGTTCCGTCGTGATGCGGGGTTAAATAATAATACTTTTTCCTCTCTTCCAGGGGAACCTTACTGAATTCCAGGATATAATGTATCCCATGTCCTTCCTTGTAGTATGAACTCAAATCGTGCCAGGTTTCATTCCTACTCATTCCGCAGTTTCGGCGTGATGCGCGGTGAAGGAATCTTACTTTCATCCCCTCTCCCAGGGGAACCGGATAAAATGTATCCCATGTCCTTCCTTGTAGTTTGAACTCAAATCATACCAATTCAGTCCAACTCATTCAGCAGTTCAGCGTGATGTGCGGTGAAGAATTTTACTTTCATCCCTTCTCCCAGGGGAACCTTACTTAATTCCAGGATAAATGTATCTTTCCTCGTACTCAAAGAGTAGAACTCAAATTATGCCGAGTTTCATTCGAATTCATTGAGTAGTTCCGTCGTGATGCGCGGTTTAAGAATTTTACTTTCATCCTCTCTCCCAGGGGAACCTTACTGAATTGCGGGATCAAATGTATCCCATGTCCTTCCTTGTAGTATGAAATCAAATCGTGCTAGGTTTCATTCCAACTCATGCAGAACTTTCGGCGTGATGCGCGGTGAAGAAATTTTACTTTCATCCCTTCTCCCAGGGAAACCTGACTGAATTCCGGGATAAAAAGTATCCTATGTCCTTCCTCGTAATATGACCTAAAATCATGCCGAATTTGATTTCAATACCTTCAGTAGTTTCGGCGTGATGCGCGGTGAAGAAATTTTACTTTCATCCCCTCTCCCAGGGGAACCTTACTGAATTCCGGGATAAAAAGTATCCTATGTCCTTCCTCGTAATATGACCTAAAATCATGCCGAATTTCATTTCAATACCTTCAGTAGTTTCGGCGTGATGCGCGTTTAAGAAACAGACAGACAGACAGACAGACAGACAGACAGACAGACAGACAGACAGACAGACAGACAGACATGAATGAAAAAAAATTCAGTTTTGGCTTCAGTATCGATAATAGAATGCCCTCCAAAAAAAATTTTCAAAATATCTTCAATGTACAGAATTGGACCTGTTACAGTTTTATTATAAGTATAGAAGACAGGCGAACTGTGACTTTTTCTTTTGTCAATCAAACAAAAAATCCTACTAATATTATAAACGCGAAAGTTTGTAAGTATCGATGGATGGATGGATGTTTGTTATTCTTTCACGTAAAAACTACTGAATGGATTTTAATGAAACTTTACAATAATATAGCTTATACATCAGAATAATACATAGGCTACAATTTATAAATATATTGAGTGAATTGTCCAAAATATGACGATAAGTGTCAAGTAAGTAGGAAAAAATCTACCATCTGCGAACTATTCTGGCGTGCGCTGCCAAAACCGCTAGAGTACATATTATGTTATGTATGTATGATGGAAATGTTATCACACTAATAATATAAAAGCGAAAGTTTGGACGGATGGATGGATAGATGGACGGATGTTTGTTATGTCTTCACGCCAAAACTACTGAACAGATTGAGCTGAAATTTTGCGTAGGTGTAACCCTGGAATCAAACATAGGCTACTTTTTATCTCATAAAACAGTTGCCATGGGATAGAAATAACCTTTGAACGTTTCCATAGAAACAACGCGTGTGAAGCCGCGGGCAGAAACTAGTGACAAAATAAAGCGCTTCAAAGTTTGGGAGTGGGGGCTATGTAGAGAAAGGATTATTCTGCAAATCCCCTGAGGCCGACCCCCACGCGGGGGATTTCCGGATTATTTTTCCTGTAGGCCTAGCACTGGGGTAGAATAGAGAAAAATACGTCACATCGTAATCGAATGCGTAATCTGTTAGAAACGCATTCTTTCAACTTCAATAATTTACGCAATGACTATGCAACGTCATTCTTCTCTAATTCTACGCGAGACAACTACCCCCGTGCTAGGCCTACAGATATGCCCCAATCAAATCGAGCAGTCTCGTGGGGGATTTCCGGAAATCCCCCACAAAGCTCGAGTATAACAAGAACAAAATAAAAAAATTAAAAAACCGCCTGACTAATTTTCATGAAATATGGCTAAGAACACTCAAGATAAAATTGTCTATGGCACAAAAAAACTAAACGAAAATCGGTTCATCCGTTTGGAAGCTACGATACCACAGACACACAGATACAAAGACAGAAACGTTAAACACCCCTCTCTTTTTGCGTCGGGGGTTAAAAGTAAATAAACTCGTAATAAGCTAGGCTGCTAGTGGTGCTAATAAAGTGGAAATTGATCTTATTATATTCAATAACTTTATTTATTTCAGCTGCTGACTGTACCTTTCTGGTAATTTTACTATTTTGCTTTACTTAACTTTGCGTTGGTTTTCCTGTCCACATATATTTACCTACCTACCAGTCAGGTTAAGCTACCCGACAACTTTCCTCAAATGAGGTAGGCAAGTAGGAAATTGCTTTGAATTAACTGGAAATACCTTATTCGCTACAGCCCAAAATTACCTATTAATCAAAACAGATGTACCTAATATAAATTTCTTCATTATCCTAAGGTTAAACTCAATTTGAATTTGACGACCTCCGTGGCGCAGCGGGCGAAGGTCCGCCTGCGACACAGGAGGTTGCGGGTTCGATTCCCGCCTCGGAACAAATTTGTGTACGATCTGCAGAAATTTGTTCCGTTGGTCTGGGTGTTTTCTATGTATATTAAAAAAAAATCTATCTATGTAGTGTATTGTATTAAGAATATCAGTTATCTAGTACCCACCCATAACACAAGCTCTGCTTAGCTTGGGGCTAGATAATGCTGTGTGAATAGTCCAGCATTAAAAAAAAAAAATGTAAACCGGCCTCCCGCGATACAGGTTCTGAACCTACTGCGGGGACCATACCATCTGTATACTTATATATATACGTATAGACGCGCTGCAGGGTGTGCTGTGTGGGTGTGTGATGCTGTAGGATCTTTACGAGGAGATGACTCTCACACCCTACAGCATCTACAAGCAGAACACACCCCACCACCCCACCCCCGGCGCTCACGTCGCGGGCTCAACGCGCGCTCGCGCGCAGTGCTCGGAGGGATGCGGAACGCGCGCGTCTAGTACCGCACTCACCCTGAAGATGTCCCTCGTTAAGAGATGAAACGTTGGTGTTCTTCCAACACAAATAAGGTTCGTAGCTAACCCGCTTACAGCCTTAGTGAATTCGTCAAACTACGATAGTTTTTATAGTTAAGTACTCTAGATTATAAATAAATAATGCTGGACAATTTTAATGTCTTGTTCGTTATAATTCCGCTATCACTTTAACCTCTCGGTGACCAGCTATCCGAGAGGAATAAAGTGAAAAACAGCGCTGCTTGCATATTAATGCATTACAGCTAAATGCTGTATTTACTCTGACGACCTCCGTGGCGCAGCGGGCGAAGGTTCGCCTGCGACGCAGGAGGTTGCGGGTTCGATTCCCGCCTCGGAACAAATTTGTGCACGATCTGCAGATATTTGTTCCGTTGGCCTGGGTGTTTTTTATGTATAATAAAAAATGTCTATCTATGTGTACAACAGTTATCTAGTACCCATAACACAAGCTCTGCTTAGCTTGGGCACAGATATAATAATACCATACTAGTAGCTTGGGGCTAGATAATGCTGTGTGAATTGTCCAGCATTATTTATTTATTTACTCCCTAATGTCTTTATTCGTTTTAGTTAAGTATAAGTATAGTTTTATTTTGAGTATTTTCTGAAATAAGACAATAATTGATTTTCTAATTTATTCTAAATTCAAATATTTTAGCGGATTTTAATATTTTCCGCTTTCTGCAGGGAATTAACCAGAAAAGTAGTTATTCATATATAATAAAAAATATTCTATGAACCCATGTTTAAACAAAATTCGAGCAATCTATAATCACCCTCATCCATCACAGCCTATATTGGTCCACTGCTGGACGCAGCCTCCCCTGATAAGCGCCTTGTTGGCCTTTATCTCATGGGGTAATGCCCATAACATAAATAAATAACCCCCACGCTGGGCATGCGGGTTGAAGATCGCAGTTCGGTGGTAGAATACGTGAGAGTGTACTGGAGGGGGGGGGGCGCTGCTGTCCGCCCCCGGTGGATATCCCTTAGTCGCCTCTCTAGACACCCGCGGGAAGAGGTGGTGCAAATTCTAAGCCGACACCACACGGCTCAATCAATAATATTAGAGATTTTTTTACTAAAAATCATAATTTTTAAAGCAAAATTAAATGGTGTTTTGTACATTAGGTATACACTTGCGAGCTTTAAAATGGAATCGCTTTCATCGCGAGTTGATCAAAACAATTTTTTTTCAATTTATGTACAATGAACTATAGATTGTGGGATATCATTTTAAAGGTAATTTTGTTACCTTTCAAGTGATATCAAGAAGATTTAAAATTAATTAATTTGGCTACCTAAATTTTGGGAATTATTGCAATAGGTCGAAGTTGCATCTATCGGCTTCTATCGGCGCCGGAGCTGGATGAGCTGGATTTCTCCCTCGTATCCGCTGTTTTAGCTCGTCCCACATATGCCAGATTGGGTTCAAGTCAGGAATAAGGGCTGGCCAGTCTAGTGTGGGAATGCCGACATGGAAGACGTCTGTCGGTACTGTCTAGTCACTGCTGCGGTGTGGCAGCGGATATTATCGTCCATTAAGGCGCTGCCGTGGAAAACTAACCCCCGAATACTCAAACGCATCTCAGATATAAGCACGTCTCAAGTGACGAATTTTTGACACATTTTCATTGAAAACTGTCAAAAAATCGTCATTTGAGACGTGCTTAAATCTGAGATGCGTTTGAGTATTCGGCGGTAAGACTGTCAGATTGCATGTGAATATTACCAAATGTGGTCGGCAGAGGCGCTTATTTTTAACATAGACTTATGCCAAATTTATCTGTTGTAGAAGAGGCAAACTTTTGTTTTATTTTGGTTGATAGCACAATCACAAGGTAATAATGTAATGTTAACTAACATTTGCCCGCGGCTTTGCTATCGTTGCATGTAAAATACCTTAATAAAACCTATGTCGCTCATTGTAGCTTCTCAATTATAATAAAAATTACATTCATCGATAGTTATTCATAGAAATCAGAAACACTTTAAAAAATAATATCATCTTCATGCATGTTAAAGTGCCGACAATATCACCGACCATTATGATAATACTTTATACATTAAAAAAATATACTAATTTAGTCAAAACAACTGAGGTCTAAATGGATTACAAAAGTGTCAATCGTTGAAGATATTTCGATTTGGTTTTGGAGGGCTTTCTCAAAAAAAAATTAAAATATAAATAATGCTGAACAAGCCACACAACATCATCTAACCCCAAAGTAATTAGAGCTTGTGTTATGGTATACTTATTTTGATATACTTATTAAATACACTACACAGATATATTTTTTATATACATAAGACATGCAATAAAGTGATTATGATTATGATTATGATTATGACATCCAGAACACCTGGAATAAATATCTGCAGATGGTACAAACATTTGTCCTGAGGCGGGAATCAAACTAACTGTAAGCTCCTGTGTCGCAGGTGGACCTTTCCCCGCCGCGCCACAGAGGTCGTCCATCAAATAATCAGATATAAAATGAAATATAACAGTGCTTTATTTCCTTTACCCCTTACAGGAGTCTTGGACACGTCAATAAATTCAAATAAGGTTCAAGAGTAAAACTGGGAAATAAAGTGATTACTTTAATTTATTGTTCACTTCAATCTTTTTAAGGTAAAGTAAAGAAGCGAACAAGAAACCTTTACCTTGTTAGGGTGTTAGTTTTCGAGCTGGAGCAATACTATTAGCAATACCTAAGTTTTTTATCCTCTAGAGATAGTCTGATATTTTGTAGTAAGCCTTTTTAACAAAGGATATGTTTTACAACCTAAGAGCTCCAATAAATCTGTAGTAGAAGAGTACCGTCCAATCGCTGTCTTGTCGTCTCTAGCTAAAGTATATGAAAGCATACTCCACAGATACATCTATGCACAGGTCAATAAGTACTTGTGTCAAGAACAACATGGCTTTAGAAGCAGAAAGTCTGTTAACACAAACTTATTGACCTTAGTGGACTACATCTCTGTCTGTCTGGATCGACGCAGTCAAGTTGATGTCCTGTATTTTGACTTTAAGAAGGCATTCGATAGGGTCAACAACGACATTCTGCTGACGAAGCTCGCTTCTATAGGCTTTGCCCCGGGTCTTCTCCGGTTTCTTGCGGACTATCTCCGCGATCGTCAGCAGTTTGTGAGGTTAGGCTTGTATGAGTCACGGCCCTATCACACGCGCTCAGGGGTCAGTCAGGGGTCAATACTTGGACCCTTATTGTTTTTGGTGATGATCAATGACCTCCCCTCATGTGTATCCTACGCACAGAGCCTACTATATGCAGACGACTTAAAGCTCTTCAGTGAGATTAAGTCAGATGTAGATTGTAGGGCGCTGCAACGTGATGTTAATGCGATCCATGAATGGGGTATCACCAACAAAATAGAGTTCAATGCCAGTAAATGCTATGTGATGACTTTCGGGCGAATGCAGCAACCAATCCTTTTCAATTATGACATCAACGGTGTGGCGATAACAAGGTCAATGTACACATATTGCCAATAACAAAAAAGTTATGACAAACCGCTCCGTTGAGGTTTTTCTATGAGTTATTAAAAAGTAAATTATTATTTTTGAGTATCTGTCCTTTGAGAATCTCTCTTCTCTAAGAG
This sequence comes from Eupithecia subumbrata, assembly GCA_949316285.1. Lineage (NCBI taxonomy): Eukaryota > Metazoa > Arthropoda > Insecta > Lepidoptera > Geometridae > Eupithecia > Eupithecia subumbrata. The sequence goes on along the minus strand of OX438637.1, from coordinate 1,794,647 downwards.
AACAAACCGATAGAACTACGAGTAATTTAAATTTGCCTGTAGTTCTACTGGTAGAACTACGAGAAAAAAAATGCAAATGGTTGGTCCTAAGTAAATCAGTTATCTAGTAAGTACCCTTAACAAAGCTCTGCTTAGCTTCGGCCTTGGTGATGATGTGTGAATTCATCATCATCAGCCTATATAAGTCCACTGCTGGACGTAGGCTCCTATTTTAATTTTTCAGCATTGTTTATTTATATATAAGGTCATCAAAATCGCCCTACCTATTTAACATATTTTAACTCGACCAATACTTTTCGTGCTGTAAACATGTTAAGTAGTACCTACCTACCTATCTAGCTACCAGAGATAAAACCACTATAAACCTATTCTACTTAATTGGTAGGTCTGTCAATGAATAAAATTCCTGCAAATTTCTTTTGGCTTAGCTTCAATCAAATATAGACTTTATTTCAATGACGAATGAACCATTTAACCCGCAAAACAAAAGTTGTCGAAAATCGTAATTCGTCCGTCGAACCCAGCTGTCATTGCGAAAAAAGTTACATAACCTCACGTCCGTCCGAGGAGGCATCCAGCCTCCGAATGAAGCTACTGGAAGCTATTTTGAGCATATATTGAAAGGGATGTTTGAGTAATAAGGTTGAAATTCTATTGGCAAAATATTATCATTTTTGCAATTACTTCGCTAAACGCCTTACAAAAATGTGTTTTTTGGGTTTTATTATGTTAATGGTTTTATGTATTTAAAACTTTTTACATATTTCTTTTGTTGATAAAATTTCCTTTCATATAGTATTAAAATAATTAATGGTTGTCACTCAAAATATTGAGCATATCGAGACGAAAAATTTTTTTCTTGTTCTTTCTTGTGATTTTTTTTTTCAAGATCCTAGATAGTTTTATAAAATATTTTTGTATAAGTCTTTTTTACATACATTTGACTATACACTGTTTTTTTTTTGGGCTTGTAATATGTCGGAGAACGGCTAACGGTGCGACGAAAAAGTGTACCTTCTACGGTGTCGCTGTTTGGGTAGCGTCTTAAATCAAAATTTATCGTCGCCAATAAATCCTGCATAAGGGAAAACATAACTTAACTCATAGTTCACTGCACAGAAATTGTAAAAATTAGTCTTGAACAACCCTTGAAGCGGTTCCAGTTTAAAGCTCGCAAGTGTATAATACTTTATTGTAACATGGGCTAGAAAATTTAAATTGATAATATGTATAATCCTAGTCATCTTACACTTTTAATATCTGAAATCTATAAATATTATGTTTTTTAAGTCAAAAACTACCGAAAATATTTATTTATTATGTAGCCTATTGTTTCAATTGTTATTCACAAAGAAAATTACAATAAATAATAGAAATATATTAGAACTAGTATTTACAATCGAAACGATTGAACTAACTGCAGACTGTTGCAAACAATCTACAGGTAGCTCAACTGATCCATATCAATACCAGTAGCAAGCGTCCCAAATCAATCAATCGTAAACACTAGTTCTAATATCTATTATTTCATTGTAATTTTCTTTGTCAATAAATATAGATAAAAAAAACTAAAATTAACCAAAACTAAACTTTAATTCAACATTCAACAAAGATCCATTTCGTAAGCACTGGCCTCTCTATCGACCAGTTCTTGAGCCTTCTCAATAACTTCCTCAATTTTGCCGACCATGTAGAAAGCTGCCTCGGGTATGTGGTCCAACTCACCGTCTATTATCTGAAAATATTAAAAAAAATGCTGCACAATCCATACATAATCATCTAGCACCAAAAGCAGTGCTTGTGAGGGTGTACTAGATAACTGCTCTTTTTAGACTCGACGGCACGTGTCCGGGACGTGTCCGAGACGTCGTCACAATGTGGATGCACAGATAGCGGACAAAAAAGAGGATAATACACTACAGCAGCGGCTCTCAAACTTTTTAGCGACAGAACTTTTTAGCGACGGAACTCTTTGGCAAATCGAAATATTTAGCAGAACAGTAAAATAAATTCAATGACTACATCAATAAAAAAATTGTGTCTCTTCTTTAACCATAGTAGCCTCGGCTTAGGCAAAGGCCAGAGACATGCAATCAGTATTTAAAAAACGGCGAGCTGAGCGAGCTTCTAAAATTTTTAAGGCCTTAGCGTGGACACGATCGAGGAATTTGTGAAAGAAAAGGAAGAAATGACGGCATAACTTGGCGAGCCCCGACTATTTATGAGACTTTAACAGTCGTGGAAAAAGAGGAAGTGAAGGAAGCCAAAGCAAAACAATCGGTGGTTGGGAAAAGGATCGTACTATTATAAATATAAATATATTTTTACTGTGTTATGTAAATGTGTATGTTGTGGCAAATAAATAATATAAATAATTCAAATATGTAAGTGTTTTTTATCTGACCGAGATGTCTTTTAAAAATTTAAAAGAGAAAAAAGCCCTTACCTTCTGAAATCCAGCAATGGTGTCTTCAAGCTTTACCAGTTTCCCGGGGTATCCGGTAAACGCCTCCGCCACCTGAAATATATTAAGAAAAAAGAACATAAAAAAAAAAAATCTAATGACTGCTAAAGTTTGAAGATTTTTGTATGGAGGGTAGCCGGCCTACCACACTGTTATTTTTACAAAATCGCGGTGCGCAATGTATGTTATACTAGTTTCTGCCCACAGCTTCGCTCGCTTTGTTTCTGTGGACACGTTTTAAGGTTATTTATATCCCATGGGAACTGATTTATAGGATAAAAAGTAGCCTATGTTTGCTCCCCCGATTAGACATACCTGTATGCTAAATTTCAGCCAGATCCGTTCAGTAGTTTTGGCGTGAACAGGTAACAAACATCCATCCATCCATCCATCCAAACTTTCGCATTTATAATATTAGTGTGATATTCGGATTTAGGACACTTACAGAAATAAAAAATGTCCCATAATATCATAATTTTCTAAAGCGACAGGTTTCTGGGATATGCACAGATGAAACTAAATATTGCTCTCAATAGATTTTTTTCATAAAGCTATAAAATAATATTTTTTTTAAGTAGTACCACAACAGATGCACACAGATCTTACCCCATGTACATATCCGACGATCCTATCCATACCAAGTTGTCTGGCAGAGATCGCTCTTGAGCGATAAGACCGCCAATTGTCACTTAGGTTATAATTTTTACATTTTAAATTGTTTCTTAGTTTTAAGTGTGCAATAAAAGTACTTGCTATCTATCTATCTAAAAACAAATAAATAAATTATGCTGGGCAATCCAAAAAGAAAAATTAATCCCTATTTCCCTTGATATGCACAGATGAAACTAACTATTGCTCCCAATAGATTTTCTTCATAAAGCTATAAAATAAATAATACAGCAAAATGAATCCCTATTTCCCTTGGTCAAGGCATCACGCGTGAACGGCTGGACCAATTTCGCAATCCTTTTTTTTGTTGTGTTTGTTATTGTCTGGAGAAAGTTCTTATGCGAGAAAAAATTAAGAACCTTGGAAACATAAATTTCCACGCAGGCGAAGCCGCAGAGCGCAGCTAGTATAATATATAAATTTAAAACTTTTTATACAGGGTGGTTTTTTGAGAAGGGCGGTGATGGCCAAGTCCGAAACCACGCGAGTTAGAGAAAACTCGTGAAAGGAGTCATGCCCTCGATTTATAAGAAAACAATAACTGCGTATTTAGTTTTTTTTAAACATTTGACCTTTGCAAAGAAATGTTTTACTAACAATAAAAGGAAAAAGCAAAATTTAACAAATTACTTTCAATAACTTATCTCGATTTGCTTGAAAAGTAAAAGATTAAAAAAAAACTAAATATGCAGTAATTGTGTTCTTATAAGTCGAAGGCATGACTCCTTTCACGACTTTTCTTTAACTCGCGTGGTTTCGGACTTGGCCATCACCGCCCTTCTCAAAAAACCACCCTGTATATACAAAAATACAGCGTGGTAGCCGATGTTACGGCCTAAGTCTTCAAACCCATTTGTTAATTACTTTTATATGTGTTGCTTACCGTGGTGTCAATTCTGTTGTTGCTATTGCAACTTGCTATGGCGCTCATTACAGGAGGTCTATCTCGGCAGTGCACTAATATATGCTGATGATGATTTTGCTAAGATACCTGGAAAGGCTGTGACAGGAACCGCTGGATCTTCCTCGCTCGAGAGACTGTCAGCTTGTCATCTTCTGACAGCTCGTCCATTCCTAGGATGGCGATGATGTCCTGCAGAGACTTGTAATCCTGGAAAAGAAATCGTTGATACATTGAAAAAAATATAGTCCATTTAAGACGCATTTTATCTTAGTTGGCGTCAAAATAGTTGGAATGATAAATATCTAATTCAATACAAGCAAGAATGCATGGTACACTACAACATATCGAATTTGTTTAAACCAAAAAATAGGCAAACCATTGACATAACGATGCTCTAAGTCAAAATAAATATTCACTTTGTCATGTTAAACATTTATTTGCTCGGGGTTAGCAAACAACTTAGTTGCATTCAATCTTTGAATTATCTATATATATAAAAGAAAGTCGTGTTAGTTACACTATTTATAACTCAAGAACGGCTGTACCGATATGGCTGAAAATTGGTGGTTAGGTAGCTTAGAGCCAGGAGATGGACATAGGATACTGTTATGATAAAAAAAAATTGGTGTACTTTTAAGGCAAAGCCTAACTTAGATAATAGGCTACTTAATATACCGAAAATATGCGTGCGAAGCCGCGGGCGGACGCTAGTTTTAAATAACTACACTTTATAAGGCCAATTCATTACTTGGTTATGGAGCTATTACGATTTAACTAAGTTATCATAGTCACAGAATGATTGGAGCATCATACACAGGTATGTATGATGCTCCAATCATCACGTATGAATTATGACTTTCTGACTCATGACATGACGTTATGGCTCATGCGTTAGGTCAAATACGTTACTACTATTATGCACATTTTAAATTTAGTTTAGTGTCACTCCGCGGTAAATTTCCCAATACGGTCCTCACCGTTTTAAATATTTCTCTAAAACGATTCAATTTAGAGTAATGGAAAAAAATCACGAAATATACTTATCCAGTAATATAGCAATATATGTCCAATATATGAAATTTTTTAATTTTGCTCCAACTTTTCCGCAAGGCGCTTTACAAAAATGAGTTTTTTTGGGGTTTTATTATTATAGTATTGAATCTAATAACAATAATAACGAAAATCTGTAAGACTTAAAGGAAATATATGTGTACATAATTAAAGTAGTATAATGCAGCCAGCGTCTTGAGGACGCTTCCAACTGGTATTGGTATGGATCAGTTGAGCTACCTGCAGATTGTTTACAACAGTCTGCAGTTAGCTCAATTGTTTCGGTTTTAAATACTCGTTCTAATTTATTTCTATTATTTGAATGAAATTTACATTGTGATTAAAGTAGTAATTGTAATGTTATATTTTTCATTTGGGGTTTCCTATTTACTGTGAGGGTTAAAAGCCCGCGCATATTTTTGTATTTTCTACAGTAGGTAATTTATTATACAAAATATTGTACAACTAAATATTTTATCGTGTAGGTCAGTTATTGGTCATATTTTGTGATTTGTTTCAGTACTTATATTAGATAAGTTTTAGAGAAATCTTTATAACGGTGAGGACAGAATTGGGCAATTTACCGCGGAGCCCCCTTAAAGACAAAAGAGTATAATTAGAAGAAAGAAAAAAAGTAAATAGAATTAGCTAATGGAAATTTATTATTAGAAAGTCATTATGTAAATGAAAGTTTATTTAGATATTTCTTATTTTTTTAATTATAATTTTGTCCGCCTGTGTGACCCCTTTGCATGAACCCCAATCTCCTCAACCTCGACAGCCTGTATTGGTCCACTGCTGGACGCAGGCCTCCCTCTGATAAGCGCCTTATTGACTTTTATCACATGGGGGTTAATGCTCATAATCCTCACGCTAGGCATGCGGGTTGGGGATCTCAGTTCGGTGGTAGAATTGTTCTGCAGAAGGCGCTGTTGCCCGGTGGATATCCCTTAGTCGCCTGTTACGACACCCGCGGGAAGAGTTGGGGTGGTGCAAATTCTAAGCTGGCAACACACAGCAGCGGAATTCGGTTCGGACATTATTATTATTATTATTAGTAAATAGGTTTATTTTATGAATGTTAGACTAAGGTATATATTGTATATGGGCCGTAGTTTTTAAGTATTTTACATCCTGTACTAGACTAATGTTGCCTGAAATAAATGATTTATTATTAGTATTATTATTATACCTGTAGTAACTTCTGCACTCCTCTGGCGACGTTGTAGTGTTCTTCTCCTATGATGTGGGGGTCCATAACTCGCGAGGTCGAATCTAACGGGTCCACGGCAGGGTACACGCCATAAGCCGCTATGGCCCTGTAGAGTAATTAATTTGAGAGAAAATAGAACTGGTAAGGCAAAAAAACGTACACGTGCCTTAAGGCTGCGAGTCGCTCATCTATATATATAAAAGAAAGTCGTGTTAGATACACTATTTATAACTCAAGAACGGCTGTACCGATATGGCTGAAAATTAGAGGGTAGGTAGCTTAGAGCCAGGAGACGGACATAGGATACTGTTTATCCCGTTCGACAGCGTTCCCGTGTGACTTGAGTCAGTCACTATAAAACGTGGTATAACAAAAAAGAATCAGACTTATAAACGGAATTACAAAACGCAAATGACAGCTATGTAATGGACGTATGGATGACGTATGGATGCGGGGGGCCGATTCTGTAGTATATTTACTATCAGCATTTGCACCCGTGCGAAGCCGGGGCGGGTCGCTAGTGTTTCCATACAAAAGTGGAAGTAACGTAGTCCAAAAACTATTTTGAAATGTACTACAAACCGATAACTTTCATTTGATATCCCGCATGACCCTGTAGGTATGTACCTATCATTTAAAATTTCGAAATCACAATTTGTATGGAAAATGTTCATTTTCATTTCTCATTTATTTTCATTAAGTACTTTTTTCTTCACCTCTCGTCCTGGGCTCTCGAGACGTGGCCCGCCCACTTCCACTTCAGTTTGCAAAGCATACCCAGGAGGAGAGGTGGAGTGAACGAATCCTGCACTGGTACCCGCGAGACGCCTCACGCTCACGAGGCAGACCAACAAAAAGATGGTACGACGACCTGGTACAGGCTGCTACAACGACATGGACCCGTCTGGCGAAAGATCGCAACAAATGGAACAGCATGGAGGAGGCCTACACCCAATCTTGGGAGTCCAATTAAAAAGATATTATACTTGAAATTTAATATACTTATAAATAAAATGTTTAAACTTTAGTGAGTGATCATATAAACTGTAAAATTATTGGAAATAAAGGCTTTATTTATTTATTTATTTTATTTATTTATTTACTTTTTTCTTCAAATCAGTACAGGCGCACGATATGTATTATTATTTTAAATTTCAATTTGATAGCTGTGGAAGTTGGTGAGTTATTAAGGAGGGAAAAAAGGACAGACAAAGCGAGACCATAAGGGTTTCGAATCGCAACGGATCTTCGATCTCGAAACCCTAAAAACGATGTTATCAACCTCTGCAATTTTAAATCTTATAGTAGTATTTTTTTCTTATAGTTTTTAATTATTTATAATTTTAATGCATGCTTATTATTCATAAATTAATTTCCAATAGGTATTTGCTTAGGTACATAGAACTAGATCATGATGTGTACACATATTTAGGGATTTAGGGATTTTTATTATTTTGTCCTTCTATTTGTTTAATATTTGAATGTATTCTGTTTTGTGTGCCAAATAAATAAATAAATAAATAAATAATAAATAATGCTGGACAATTCACACAGCATTATCTAGCCCCAAGCTAAGCAGAGCTTGTGTTATGGGTACTAGATAACTGATATACTTAATACATTATACTACATAGATAGATATTTTTATTATACATAGAAAACACCCAGACCAACGGAACAAATTTCTGCAGATCGTACACAAATTTGTTCCGAGGCGGGAATCGAACCCGCAACCTCCTGCGTCGCAGGCGGACCTAGAAATAAATAAATAAAATAAATTAATTTTAGATATTTACCGAGACAGCACTGTCGTAGCATCCAAATGGGCGAAGGTAGCGGATGGAGCAGGGTCGGTCAGATCATCAGCTGGGACATACACTGCCTGAGGAATAACATTACACATGACTCATGACTCATGAGCCGCATCAATGGCTTTGAGGTTGATACTTTCGTGTAGGAGCGAGATTAATTTTGTTTATCTACACTAATGTTATAACATTCTACTTATGATTCCAATACTTGACGTATAATTTAAATCATTACTTCTAATCTTAGGGATGACGATGACATAGACCGGCAACGCAGAGCGCTATGCATAGTCGGAAATATGATAGCTAGAAAGTTTTTTAAAGCTGCACCTGACGTGAAGACTACACTCTTTCGATCGTTCTGTCAGTCGTTTTACACCTGCCAACTCTGGACGAATTACACGAAGAAGTCGCATGATGGTATTAGAGTTGCGTACAACAATATCTTTAGGCACCTCATGGGCTATAAACGTCACTGCAGCGCTTCTGAAATGTACATGAATGCACGAATTGACTCCTTTCAGGCCATACAAAGAAAGAGAATTGCTTCATTTATGTCCAGAGTTGACAGGTGTAATAACACTATTATAAAAAGCCTGTCCGATCGACTTGTGTTAACAAACACATATAAACGATGGGTGGAACTAGCCACCTAGATATTATTGTAGTAAGTAAAGAAATATACCTTGAGTAGGTATGTACTTATTTTATTTTACTTTATTTTTATTTTTATTGTAATAAGTATTTATCTTAAAGGTCTGTGTACCTACTCTTATGGATCTTGGTATCTGAAATAAACGATTTTTATTATTATTATTAATTACTACTGTTATAGCGCAGATAACAAAACACTCAATTTAAGCAATTTCACATGATGGTATAATATCCACATCGATATCGTAAAATCTCATTATAACATCAATAAAACGCGACCAATTAACCTGGCGAGCCTTAAGTCAAAACCCTCATACAAGTTGTATAAAATTTTGATATTAGGCTGGCTTTTGAAAACAGTTGGGTTATACGTGAAAACTTCGTCGAAACTACTAAACTTACATACACAAAACTCTTTGGTAAGATCTTATTCAAGTCTCAAATACGATCTTGAACAGTATAGAAAACAAGACGAATGAAGTAATTATAAATATTCCGACTCCGTCTACGAGCTCTACTGCTTGCCCCGCGGCCGCTACAGCTGCTGGATCAATAATTAACATTAACTTTCAAAATTGTACCATCCAAAATTTGAACAATTATTATAAATAAACTATTGTCAGCTTTTACTCTTGTTGTTTGATTAATTGCATTAGTGAAGATAAAGTAGTGTATGCAACTGCATATAACACGGGTATTAAAACACTCGTTACTATTTTTGAACTCACACTCGTGTTTTAATACCCTTCATTATATGACAGTTGCATAAACTACTATTTCACTTCTCTTGCTCAAAAAGTGTATCATAATAGTGTAGCTTAGCGGGCCTAAAACTCGAGTTTAATACCTAGGCCTAAAAAGTATTTTTTCTTTTTAATTTTTGTCTAAAATCATCAGCCCGCACAAAGCATTCGTTCTCTTACATAAAAACTCGACTTCTTGGTCTTACACTACAATCTTTTTTTTTGAAAATAGAACCTTCTTGGTGATGTTTTATGAAGGTTGATTCTTCCCTTCACGGTAGAATGCGAACTGTTTCGTTGGGGGTTAGATAGAGATTTAAAAAAAAAGATGGTATTGGCGCTGAATTTCTAGAATTTTCTTCATTCCAAATCACAAAATATTATCACATCCCAATCACAGAGAACCGAAATAAAATTGCCCGGGAAAAACATATCACTAAACATTCAAAATTGCTATAACTGAACATTTAATTTTTAATAAAATTTCTGAAAATTGTTTAATTTTGCATTGTTTTATTTTCTCGCAATCGAAGTGAAAAGTAGAGTGATTTACTCGGACATAGAGTAAAAACTCGCTGCTGTCGCAGCAGAGGGATAGTGACATTTAACAATTTGTCAATTTTTGTTGCCAAAAACCGATCTATGTGTGTTTTGACAGCACGTAAATACAGTGATTTCACTCATACATTCATATGATTGAATGTTGCAAGTGAATAGCATTTTCCCTAAAAAATTGGGTAACTGAAGCAAAGTTCCAATTAAAAAAACACGCCATTGTATTTATCACCTAACTTTTTATTTTTGAAATTATCTTATTATTATTTTAATTTTACGAAATATCAGCCGGTAGCTATGGTTACTATTATTCTGCCTTGGTCAAACGACGAAAAGTTTTTACTCCAAGTCCGCATTATAAGATCGGCTCCGATCGTTTTCGGAACAATAATTTAAATAGACGGTCAAGTGTGTGTTTGGACACGTGCAGTATAAGTAATTGCACGGTTCATGGCCTATCTAAACAAACTTATTTACTTGTTTTACATATCGAACAACCTTAACTAAGTTATTTTCAACAAAAAAAAAAAATCAAATTTTCCTTTTTACCCTACCAAAGTTTAACCTACCAAAGTAAATTTTTAAGTTGATTAGGACGATTATTAGGTACTCAACTAGTAAAGCATACTAAAGCTGAGTAGTTTTCATTTTAAATTCACACCACCTACTACTAGCATTTTATTCACGAATAATAATGCCCAAGTTAGACAAGTACCTACACTGAAAAAACAGGATTTTTTCCTACGACTTCTTCAGCATTAATAATAATTATGTATATATTATTATACCCATGCCAAATTACAGCTTTCTAGTACTAATAGTCTCCGAACTAAAATGCGGACGGAGCGACGGACATGGCGAACTATAGGGTTCCTTGTTGACAATGGAACCCTAAAAAAGAACCAAGTGAAAGTGCACGTGCAGGTATTGTGACAGATAGGTTGATTGCAATTTTCAATTTGAGTTTATTGCATTTGCTCCCCCTTGGAGTCGAGAGAGGTCTAAGTCCGTGCGGTATCAAGGTCGAAGCTACGCGACGGCACATGACCTGAGAGCTGGTGTGTATCTGGCGAGCGCATGAGCCTTGCTATACAGCGGGGCAATGCAATGTGATATTGCGCGTAGTTTGATTCCTAAGTCCTAACTTGAGTGAAGTCCACCCTCTCTGCTATTTTTATAATGTCCTCCTAGCCGAGTTTCGACCACGGAAGCCAATCTCATCGGAGACTAGCCAGATGCTCAGGACATATTACAGTGCACAAGTGTGTGCGCAAACGCAGGTGCATTCTCTGTTCCCTCGCTCTCAAAATCCGATGGGATGACAGATCGACACGACTGGGGAGAGGTCAGGCGCAGGACCAACGCTTAACGTGCATTCCGAGGCACAGGTACTGTTATTATTTTTACGGCACAATTTTTATATACCTAAACTAAGTAACAAAACCGGGGTATTTTTTTCCCATTGCATAGCAACATTTTCACGAAAATGGTGGACGAAATTTTTAAATTTATTTATGAGTTTTGATGACTGTTTTAGGCAAAATTACTAATGGAATATGTGTGTAGACCAGTATAATGAGATATTTGCAGTATTATTTTTCTTCCTACTGGTGTTTTAATACCCTTTCACCACACAACACATCATTTTTATATTTTCATGTGAGAGCTCCTTTCCGCGTCATTTGAAGTATTTTACTAACGGCTCAAAATGAAAATTGCGACGTTTAGTCGCAATTTTTTAGACTTACCTCGTTTGTGTCAACTATCATTCTAAGCCTTCTTATTCTAAGTACTCGGGCCAAAACCACCCATTATAACTCGGTCTTGTCATCCTCCCTCGCCACGCTCGGGAGTATAACAACCTCGTATATAATGGGATGGTTTAGTCCCTTGTAAAACAATCTATGGAGGCCTATACCCAGCAGTGGGTAAAATCCGGCTGTGGATGATGATGATGAAAACAATCTACTATTTTGTAGTTTTTAAATTTTTCTGCGTTCTATAAGAAATAAAACTAACCTCTGAATAAATGATAAAACCATTATTCATTTGTATTTTGAGAGCATTTGCAGTAATATTTATATTGTTAAATATCCCATTATCTCTTATTTTCCCATTTGCTCAAAAAATACCAGCGAATCATGGTTAGATTTTTCATTAGTTAACAGAAAACTGTTTACGTTATGTTTATATCGTTAATGGTTTTAGCCATAGATAGATATAAGTGAAATTCTGTACACTGTACATCGATGGTCTTAGCTTAATTTACCTGGACGCTTGTAATAGAGCCCGTGGTGGTGGTAGTAATCCTCTCTTGCATAGAACCCATTTCAGTGGCCAGCGTGGGTTGATAGCCGACGGCAGAGGGGACGCGACCCAACAGGGCGGAAACCTTAAATGATAAATGAAATTAACGTATTAAAACTAAAAAGAAAAAAATAGATATGTATGACTGGACGGCGAACTGGAATTAGGTGCCCAGCGTGGAACCTATCAGGAAGTTTTTATTTTAAATTCTTACTATATTGCTTGAACGGTGATCATTAATGCCTACTATTTTTATTTTGTTAGAATAGAAGGACAGAAAATAAACCTAAAGCCGCGAATGCAAGCAGTAACCGTGTAAAAGTAACTGGCAGACTGTGAATAAATTTCTAAGTACATTCATGCAATTTGCGTCTCTGCATGCATATTGTTCCAAGAAGTATACATCCGATACATACACATTTTTATGATTGTAGCTTGCACACTTACATTAGTTCACGTGTCAGTTTCACGCTTTCTTGCAATGAAAACAGAATCGAAGTAAATTCGAAATAAATTAAGCATTCTAGGTAATTTGTATCGTATTGCTACTAGCGATGGAATGTGTGGCTAAATTTATGGGAGAAAAAGGAAGGCAGATTCGGTTGAAAATCTTGCAGTCGGCCTGCCTGTAGGTGTCGCGTGCATTCACACGTGCCGGTTTTGCAGCTCCCGGAAACCCATCTCCATCATATTGTATGCCAGTAAATCAATTGATTGCGATCTGCTTGCTTGCCAGAGTTGCCAGATACAGGCATGTGTTAACTTTACTTTCCCGTGGAATAAAAACGTCCAAGGTTTCACTTTACTTTTATTACAACTTTTACTGAGCTACATTATTGGTTTCAAGACGACCTTCTTGCTTCGTAGCTCAATGTAGACTGCCCGTTTTTCAAAGCCATCGGGTATATTGTCCGTAAAAAACTCAAGTTTTCAGCTGACTAATTTTTGAACGGAATGTCAGTTGTCGTTTGAGCTACGAAATAATTTAAGTAGGTACTTAATGTAATAACAACTTTATTCGATTCGTCAATTTCACGAGAGTTTCCGCCAATAATGACCAACATAAATTCAGCAACTTATTTTTGAAAATGATGGTAAATAAATATAAAAATGTATGCGAGGCATCTAATCTCACAAAATAAATTTTAAATAAGCTAACACATGCACGTGAGTGTATACACATGACTCATGACATGACATAAGGTGGAACATGCAAGGAGCTCACGAACGAGTTCATGATGATAGGCAGAACCTGCAGTTCACGCAATGTCAGTAACAATAACCCTGTATTTCAAATCTCAAATAACTGCAGAACTAGTTTTTTCATATACAAGAATTTAAATAATTACGTTTGGTCTAATATGTGTGAAACATAAATAATGTTTAGTGCTAAGTGATGACTGATGGTGATGACTCAAAAGTCATTTAATGACGTCATTCATGAGTAGGTTAATTTTCAGCCATACCAAAATGTCAATGAATGAGAAATGAATTTATTGCCAAATATAATATGACTTGTCTTTTCACGAGTCATCATCATACCTCTGAACCAGCCTGAGTGAATCTAAAAATGTTGTCAATAAACAGCAGAACATCCTGTCCCTTCTGGTCTCTGAAAAACTCTGCCACGGTGAGGCCGGTCAGAGCGACACGCGCCCGAGCGCCGGGTGGTTCGTTCATTTGTCCGTATACTAGCGCCACCTAGAGGGAAGATAGGTTTAGGTCATAGCTTATTGGAGCCATGGGTGGACGCCGCGTGATTAACCAGTGAAACTAGTTTTCGTGAACGTTGGCAATGCGCTGTTAACGCAAGGCAAGCATGCGAGTAGCATAATAATATATAATAAATAAATAAATAATGCTGGACAATTCACACAGCATTATCTAGCCCCAAGCTAAGCAGAGCTTGTGTTATGGGTACTAGATAACTGATATACTTAATACGATATACTACATAGATAGATATTTTTATTATACATAGAAAACACCCAGATCATCGGAACAAATTTCTGCAGATCGTACACAAATTTGTTCCGAGGCGGGAATCGAACCCGCAACCTCCTGCGTCGCAGGCGGACCTTCGCCCGCTGCGCCACGGAGATCGTCGCATGTTATCACCAAGTGGTCCATGCGTCGTCTACGGCGCGGGTGTCAACGGCGGCGTTACTCACCGTTCGCGCGTGGAAGAGGCGAGGCGGGTCGGGTGCTGGGTGGCTCTAATATCCTATGATCATTATGCTGGGCTGCGACATTGTGGCAAAATCTCTACCAGTGGAAATAGCAACTGGAAGCTGTCGTTAGAAACACTACCTCTTTCTTTGTAAGTTAATATTTTTAAACTAGCAGATTTTTGATTCAAGAGTTACTGCTTTATAAATCAGCGAATTGGATCAAAACTTTTTATATAGATGGATTAGCTAACATTATCCCTAAAGTGGAAATAGCAACTGGAACCTGTCGTTAGAAACACTACCTCTTTCTTTGTAAGGGAATATTTTTAAACTAGCAGATTTTTGATTCAAGAGTTACTGCTTTATAAATCAGCGAATTGGATCAAAACTTTTTATATAGATGGATTAGCTAACATTATCCCTAAAGTGGAAATAGCAACTGGAACCTGTCGTTAGAAACACTACCTCTTTCTTTGTAAGGGAATATTTTTAAACTAGCAGATTTTTGATTCAAGAGTTACTGCTTTATAAATCAGCGAATTGGATCAAAACTTTTTATATAGATGGATTAGCTAACATTATCCCTAAAGTGGAAATAGCAACTGGAACCTGTCGTTAGAAACACTACCTCTTTCTTTGTAAGGGAATATTTTTAAACTAGCAGATTTTTGATTCAAGAGTTACTGCTTTATAAATCAGCGAATTGGATCAAAACTTTGTATAATAGATGGATTAGCTAACATTATCCCTAAGTGGTATGGGTCATATCGAGGTAAAAACAAGAACAAAATTAAAAAATTTAAAAACTCCCCGACTGATTTTCATGAAACATGGCTAAGAACACTTGGGATAAAATTATCTATGGCACAAAAAAACTAAACGAAAATCGGTTCATCCGTTTTGGAGCTACGATACCACAGACAGATACACAGATACACAGACTGACACGTTAAACTTATAATACCTACCCACGTCCAGAAACGGGCAAAAACACATGTTATTATTACCTTGGAATCTTTGTAATCATCTCTGATAACCCCACCAACTTTCATCTCATGGTACAAATCTGATCCTTCGCGCGTTCGTTCACCAACACCAGCAAACACCTGAGTGAATAAAACCTTATTTTAAAACACCCTATACAAATACTAATTAAACTTAAAGACAATTGACCGTAACACAAGACTCAACATTCAAAAATCAGTAACGATTATTTTTTTGGGCTTACAAAATAAGGCAATTATTCACATACTAGCGGCCCGTCCCGGCTTCTCACGGGTGGACATTTATTTTAATAAATATTATTTGGATAAATGTAGTGTAAATCTCTTTATGCAGGACACAAGTAGGTTTTTTGTATCAGACACGGTGCGTCGGCGCGATAGCGTTTATTTTTCTGTTATGCGCTGGGTTCTCTGAAACGTCGCGTGAGAGCGACGAAGGTGGAGAACGCCGCCCGTCCGTCTGTCGCGGGTGTGTGGGTTCTCGGGACCGATGTGTCCTCGCCGTCCTTGGGTGTGTTTGACTCGAAGAAAAATGAATGTTTTTTTTTAACATTGTTACTTTTAGAAGAAGAAAAGGAAGATGAACATATGATTTTTAGGAATAAAGTGTTAATTTCTCATCTTATCAGTTTCTCTTATTTGTTCCGGCCTCCAGTCTCTGTCATGGTGCAAACGAGTGTATTTCCGGTTGACAAAAGCGGGCAAAGGTTTTTTTTTAAATCATTGACATGTGACTCACTGAGAACCCTCCATGGGCCTTCGCAATGTTGTTAATCAGTTCCATGATCAAAACAGTTTTTCCGACTCCTGCACCTCCGAAGAGACCAATCTTTCCACCTAAAAATACAAAAAACTTATTTAATTAATTTCAAATGTTATACCTGTGACTCTATTGTTTTGTGTACTCCCATAACCGTACTCGAATATTAAACTTGGGCTATTATCCGTGACTATTTATTCTCTCGTGGCTATTATTCTCTGTCCACTCAATTATTTTCTTTGAATGAATGAAAGAATGCAATATTTCATATTCTGTATCTTTTCTACATCGAAATCACGAAAATCTTTATTGACAAAGTAAATTACAATCAAATAATAGAAACAAATTAGAACATTTAGAACCAGTATTTACAATTGTGGTAACTGCAGACTGTTGCAAACAATCTACAGGAAGCTCGACTGATCCATATCAATACCAGTTGGAAGTGTCCCCAAGACACTGGCTGCATTGCCCTGCTGTATGGCATTGCTGATGCACTGCGCCAGATACTCACCAGCTCTCGGGTCACGCGTCGCTTCGAACGTCGCTCAGATAATTTTTTAAAACCCGAAGAGCCTCAGTACCCCGCGGACCTAGGGTCTCGACTCCAAGAGGAGCAAATGTGTAGGCTCCATCGAGACCTGCATATTTGCGCCTCTTGAGATCTTCAGCCAAATCAGCCAAATTTACCGCAGCACCCGCCCTGACGGATCACCACGGAAGATGGGAAGGCGCAAGTGTGTCGACGCATGTAGCGTCCCACACAATGGGCCTCCCCGAATCCCTTAAGACTAGTGTCAAACCGTCGGGCTTCTTACCATCGTCACGCAACAGACCATTCGCTTCGAGAATAGCTGGTACGTTAGCGGTGACAAAGGCCCGCCGGATGATGTCGTAAAGGCTGTCCAAAATTTTGATGCGAATTTGGTGACTCAGAAAATATCGGGGCGAGAGCTTCGATATTCATCTAGCTGGCAGATTACGTGTGTATGAAATATTATGTTATGAAATGAAATAATTCTTTCATTATGTCAAAGAAAATGAACGCGTGGACGGAGTGTAAGTAACTAAGTGAGAGTCTTCTTTAAGATATAAAAAGGTGGTCTACCTTTCACGTACGGCGCAAGGAGGTCCACCACCTTGATGCCAGTCACCAGAATCTCCTGATCCACCGACATCTCTATGAATGGCGGCGCGTCGGCGTGGATGGACGCAAATGTGTCAGTTTCTATGGGGCCACGTTCATCTAGACATTTTTTAAATTTGTTAATACTAAAAGCTACCAACGAAACTTTGGATTTTTGAATTTACGTTTTTTTTTTTATTTCTTCTTAAGGGTCCGGATGAATTTCCCATACAAACGTAGTACCAAAATGATTTGTAATTTGAGAATGTTTTCACCATGGTTTGCTATTATTTGTATTAGAATAGTATTTATATAGGTTCCTGTCATAAGATTTTTTCAAAATACTTATCTACACAATAACTAAGACAACATTCATTCTTTGATGTAAAAATGCGATTAGGTTAAATTTCATTTCATAAAGGTATTTTGAAAAAAAATTGTTGCAGGAACCTAGATAAAAACTATTTCAATACAAATAATAACAGACCATAGGGAAAATATGCTCATTTTGTTACCTATTTCGTTTGTATGGGAAATTCATCCGTCGCCGGACCCTTAACTTGGTTAGTTTATGATCTTAACGTGAGCTTGAAACTATCAGTCAACTTTTGAGACATTGACATGGCTCAAAAGTTGTCACTCATTTATCAATAAGAATCATTTGTTTGAAGACACGAATTGTGAGTAACTTCATTACGGATGTAAGTGGGTTATCTTCGAACTCTATTTGTGTTGGAAGAACACCAACGATCACGTATCAGTAAACTCTCAACCAAATGTCACTAATCGTCATGATTTACGCATCAATCAGACGACCTTGGCGCAGCGGGGGAGAGTCCGGCTGCGACGCAAGAGGTTGCGGGTTCGATTCCCGCCTCGGAACAAATTTGTGAACAATCTGCAGAAATTTGTTCCGTTGGTTTGGGTGTTTTCTATGTACTTATAATAAAAAAAAATCTATCTATGTACATGTATAATTTATTAAATATATCAGTTATCTAGTACCCATAACACAAGCTTTGAGTAGCTTACTTTGGGGCTAGATGGTGCTGTGTGGATTGTCCAGCATTATTTATTTATTTATTTAATCAACCATGAATCATGGGTCAAGCGGAGGTCATACATAATCTTATAATATCATGTGGTATTGTCATGTGTTGCGACATATAAAATTTGATGAGTCATACGTCATTAACTGTTCATGACACTTGACTCATGAACGTAACTTCGTGACACAGGACTCATGAACGTAAGTTCATGACACAGGACTCATAAACGTAAACTTCGTGACACAGGACTCATGAACGTAAGTTCATGGCATAGGACTCATGGCCAAACCAACCTATGGGCTCGCCGATGACATTCATGATCCTTCCAAGCGTGGGTTCTCCAACTGGTATGGTGATGGGCGCTCCCGTGTCCGTCACCGGCTGTCCCCGCACCAGGCCCTCGGTACCGTCCATGGCGATGGTGCGGCAGGTGTTCTCGCCGAGATGCTGCGCGACCTCGAGGATGAGGCGAGGAGCTGGGGGCAGAAGGAGTTCTTTTGTCTTGAAAAGAAAAAAAAACATGTATTTCTCAGCTGTGGTACGAGCTCGCTGCGCTGCATCGCCTGCACGCCAGCCGCATTAACCTCCTGGCAGCGATGGCTGAAGACCTGAACGGCCGATTGTTGCTGAAGGGTGTTCCAAGTATGTATATATAAATATTTGTTTATTTAATATCGGTGTAATCCTTTTTGGCCTTAGTGTTATAAATATATGTATGTCTTTAGCATGCACTGAAAACCAGCGCTGGGTAGGCACATCAGGGTCTACCCAGCACAATGCTGAGTTTAAACCATATTTGCCCTAAACCTGCTACGCACAAATGGGATCTAAGAAGTAGTGTATAGTTAGCTTTTATGTTGTGTAGTAGATTATTAAGGTAAATAAAATTATTTTCTTTCTTTCTTTCTTTCTTATATATTTTAAGTATTTATATGGAAATTGTAACGCTGTGGTTTACCTCAATAAATGTAAATAAATATATTTAAGCATAGGGGTGCATTCAGTACTTGCAACCTACACCTGGCACTGAGTGCACACCTGCCCTTGTCAAAAAAGTATTTTTCATTGGTCACATTCTTAATTTTTACAAAGTATGTTGAAACCAGTTTCTGCCCGTGGCTTCGCACGCGTTGCTTCTATGGAAACGTTTAAGGTTATTTATATCCCTTATAGACTATTTTGTGAGCTAAAAAGTAGCCTATGTTTGATTCCAGGGTTAGAGCTACATCTATACAAAATTTCAGTCCGATCGGTTCAGTTCAGTCGTTATGCATCCATCCATCTATCCATCCATACATCTAAATAAAGTGTGACTGTGTATTAAAATTTTGTAACTGTGCATTTCACGAACGGACCACAACGGTCTGAAATAAATGATTTTGTCTTTTTATTTTAATAAATTTTACAAAGAAAATTATAATATAATTGGTATTTACAATTGAAACAATTGAGCTAACTGCAGACCGTTGCAAACAATCTACAGGTAGCTCAACTGATCCATATCAATACCAGGCGGAAGCGTCCCCAAGACGCTGGCTGCATTGCACCGTTCTGTATGCAGTTTAAAGAACACCAAAAACTATGGGAGCGCCGAACAGACTGCAAACATACAAAACTAATACTCCCCTCTAAAGATAGGAAAACCACAAACACATTGCTCAAGATGAGCCGCGAGGACCTAAGAACAATGGTGGACCTCATCACAGGTCACTGTGAACTGAACCATCATCTTCTTAAAACTGGAGCCACAGACAGTAGCCTGTGTCGTGGCTGCTTCCAGGAAGAAGAGACTGTGGAACACGTAGTGGTACACTGCACAGCCACAGAGGACGCCAGACGGAAAACGGGACTGAAGACTCTCATAGAGGAATCAAACCCGTCCACGCCTACAGAAAAGCTGAAACGAAGCTGTAAATCGCCAAAGGTCCTGCTCCGATATTTTAAGGAGCTGGGCTGGTTAGGGCCTGGTTAGGCAGGGGGACAATGCACAATACACTCCTATGCGAGATGTCAGTGCAGATCCCAGTTCCCCCATTCAGAATCAGAATCAGAATCAGAAGGCTTCTGCCCTTTAAAAAAAAGAAAATAAAAAAATAACATTATTAATTGATTTCCATACACTGTTCTCTCTCGCCAAACGCGTGAGAAATGAAATTCCATAGAGGTTTCCGTCCCGCATTTTAGTACGCCTGCAATGACGTACTTTCTACCCTATGTTTGGAAAAGGAATAAGAAACTTTCTAAGCAGATGTAGTGTAGTATAAATCTAATATTCTGTGCTGAAGATAAAGGCTATTAAACTTACTTCTCCCAGGAACTTCCAACGCATTCAGAATCCTCGGCACGCCGCATTCGAAATGTACATCCACCACGGCACCAATCACTGAAATATCACGAAAATGTTTATTACAGAGGTTTTATCCAAAACAATAAATATCGATTAGTAGAATAAAATAGCGAGTATTTAATTTTTTAATTTTTAGCTGGTTTAATTTCCGGGTGAGGAAAACGAATTTTCGAAAATCTTTGAATGCATATTTGTTTCTTTTTAAAAATAAAGGAATTATTCCTTTAAGTAAAATAATCTATCTTAAGAATTAGAAGTGGTTTCCCTTCAGGGCCCATTAATTTTTTCCACTCTGCATAAAAAACGTTTTATTTCTTGCATACAATAGGTAATGCATAAGAGACTAACTTAAAATAAATAGAAAAACCTTTAAAAAATAGGAAGTTTCTTAATAGCTTACGCTATAGTTATTTACAGAATTTTCTTGTATTAAATTTTGCAAGAACCCCTTGCAGGTGAAGGCCTCCAAAGCCATCAATTTTTACCTCTTTAGGGCTACTTGAAGCCAGTGCAGCCCTGCCGTCTTCTTTGTCTCGTCGTCCCATCGTGTGCTCTATAACATTTATGCCATCCAGTATATATAAAATGAAATACCTGCTGTGATCTCCCCAGTCAGCCTGGCGACTGATGTCGACTGACGATCCGCCGACGATGCTTCGTACTTATCGGCTTTTTCGATAGGCTTCGCCAAGCAAGCTTGCGAAAACTGGAAAAAAGATCCAAATACAAGCTCTGCTTAGTAAGGGGCTTAAAATCAAAATCAGAAACTCTTTTTTTCCATAAAACAATAAGTACACTTAGAAAAGGTCAAAAAATGAAAGTAAACACTGACACGGAAATAAAGTGATATTTTTTATTTCTGTCCTTCGGTATGTAGACTAAAGTAAAGAAGCGATGAAGAAACATTTTGATTAGGTATAGCATATTTACAAAATTCAAATTCAACATTAAAAAATCAGCTTTTTACGATACAATAATTTTACGTATACACTTGGAAAAGGTCTAATTCATAAAATTAAAAATAGACATGGAAATAAATGGGTATTTTTGATTTCTGTTGTTTTGGTACCTATGTAGACTAAAGTAAAGAAGCGACGAAGAAACTTATGGCCTGTTTATTGTTATTTTTTGAGCTGGAACAAATCCCGTCCCAAGTTTTTTTATTCTTTATATAACTTGACATTTTGTAGTACCGAAGCCTTTTTGCACAGAAATGTCTGATAATCTAAGACGATAAAATTGATGCGAAAACTTTTTACTAATAGATACCTAGCTTCGTTATTCCGATAAACACCAAAACTCCACGAAAACTCCAGATTAAATTATAAAATATTAACTTTAATATCTATGTTCGTATATGAAATAGCTCAAATTTGTAAAAAAAATCATATAAACCTATTCGAACAAGCAACAGAAATACACCAAAGATCTCTTCTTTTTTTAAATTAGTTGATTTACAAAGAAAATTACTATCAAATAATAAAAACAATTTAAAACTAGTATTTACTAATAAAATAATTGAGCTAATTGCAGAGTGGAAAACAATCTACAGGTAGCTCAATTGATCCATATCAATACCAGTCGGAAGCGTCCCCAAGACGCTGGCTGCATTGCCCCGCTGCAGAAAAATTCCTAGCATAACCCTCACCATTGCTCTCTGTGCAACCTTGAGCTTTCTAACGAGGTCCATAGTGAAGGAGTGCGTTTCAGTGCCATGTTTTTAACCCCCGACGCAAAAAGAGAGGGTTGTTAAAAGTTTAACGTGTCTGTCTGTGTATCTGTGTATCTGTCTGTAGTATCGTAGCTCCCAAACGGATGAACCGATTTTCGTTTAGTTTTTTTTTGTGTCATAGATAATTTTTATCCCGAGTGTTTTAAGCCATGTTTCATGAAAATCTGTCGAATGGTTTTTAAAAATTTTAATTTTTTTGTTTGTTTCACTGGCAACACTGGTAAAAGGCTTTCGTCTTACTAAACTCATGTCGTTTGTCGATCGATGTTTTCCACCAATACTTCTTTGCTTTTTAACCACTTTACAGATAGAACTACCTGTAGATTGTTTGCAACAGTCTGCAGTTAGCCCAATTGTTTCAATTGTAAATACTAGTTCTTATTTATTTCTATTATTTGATTGTAATTTTCTTTGCGAATAAAGGCTTCTACCACTTTAGGTATAACCATACAAAAAATATCTCGAATTTTGTAACCGAGTAGAGTTTATTACAGAGTTATTGGTAATTCCCTGACACTACGTGAACTGCAGCTTCTGCCCATCATCACGAACACGTTAGTGAAGACGACAGGTCTTAATGTAAATCGGCTCGTGTACAATATAATGTCCGAAACCTAATTAATTACTAAATACCGATCTCTCCCACTCCTTTATCCACATCATCATCATTGGCTTATTTTACATCTACGCAAGATGATTCAACTGGCATTAGCCTGGCTGCGAGACAGCCGAACACACACACACCCACTGATAATTCAGGGCAGAGCCGTTTTTGTGTATAGTTTCAAAGAAAACCCCTATTTTGAACGATTTCTGAATGGAGGGGGGTACATACTAATATCATTCTCTTTCCACTAATTTTAAGAATTGAGACCTGGCGTCTTCACGGACGTGTTCATGATGGTGGGCAGAACCTGCAGTTAGCATAGTGTCAGTGAATTATATATATAATAATAATAAATAATAATAATAATAATAAATAATAATTATAAATAATAATAATATAAATAATAACCCTGTATTGAGAATCATACTTACATGTGCATATTGCGCTGTCAGATGCACACAAGCACCGAGTTTGATGCCCTTAGCTGTCGCTCGAACACCTGAAGACAACGGCTTGCTCCCCTTATCGTCGAGGGGAGGCGAGGGTTCTTTCTCCTTAGCCTCAGGCTGTTGCTCGCCGTCTGTGTCGCGACTTATATAATCTGAAAATGAAAACATAGATAGATAGATAGACTTTTGATTGGGTACACACACAAACAGCACAGGAAAGGTAACAAAAGAACAGTATTTACAACACAACAATATTTAAGGTACACATAATTAGGTAGGTAGGTATTCCGGTACACAATTATAGATTGATAAGATAACACATGAATATATTATTATTAATTAAATTAAACGAGTGGGGGGAGGCCTTTGCCCAGCAGTGGGATGAACTCGGCTAATAATAATAATAATAATGATTTGGCTAACGAGGTTGTCAGCATGTGGGATGTTGATTCAGCGACTATCGTCCCGATAGTCGTTTCGGTTAACGGCGTAATAGCGAAGAGTCTCGATCAACATCTCAAGAAACTCTCGCTAGGAAGTTGGATCAAAGGCCAGATTCAAAAGGCGGTACTCCTGGACTCGGCGCGCATCGTCAGGAAGTTCCTCTCTTTGCAGCCCTAGTCACCGGCCGCTTGAGCCTAGCTTCGCGGCCGGTGATTCACCGTTTTGATATATTTTTTACTGTAGAATAGTTTTATAACATTTTATTTTCTATAGTAAAAAATGTATTTTATAAACGAGATTAAAGAATAAATGAGTGTATAATAATAATAAAGTAAACAAGTAAAAATCTTATTTAATATAAATAGGCACCTACCCACCAATAATATACCCAGGGCGGGGGTGTACATGCCTACGCGTTTCTGCGCTGCCGTGATAAGCCCAAAAGGGTCAGTCTCAGCTTAATGCTGGTCTGCACCAGGATAGGTACAAACCAGCGCTGGTTTTCAGACTGGCCCACTTTGTGTGACAACAAGAGACGAGACGAGAGCTATTGCTCTCATCACATGATTTAGAAGCGATTTTTACCAAATCATATTGGTAAAAATCGCTTCTACCTTGTTACATAACCTTGTGTTAAGTTTCAAAGAATTAACAAGCTGAAGTGGCAGTGGGCTGACCGTATCTTACAAAGAACCGACATCCGCTGGGGTAAACGTGTTTTTAAGTGGAGATTGCGACTGGGAAATATAGTGTAGGATGCCCTCCAGCCAGGTGGGATGACCCGCGAAAGACTGCAGGCAGATCCTGGATGCGGCAAGCTGAAGACAGGACGCTATGGCACTCATTAGGGAAGGCCTATGTCCAGCGGTGGACTAATATAGGTTGATGATGCTGTGGAGTTGAGTCGCAGGCGTCCATAAGCCGTTTTCAACACGCGGGTCGTATGCTGTTTGCCACCTTGGAGGTAAAAAATAGATGGAACAGGTGAATAAATTAATAATAACATTAATAAATAAATAATGCTGGACAATTCACACAGCATTATGTACCCCCAAGCTAAGCAGAGCTTGTGTTATGGGTACTAGATAACTGATATACTTAATACAATACACTACATAGATAGATATTTTTTATTATACATAGAAAATACCCAGACCAACGAAACTAATTTCTGCAGATCGTACACAAATTTGTTCCGAACCCGCAACCTCCTGCGTCGCAGGCGGACCTTCGCCCGCTGCGCCACGGAGGTCCTACCAATACCAAGCCAATAGATTGTTGCGATAGAGAGAAACCCAGGGTCCAAAGTATTCTCTCAGCTTAGCAGGAGCCGTCTGACGTAGCTTAAAACGTATGGCGGGAGGACCGTATTTTTGAAGCCGGAGATCTTTGCCGAGGTAGACGATTTCTATGGCCGTTTGTACGCTGCACATGCCCCCTATTCCTGACGAGACGTATCCAGAGCCACCCTGACACTCCACTAAACCAACGAACTGCCAGACATCAGTCAAGACGAGATCGTGTTAGGTCTGAGGCAGCTAAAAATGAAAAGTCCCCGGTGAGGATTGAATTTCTTCAGAGCTTCTGAAGGCAGGAGGAGCCCCCATAATACAGGAGCCTAACCTAACACAAGCTCTGCTTAGCTTGGGGTTAGATAATGCTGTGTGAATTGTCCAGCGTTGTTAATCCATAATTATTTTTTTACCTCTCCTCGTAAGCGGCTTGAGTTTGATGGTGGGTGGGGGATCCACCGGTTCTTCTGACTTTGAGCTGTAGCTAACTGTCAAATATGACAGCTCCGGAAGTTTTCGAGCATCTGTGGGTCAAACAAACATAACTACATCATAAAGGCGCTCCCTCAACCACCATATAAGAGGTACCATAATTTTTATTTTATTGACAAAGTAAATTACAATATTAAATTAGAAATAAATTAGAACTAGTATTTACAATTGAAACAATATAATTTTTAAAAGTTTTGATTTCACAACTTTGTCAACGTGTTCATTATGGATATAAGCGGGTTAACTACGAAACCTTACGAACTTTTGGAAACGTAATATATAAATACTTATTTCAGATTTTCAGATTTCAGATTTCAGATTTTATTTATTCACCATCTTATAACAATTTGTGCTATATTAGGTAAGTCTAAGAAAAGTCATTTACAGTTTTAAATAAATACCTATCTAAGTACATTTTATGAACTCTGTATTATAGAGTCTATACCTATACTTAATAATTAAATTACTATATTCTAGATTGATTCAAAATAATAAATTACAAAACAATTCCATGTAACACAAATCTGTAACTATCTCCAATTCATTCAGTTTTTCTCATTTATAGTTTATCGTTATCTAAAAATGAGGATTCCTGTATGGTGCTATTAAGAAATTCCTTGAGGCTATAAAATGCATGTGTTTCAAAATAAAATTTAATTTTTTGTTTAAATATAATGAAATCGTCTAGGCTGGTAATTTTTGTGGGAAGCTTGTTATACATTTGTAATTTTAGATACTCCCCTTGTTTTTTAACTTTTTGTAGTCTTATTTGTGGTATGTATAGTTTGTCAATATTTCTTAAATTATAATTGTGCATGTCCTTTCTTTTTAAATAATTCAATCTATTTTTGTAAATTTCTATTAGGCTTTTATATATGTAAATTGATATAACTGTCATTATTTTATGTTTTATGAAAAAAGGTTTCGCTGAGGTTCTTTGCCTCAAGCCACAAATTACTCTTATAGCTCTTTTTTGACAAACCAAGACCCTATTTACGTCAACACTGTTTCCCCATGTTGTAACGGCATAACTAATTATTGAGTGTACATATGCATAGTATACCGACAGAAGTGACCTTTGATCTATGAGGGGCTTCAATTTTAATAGAACATAATTTGCACTCGCTAGCCTGTTGCATAGTTTATTGATGTGAGTCACATGACTTATTGTTTTATCAATTGTATGTATAACCTAGAAAAACATGTTCCGTTGACCCTGAGTTTTGTTTAAGTTTTTTGGTTTCGAATTTCATTACAGTACTTTTATCAGCATTCAAAATAATTCCATTAGCTTCAAACCAGTCCTTTAGCAATGAAAGTGCGCTATTTATTTTGTCGTCTAGAATCTCATTCGTTCGTTCTTTTAATCCTACATGGGTGTCATCCGCGAACAAATTAATGAAAGCCCAATCAGGTAAACAGTTGGGAAGGTCATTAACATAAATAAGAAAAAGGACAGGCCCAAGAATCGACCCTTGTGGTACCCCGATGTCCACGGTCTCCAAATTCGAATCTTTTCCGTTAACTGATACAATTTGTTTTCTATTTCCAAGATAAGTGGTCATTAACTTAAGTTCGTTCCCGCCAAATCCATAGAATTCTAGTTTTTTTAAAAGAATGTCATGCCATAGACAGTCAAAAACCTTGGACAAGTCACAGAAAATACTTGCGCATTTTTGAGACTTATCCAAGGACTGTAGTATAAAGTAAATTACATTCTGTATTGCCATTTCTGTGGATTTTTGTTTTCGAAAGCCTTATTGGGCTGCAGTGAAAACTGAGTTTTTTTCAAAATATGCAACAATTTTATTTTTTACTATTATTTCCAGAATCTTAGAAACCGTTGGAAGTACACTGGTCTATAATTATTCATTTGGGAACATTCCCCTTTTTTGTAAAGTGGCAATACTCTTCCTGTTTTCAAGTCGTCTGGAAAAACACCGTTAGCTATACAAGCATTCAATACATTGCAGATCAATTTTTGTAAAATTTCATTTTGTAACATTAATTTCTTAATTATTTTGCAATTCATGTCATATGCATCAGAGGTTGTTTTATCTTTCATATTTCTTACTACTTGTCTAAATTCTGTATACGAGATTGTGTCAAATTTTATCCGTGTTTGAGGCTGTACAGCGTTTCTTACATATTCCATGCATTGGTTTATGTCAAATTTTGTGTGTTTAGTCAAGTTTCCTGCTATGTTACGAAAGAAATCATTAAACATATTTGCTAGCTTTTCAGGGTCTGTTATTTTATCGCCGTGTTTATCTTTAATTGCTTGTATAGTTTTATTTTGTTTATTTTTATAATGCACTTGTTCATTTACAATTTTCCAAGCTTCTTTTATTTTATTTTGTGATTGTCGTATTCTGTTTGCATACCTAAGTCTTTTTACATTTTTCAACACCTTTCTAAGCACTTTTTTATATATTTTTATTTTGTTCCTTAGATTTTTATTCAAATCACAGCTTTCTAGTACCTACTAATAGTTTTTATAAGAACTAGAATTAGCGTTTCTTTTGTATGTAATTTCAGAGTTTAAAGGTTGTTTCTATGACTCTGTCGCAAGAGTAGCAACATTTTAACTTTTTTTTTAAATGTTAATGAACTAATTTTTATTCTCAATGGTGGTGGTAAATTGTTCCATTTCTTTGACGCTTGGTATTACTTAAACCCTTTGGTTATATGATTGTGATTGAAACTGCGGACGGACAGACGGAAAATCCGAAACTTTAGGGTTTTCTTGATGATTTCGGAGCCATAGAAACTAATCTCTATCATAGACAAAAACCACTACTCTTTATGTTTTTTACTAGATGATTTATGGGAAATTTTGTACGTGAGTGCGCGTTGAAGTCTTTTGTATGCTACGCGGGTGCGGCGTAGCATCTGCACGATCTACGAACGGATCGTGCTGAAATTTTGCATGCATATTGCCCATACCTACTTTTCTTTATTTATTTATTTTTATGGTAAATAGAGCTTTGTTTAATCACAGTCCCACCTGATTGTAATTGACGATGGGGCCGATGATGTCTCATGAAAGTTTAGAAGACACCCCATTCACTCTGTCTTGAAGAGACCCAGTCTCTTGAAAATGCAAGCATCTATTCACTATATAGTGAATAGATGCTTGCCCCTAATTTGAGCCTTCAACTTTTAAGAATCTAGAATCCAATCTCCCGATGTTTACTTAAATCTATGAATACATTCCAGGTTCCAAAGGAGGAAAGGGCCTTCTCATTGTCCACAAAGGCCAGACACAGAGGCTGATTATATTCTTCGGACTTCTGTATATACTGCCTCACTGTTTGAATGTGGTCATAACCTCCGCGGAATCCGGCCAGCTGGGCGATTACGCAAAACAACCCATCTTAAATTGACATTTGAAAGCCCTTTAAATGGCCTTAATAATTTGCTATTGTATGGAAATGACCATTAAAATGGATTTCAAGGCTATTCAAAGGGCTATCAAATATCAATTTTAGGATGGGTAATTTTTATACTAGCCTGTCTTTCACTAAGCGTATTTAAGTCTAAAGTAAAAGAGCATCTTCTCTCTCTACAGTCGTAGCAGATATTTATACGTATTATATATAAACAGATGTATATATTATAGTATATATATTTAGTTAAGTTTACGTATTTTCTTTTAGTTTGTTAGTTTTATACCTATGTAGGTTTTATAATCTTATTATCTGTATAATGTTTTCTGTCTTGTAATACACATTAACTATCCACACTCTTTACATAAATTTTCTTTATATCCATAGGTTTGCTGTTAGAAAACTCTTTTAGGGCTAAGCTCGCCTTTGTATATGTCCATTATGTGTAAAGTGTAAACTATTACGTATGAACTAACTTGTGTGTGCAATAAAGAATTTAAGATTTTTGCGTAATTACATAGCTGTTGGGGTGGCTGAAACTCGTTTTGTATTGTCGGAAAAGCAGGCAGCGTGTTCCAAGCTTTAGCGGTACGAATGATAAAGGTAGGGGAGAACCGCGGGATACCCCCACAAGTGGGAACACTCATACAGTCTCATCTTTGCGTGTGTGCGATGCGTTCGTATTTCAACTAAGAAGCTTCAATTGATAATTAAAAATCACACTAATATTATAAATGCGAAAGTTTGGATGGATAGATGGATGTTTGTTACCTCTTCACGCCAAAACTACTGAACGGATCGGGCTGAAATTTTGCCCACAGGTAATTCTAATCCTGGATTCAAACATAGGCTACTTTTTATCCCATAAATCAGTTCCTATTGGATAGAAATCACTTTTAAACGTTATCATAGAAACAACACGTGCGAAGCCGCAGGCATAAAAAAATTAAGTCACTTTGTGAGAGTTGAATATGACGTTACATTACAGACAGGACCTTTCTCCCTCAATCCCAATTTTTTCAACAGCCTATATTGGTCCACTGCTGGACGCAGGCCTCCCCTGATAAGTGCCTTATTGGCTTTTATCTCCACGCTGGGAAAACGGGTTGGGGATTACAGTTCGGTGGTAGAATTGTTCTGCAGGGGGCGCTGCTGCCCACCTCCGGTGGATATCCCTTAGTCGCCTCTTACGACATCCGCTGGAAGAGTTGCGTGGTGAAAATTCTAAGGCACCATACGGTATGTCTGTCTCCCACCAGTGGGAATACCCCACTAGTTACGAGTGGAAGGAATACAGGAATACAATAGCTTATCCTGGAATCCCAAAAACGCGAAGAGAAGCCGCGAGCAAGCTATTAGTGACAAATATATTTTTAACTTACATGGTCTTGTTTTACTCAGACGAGCAGAAATACAAGAAAATCTTCGCATTCTTCGAAATAAATTAAATCCTAGGTTTTCAGAACACTAATCAAAGATAATACAATCTACAGCAATCTCAAAATCAACACAACCAATCAACAATTAGCAGCATCTAATGAAATGATTTCCGCCATTACGCTCATTGAAATGTCACAAATGTGTCATTTTTAGGGTTTTGAAGATCGAAGATCGGTTTCAAAACCCTTATGGTCTCGCTTTGTCTGTCCTTTTTTCCCTCCTTAATAACTCAAAAACTACTGCAGCTATCAACTTGAAATTTAAAATAATAATACATTTCGTGCGCCTGTACAGATTTTAAGAAAAATAATTGAAAATAAATAAAAAATGAAAATGAATATTTTCCATACAAATTGTGATGCCAAAATTTTAAAAGCTACCTACAGAATTATATGGGGTATCAAATGAAAGGTATCATTTTGTACATTTCAAAATATTTTATGAAATTTTTGTAGGTTTCATACTTTTTAAAATATTTCGAGAAAAGTCGAAAAAATACCCATTCCCCCCCCCTATCTCCGAAGATTGCAGAGCGATCCATGTAAAATGTATGGAGCGATTATAGACATGGATCTATATTTTACAGGAAAAATATAGAGAAGTTTGAAAAAAGAACACTTTTCGAAAAATGGTCAAAAAGGGGGGGAATAATTTTCAAAAGGGGGGGCTACCTCACCGAGTGGGGTATCAAATGAAAGGTATTGGTTTGTACGTTTCAAAACAGTTTTTCAAATTTCTGTAGGTTTCATACTTTTTGAAATATTTTGAAAAAAGTCGAAAAAATACCCATTCCCCCCCCCTATCTCCGAAGTTTGCCGAGCGATCCATTTAAAATGTATGAAACGTTTGTAGATATGGATCTATATTTTACAGGAAAAATATAGAGAAGTCTGTAAAACTAATACTTTTTGAAAAATGGTCAAAAAGGAATAATTTTCAAAAGGGGGGCTAACCCGCCGAGTGGGGTATCAAATGAAAGGTATCAGTTTGGACATATCAAACCAGTTTCTCAAATTTCTGTAGCTTTCATACTTTTTGAAATATTTCGAAAAAAGTCGAAAAATTTACCATTACCCACCATAACCGAACCACCCATTTAACCGAAGCATGCAGAGAGATCCATCTGAATTGCAGGTTGGTACCTACTATTCTTAGGTATTCGTTAAATTGCGATGTCTCTAACCGGTACTTTTGGTACATATTTGTTCACAAACGTTCAAAACCCTCGGCGCGCGAGTTACACTCGCACTTGACGGATCTTGTTTTTACTTACGCCAACCCATAGAGTTGAGTTGTGAGTTCGCTGCATCTGAGCGTACGCGGCGTACGCGTATGTGGACGCACGCGATTATAACGAGTTTGAACAGTCTATAGTAACTATAATGTAATAATTATTTGCCTTAGACTCTTTGGATAATCTTTTCGTCTATGAGTGATTATTTATTTTTAAACCAAAGACAATAAAACACATCGTTCTACTAAAACAGAGGGTGAGTCTATTTGACGTTAGTGGCGAAACGTGAACGCGACGTGTCCTTTTTGTATGGGGATTCTGCATCGATCAAGGTTTTCGCCGGCCCCCCATAGATTCATAATGCGAACCCTGAAACCATCTGTATCAATAGAGAAGCATTTGGCATGTTATGCTTACCATTTCAACTAGTGTCATTTTAACGCTCGGACAGAAAGCATGGCCGAGTGCTCGCATAAAAATGCAAAAGTCACTCGTAAATGCAGAAGAAAAATGATAAAATTTCATATTTTCAGGAAGTTTAAATGTATTTTTTACCTTTGCATTGTGATATTCGCCATATCCTTAAGAAATCAGCATTTGTTTTTTGGTCTGCTTATGTTACAATATTTATTTTGTTCTAAGTTTATGAATGGAGCGGCTATTGTTTCTATTTTTTTTAATTAATATGTGGTAAGTAAGTATGCGTTTATTTATTTTTCATAAAGACGTTTAAAAATAAATAGTAGGTAATAATGTGTTCAGATCGTTTAATAGTATTTTATAAGATCCTTTTTAGCTTGATTAAACGTTTCTTTTTTGTCCCGGAAACAACTAGTGCGAAGCCACGGTCAGAAACTAGTTCTTTTTAATTTAAAATGCCTGTCTGAAATTTTCATTTTAAGTTTATTTCACCAACTTTTGTTTATTTTTTATTTTATTTATTTATATTAGGGGATCTTTCAGCACAATATACATAATAGCGATGTGTGAAGAGACAGGTGGCTATTAACAAGTTCCCACTTATAGAAATAGTATAAAATTTAACAAAATACACAAAAATAGTAATAATAGGCTAATATTCGCGTTTACCATAATAAATATACTTAAACTATAGTTAGGTAGGTTCATAATATCTGGTCTAGTTTTATACTATCTGTAGTTAAAATAATAATATCTGATACCGTTCACTCATTTATCATCTATTTGAAATTTATTGAAGAAGGAATAATTGAGTTTGTTTTTTAAACTAGGAATACTGCCGTTGAAGAGGTCAAGGTCAATTTCACTATCCAAAAGGTTAAATTTTTTTCTGGCTTTGTACAAAAAGCTATTTTGGCGGTAATTAGTCGATACTAAAGGAAGATGGAAAAGGTTTGTTTTCCGAAGAGATCTGTTCGGAACATAGAAATTAATTTTGCTCAGCAGCTGGGGACAATCTATAGTAGATGATAATATTTTTTACAAATAGACTATATCTGCAAAATCACGCCTTAGATACAGTGGAAGAAGATGCTGTTTGGCACAGTTACGAAGGTAGTCGGACTCATTCGATCGTATTTTAAAGTTAAAGGTAACGAAGGAATTTTCTTTGTACATTTTCGATTCTATCTATGTAGACAGAGTACTTTTTGTTCCAGATCTGGGAGGCATATTCCAGGTGGCACCGGACAAAGGTGCTATAGAGAATCTTGATCGTCTTGATGTTCTTAAAATCTTTTGAAGACCGCATTATGAAGCCAAGTGACTTTGAGGCTTTACTGACAATTGAAGAGATATGAGCATCGAATAGGAGCTTTGAGTCGTGGGTGACCCCAAGATCCCTTATTTTACTAACGACTTGGAGAGAGTGCTCCTTTAGCTTATAATTGAAATTGATTAAATTCGATTTTCTTGTGAAAGTTGTAACATGACATTTATTAACATTTAGATCTAGCTTATTTTTCAGACAATATTCATCAAGACGATCGAGATCCTCCTGAAGAAGGATGGCGTCTTCGTAACTAGAGATTGGACGAAAAATTTTCATATCGTCTGCAAAAGCCAATACAAACGAGTGGTGAAAACAAGTATCAATGTCCGATACAAATAACAGAAACAAGAGTGGTCCCAGTAATGAACCTTGAGGAACACCACTTGGAACATCCATCCACTTCGATGAAAAGTTACCCAGGACTACTACTAATTGAGATCTATTGTTGATGTAGGAGGTGAACCATCTTAATAAGTCTCCTCTTATACCTACAGCAGAAAGCTTATATAAAAGAATATTGTGGTCGATTCGGTCAAAAGCTTTAGCATAGTCTGTGTAAATCACGTCGGTTTGATACTTACCGCCATCCATATTTTCAGTGAGTGCTTCGTTTAACAGAATTAGATTTGATATGGTAGACCTTCCTGAAAGAAACCCATGCTGTGAGGTTGGGAGAATGTTCCTAACTGGCCCGATTACTTGCTCGTAAATAATCCGCTCAAACATTTTGGCTAAGATGCAGAGCTTGGAGATGGGACGGTAATTAGCGACGTTATCTTTGGCACCCTTTTTGTGAACTGGTGTTATAAATGCAGACTTCCAGACCTTAGGAACATATCCCTCGTTTAGAGACCTATTAAATAGTATGAATATGGGAACAGAGAGTTCATCTGCGCATTTAATTAAGAGGACAGGCGGTATAGTATCTGGTCCCGCTGATTTATTCTTATCTAATTTTAAAAGCTTGTTATTAATTAGAGAGATCGACAATTCTATTCTCGAAAGATCGCAATCTGTGCTGACATTGTGCGCTGAGACTGGACTAGTTGCTGAAGAGGTTGAAGCTAGGGACGATGGTGTGTCTGGTTGTAAATATGTGGAGTGAAAGTCTGCAAAGAAGTCACATATCTCATTTCCTGATGTGGTATTCCTATTATTGTACGTCATGGAGCATGGAATAGATGTAGATTTTGATAATGACTTAATGTACGACCAAAAATTCTTTGGATTATCTTAAATGGAATCCTCTACAGAAGAGATGTATGAGGTATAGCATTTCTTTTCCAAGATCTTTGCCCTACTCTTTAAGTACCTAGTCAACAGTAATTTTATCTGCTAGCATACCATATCGTTTGAATTTACTATAAAATTTATATTTCTCCTTTAAAACTTTCTTCAATGCTGCAGAGTACCATGGTGGAAATTGGCTATGCTTAATTACTCTTGATGGAACAAATCTATCACGCAAAGACTTTAATACTGAATAGAAATATTCGGTAGCGTCCTCAAGTGAGTTTTTAGTTAAATTTAGTTCCCAATCTATTTCTGATAAACTAAGTTTAAATGCATTGAAGTCAGCCTTGTCATAACAATATTTGGTCCGAGGTGCTGGTTTTAACATCTGCGATATACAAATCTTAACAGTCACCTCCAGTGCATTATGATGAGCATCCAGAGGTACCAGTGGGTTGTTGCAGTTAGAGATGCTGACATCGAGGTTGGCTAAAACTAAGTCTAAAAATCGACCATGCTGATTAGGAACGCAATTATACTGATGAAAATCAATAACATCAAGCTCATCGGTTAATTCAACTTCCATTTTTCCTGATGGGTTGGTTGGAACAAGATAACCCAAACCGTCCATTAAATGCCATTGAATCGATCCAAGATTGAAGTCACCCATTACTACAAACTTATCATCGGGGTTGGCTATAACAATATCATGAAGATTATATAAAAAATTAGTGAGCTGTTGCGAGAAATTCAATCCGTTATTCTGATTACATAAGTAGAAAACACAAATGTGAATGCAGCTCATTGTCGCGCCAGTATCGGTAGACCTAATCGTAAGCCATAGATCCTCTGCGGTAGAACGCCACTCGGGTCGAGTTAATACTTGGTATCCCGTTTTAACCGCCAGCAACACACCGCCTCCAAGGGTTTGCTTAGTGACGTCATATCTACGGTCTCGGCGCCATACGAAGTACCTATTGTCAAAAAGTTCCGTATCTGAAATACTGTCCAATAACCACGTTTCCGTAAGGGCAATAACATCGTAGTTATTTAATTGTAAGTTACGACGTAATATTGATGTTTTCGTACGTAGGCCACGGACGTTTTGGTAGAAGCATTCAAGTTTCCTAAAATACATTGTAGTGGTGAAACAATAACAAGCTAATTTTATAGTTAATCTCAGTAACAGCCTTTAGAGTGTGTGTTACTGATTTTAGCGGGTAATAGGTAGTTTTGCGGTAATAGATCGGCAGTGCAAGGGAAGCGAGCACGACCTTGACATTCCAGGCAGCAGTGCAAACAATAGGTACCTACTAGCAATAAGATATGAATATGAGCGAACGAAATAGTTTTCTTGCATAATATCATTATTAAATGAAGTTTTATGGTAAATGCGAATGAAAAAAACGTAATAACTGAAAAATAAGTAATGAATTGCGGATAAATCGTACAGAGTTCGAAGTTACAATGCAGGTTGCAACAATAACAAGTAATAAAGTTACGATAAAAGCACTTTAGAGTTAAAAATGTTGAATTACATTTAAGAAAAAGAAACCAAACTTCACTAATTCTAGAAGGCAAAATATGAAACATATTAAATTAATTTTTTTAAATCCACCGGCGACTTGATTGTAATAACAGGCGATGTGTCATTTTTTCTAACGTGTATTTTAGAGTATTTTACCCAAGTGTGCTGGTAACCTTTGTCCTTGGCCAGCTGTTTGGTCTCTGTGAGGAGTTTCTTGTAGTCTGGGGATAGATGGTCATTGACATAAATCCTTCCACCTCCGCTTAAACCAATATCCGTTGCCGACAAGGATTTCTGCAGGCGGGCCGATGCAATAAAATCTTCCTTTACGTAGCGATTCAGGAAGCTCAGTACTATTGGACTTATCCTTACCGTTGAAAGATGGAATGCGGCTCACATAATTGATTTGCGGTTTAGCGACTTGGTAGTTGATGCATGAGCCAATCTTCTCAATTATGTCGAATAAATTCTCGGCTTTCTTATACGGAACCCCCTTTATCTCGACATTATTTTGACGCGATATTTGGTCACGTTGAAGATCATTGCGTTGGCATATAAATAATTGCGATTTGACCTCAACCATGTCACATAATGAGCCCTCTAAGCAGGTAGTACGAAGTTCCACGTCGTCGACGCGCCTACCAACCTCCTCAGCCATCCTAACAGCATTCTGGCAGCTGTCCTGGAGCTTGTCCAAATTGAGCTTGATCCCCTTGATGTCTTCAGATAGCTGCGGGAGAGTAGTCATCTTCATCTCCATCGAGTTGAGTTTTTCCATAATTTTATCCAGCGAGGCAGGCGCCGGCGATGGGGACCGGCAAGACTGGCATTTCCATTGTGCCTGTTTCGTTGCTCCCAAGCGACGGTAACTAGTCTCGGATATATGTGCACAGCCAAAATCCAAGTTTTTTTTGCAGACGGAACATTGTACGCCGTCACTGAAACGATCTCCGCAACTATCACAATTCATCGCGATAACGTTCAGCTAAGTAATGTGTAATACGCGTGCAAGCGGTTGCGTTGCGCAGCGCAGACTGCATTTTACATAGGTATTTAAATTATTGTATATCCAAAATGACCCTTTTGTATAGGTACTGTTGAGACCAAATTATAGTTTTATCAATAAATGATTCGTTATCTTTTTCTGTACCTATTCTGTTGATTTAATAATCCATTTAAATATAAACAGTGTATATTATTTTCAGGTAAGTAGGTAAGTACCTTACCTACTGACAAAATAGAATAAAATAAATTCGATTCCACTAATCTCTTGTTCCGTATGCACAAAACTTGCCAGGCTCTGCGCAAACTGTCTGCGTCAAAACAAGTCGTAGACAATTTTGAGTGTCATTTTTGCAAGGTTCTAGGCATCTACGGGGAGGCCGCGGAATATTTGATCGAAGGGATTGACCAATTGTATGGAAAGAGGAGGTCACGTTCGTCGATCACGTCGCGTTGCTAGTGTCAAATAGATTCATCCCTCAGATTATAGAATCACGAAATTAGATATGTATTCGTAAACAAAAACTTATATTTATTTTCGTTGCGATTAGGATTACTGCAAAATTTTGATAGGTGATAAGCTAATTTCAAAATTTGTGTGCGCTTGATTGGTGAATCAATTTTCTACAAAACGTTTTTGATAAAATTCGTTTGATTTTAATTTTTTTCTGATATAAATACAACTACTTGAATTAGTTTTTACCCAGTTTAGTTTTGGGACAATAATTCCTTGTAGTTTTTTACCTTGATGCATTGATGTGTATGTATCAAGCTCAAAATTTTTGTGTTCAAAAGTTATGATAAAAACGATGCTCTTCACACTGGCAGGACCCTATATTTCAACTCTGTCTCTTATACCAAGAGCCTTTGCAGTTGAAGCGAAAAACTTCAGTAATAAATGTGAGTTAAGTTAATAATTACTTTGTGGTGTCGGCTTATAATATGCACCACCCCAACTCTTCCCGCGGGTGTCGTAAGAGGCGACTAAGGGATATCCACCGGGGGCGGGCAGCAGCGCCTCCTGCAGAACAATTCTACCATCAAACTGCAATCCCCAACCCACATGCCTAGCGTGGGGATTATGGGCATTACCCCATATATGAAGGCCAATAAGGCGCTTTTCAGGGGGAGGCCTGCGTCCAGCAGTGGACCAATACGGGCTGTTGAGGTTGAGGATGTTTATAATTAAGACACTAATGTTATAAACGCGAAAGTTTGGATATTTAGATATATGGATGCATGGATGTTTGTTATCTCTCCACGCCGTAACGACTGAACCGATCGATCTGAAATTTTGCATAGATGTAGCTCTGCCTGGAATCATAGGCTGTTTTTTATTTCTATCCCATGGGATTCCGTGGGATAGAAATAGCCTTTAAACGATTCCATAGAAACATCGCGTGCGAAGCCGCTGTCAGAAACTAGTGACATTATAAATGCAAATGTTTGGATGCATGTATGGTTACCTCTTCACGCCAAAACTACTGAACTTTACGGGCTGAAATTTGCACACTGGTAGTTCTAAGCCTGGAATAAAACATAAGCTTCTTTTTGTTGCTATTGAATAGAAATAACGTTTCCATACAAAAAAAATACTTGTGTTATAGGTACCTTGTTTTTTGCCAAATTTCTTAAAATATGATTATAGGTCTACGAGAAGTACCCTATAGATTTTGTGTGCGTGTCCGTCCGATTTCCTTGGAAATTTTAAATTATTCGGACATAAACGGCTGTAACTTTTGTTTGCGTTGACCTAGAAGTTTTATTTATATCGAGGCTTCAAAAGGTTTTCACGGACTTGAGTAATTGATGTTAATTTCAACTCAATACCTCCACGCGTTCCTGAGAAAAGGGGGTTGACAGGCGGACAGACAGACAGACAGGCGGACATCAAAGTGATCCTTTATGGGTCCCTTTTTTCTTTTTGAGGTACGGAACCCTAAAGAGCGTGCGAGGACGCAGGCAGAAACTAGTAACTCTCATAAAGAGCCTCTGTTCTGTTGGCTTCGGCGTGGAAAATGCCTTTGCTTCGGCTCCACGCATGCCTTCCGAAGTAACCTAGTTTTGGTCATTCATCGACTTCTGTGTTATACATTATATCGCTCATTTGCGAAAATGGCGATTTCAAACTTATAATTCCATAAAATTCGTCGCGTCGAGTTCTTCTTTCTGCAAAAACGTTACATTTCTAACGTTGTAAACCACGAAGTTATGAAGGAAAGAAATAGCTTGTTACGTTAAAGCATTGTATGTACCTACTTAGCGCATTCATCAAAACGGCTACAGCGATTTTGGTGAATGAGGTAACCAAAACACTCGTCTAAATTCTGGGCGTGATATTGGCTACATTTTGTAGCCGTGTTGCCCCCTTATTTTGCGAAAAAAGTAAAAATGCCGAGTCCGCTTTTTTATGTTATTATCGAATTACTTATTATCCTGGTAAAACATGTATAAAGAAAAAAAAAACAATCCACACAGCATCATCTAGCCTTACGCTAAGCAGAGCTTGTATTATGGAAAATAGACGATTGATATACATAAAACAATACATGTTATAGAGTTTAGACCTTCTTTTGATCTCATAAACTTATCAGCTCAGTTTCAACATGGCTTTTTTTTTCCAGCTCTTGTCAACTTAAAGGAACGGGGTAAGAGCACTTTATTGGATCAGAATGCTTCAAAACAAAACGAACCAGTTCTAATAATAGAACCTGTGTTCAAATTAATAAGATCTATACAATCTGCACCTTTTAATAGTAAAGGAGTTTTCGAAAGCAAGGAAATACAGAGGGAAGAAGTCGGAGTCTATTCTGAAACAGATAAAAATATTGACGTACTAAGACAGAAAAATGTGTCACTTAAAGAAGATATAGCAGAAGACTATTTTAAGGACAATCTTGAGGAAAAACCTGCTGATACCAAAAGTTCTGGTATCAGTCGAGTTGAAGAAGAACAAAAAAATTACCCCCATAATATTTATGACGTAACAATACAGAAAAATGTGTCACATAAAGAAGATAATATAGCAAAAGACTACTTTAACGACAATCTTGATGGAAAACCTACTGATACCAAAAGCTCTAGTACCAGTCGAATTGAAGAAGAGCAAAAAAATTATCCCCATAATATTTTTGACGTAACAATACAGAAAAATGTGTCGCATAAAGAAGATAATGTAGCAAAAAACTACTTTATTGACAATCTTGATGGAAAACGTACTGATACCATAAGCTCTGGTACCAGTCGAATTGCAGAAGAGCAAAAAAAATATTCCCATAATATTTTTGACGTAACAATACAGAAAAATTTGTCACATAAAGAAGATAACGTAGCAAAAGACTACTTTAGTGGCAATCTTGATGGAAAACCTACTGATACCAAAAGCTCTAGTACCAGTCCAATTGAAGAAGAGCAAAAACATTATCCCCATAATATTTTTGACGTAACAATACAGAAAAATGTGTCGTATAAAGAAGATAATGTAGCAAAAGACTACTTTAATGATAATGTTGATGGAAAGCCTACTGATACCAAAAGCTCTGGTACCAGTCGAATTGCAGAAGATCAAAAAAATTATTACCATGAAATTTTAGACGTAAAAATACAGAAAAATGTGACACATAAAGAAGATAAAGACTACTTTAATGACAATCTTGATGGAAAACCTATTGATACCAAAAGCTCTAGTACCAGTCAAATTGAAAACGAGCAAAAAAATTATTCCCATAAAATTTTTGACGTTACAATACAGAAAAATAATTCACCTAAAAAAGATATGGCAAAGTACTATTTCAATGACAATCTAGAGGTAGATGAAAAACCTACTGATGCCAAAAGCTTTTCTGCCAGCCGAGTTGATGAAGAGCAAATAAATGATCCCATTAAAATTTTAGACATAACAACACCAGATATTGATCTGGAAGAAGATTTTTTCAATGACTATTCAGATGGGGAAAAGAATGACCCGATGATTAAGTACAAACAAACGTTAATAGATGGATATAGCCCATATGTCCAACGCTTACTTTTTAATGAAAGAGAAACAACTGATACTATGGCGCCAACCATGAAAAACTTATCTTATGACAAAACTGAGAAACCACCAACAGGAAAAAATAAAACCTACGAAGATTTGGCGAAGTTATGTCTCAATTCGTCAAAAAACTTTGCTCAGAAACTGGCTGGTCCTGTATATAGTAACAATTACACTAAAGATGTAAATGGCCATCCGGTGCCTGCAGTTCTTCTTATAAATAGTAAAATAACTAAGAATGATAAACCTCCGACAGAAACAAATACCTTTGGTGAATTGGCGAAGAGATTTCTGAATTCAACAATGATAAATCATCTGAAAGAGGCCAAGCCTGTCATAAAGAATATCAAACTCACTAGTAAATATCAACAAAACCGACCAGCCCAACCAAATGTACCTAATAATAGAAAAACATATGAAAATATCAACCCACCAATGGGAATCTCAAATAGATACGGCAAATCCCGGATTCCTAAGACCAACACTAAATCATTTCTGAATGAAATAGAAGTTAACAAAAAATTTGATGACATAGCAAAACGCTGCCTCAAGTTACCTATTAATAAAGTAGATGAAATAATACTTGAACTTATAGCAAAACCATATTATAAGCAGAAGCATCCTAATCCATGCATGAAAAAGAAAGGAAAAACGTAGTGCAAAATGTATAATGGGTACCTAGATTTTTTTTCCTATTACAAGAATAGAAAAAAAACATAAAATGTGTAGAAATACTTTGTGATGAACGTATAACTCGGTATCTCAATTCTCGAAAAAAATGTGTTAGTTTTAGCTTTAATAATCTTACCGTCTATTGTACGTCGTATTTTATGTATAGTGTCTGTTAATTTTTATTAATTTATTTGCAACTTTTGTGAAGGTCTATTTGGTGCAGTAAAGAGTATTGTATTGTGCCTATCTATTCATTTGTGGAAATAACTATGCTCGGAGATTCCCTCAAGGACATTCGTAACGAATAAATCCGACAGAACCAAAGCTACCGACATCCTATTTCCTACTTCTAATATTCGACTGTTATCTATACTGTTTCCGGTAAAGACAATTTTGGGTGAAACGACTTATTAATGCAACTTTACATAATTTTTCACGCTCTTTCGATCTGTGTATATAAAATTGCACTACGACGAAAAAAGATGTTCTTACCACCTAAAATTAATTTTTTTTTTAATTTTGCATAAATTATCGTTTATACAACATGAAGAATTACCCTTGTATGTACTTAAATAGCTTTTACTTCAATGTTTGTTACCAGGCCATTAATTAATGGGTCGTAAATTAGAT
Source organism: Eupithecia subumbrata (assembly GCA_949316285.1). NCBI lineage: Eukaryota > Metazoa > Arthropoda > Insecta > Lepidoptera > Geometridae > Eupithecia > Eupithecia subumbrata. Next base: position 1,751,896 of record OX438637.1, on the reverse strand, counting down.
CGTAAATACATTTTTTTTAGGAATTGAGGGGCGTAAGTCCATGCTGACTTTTAAAACAAACGCTGGTATATAACTGTAATTAAATGATTAAACAAAGAACAGCCCAAAAATAAGAACTTTCTTCCTAAAACCAACTTTATAAGTATAAAAACAAAAAAGATTTATAAAAACAGATATTTATAATTTAGTTTTTTGCTCATTGCCAGAAGTAGGAGATTTGGAGTTACGCCCTTTGTATCGGAAACTGTAGGTATTATCCTATACAACTATTATTATAAAGCAGAAAGTTTGTGAAATCCAGTGAAATCTGATTTTTTTACCTAGGATCTCCCAAAACTACTGAACAGATAACTGTTTATCCTACATACTATTATTATAAAGCAGAAAGTTTGTGAAATCCAGTGAAATCTGATTTTTTTACCTAGGATCTCCCAAAACTACTGAACAGATAACTGTTTATCCTACATACTAATATTATAAGGCAGAAAGTTTGTGAAATCTGATTTTTTTTACCTAGGATCTCCCAAAACTACTGAACAGATAACTGTTCAGTAGTTTTGGGAGATCCTAGGTAAAAAATTATCAAGATGAAATTTGGCGTACGTATAAAGCAAAGCCTAACTTGATACTAGGCTACTCATATATATTTATTTTATCATGAGGTTTAAGGTTGGTAAGAACTCGAAAATATGCGTGCGAAGCCGCGGACAGAAGCTAGTAGTTTATAGAATTAGCAAGCTGAAGTGGCAGTGGACCGGCCATATTTCACAAAGAACCGACAACTGCTGGGGTAAACGTGTTCTTGAGTGGAGAATGCGACTCGGAAAACATAGCGTAGGACGCCCTCCGGCCAGGTGGGATGACGACCTACAAAGACTGTATGCAGATGCTGAATGCAGCAAGTCGGGAAAGCCTGGTTAACACCACGAGCGGAGCGGACCCATTAAGTACTCTTTTCAACTAGCAAGAGTAAACTGCATACATATGTAGACTTGTATTTCCACCAACAAATAGTCAAGGAAAAAGGACTGGGCGAGCAGAAACCGCTCACTCATCTCTCTCATTTTCCTCTTGCGTTGGGAATCCACAAAACGTTTTGTTGATGGAAATGTAAAAAAATCAATAAAAGGAGTCCATCCTGCCTTCCATTTCCGCCAATAACCTTTTGCGGTGAAAAGCCGGCTGAAGACACGGCGCAAATTTTTTTTTACAAAACCGGGTGTAAGAATTTTACAGTTCGCGAATTCCTGACCAGTGAAGCGAAGCAGAGATTTTATCCGACTCCATTGGTTAATATTGGTACCACTCCTCTAATCTTCAATGGTCAGTCGGTGTCACACTCCCACCAACTCAGAACTTTGGAACCTTTAGATGGCTGAAATTCTCTCGGTAGTTAGCGACACATTTCATAGAAATACATAGAAACCAGTAGTGTCGCTGCGACACGTCGTCCGCTGCCAACTCGTACCTCTAGGCTTCCACCCCACAGCCGCGATTTTAGTCGCGTGATTTGTTGCGTATATGTTGCGCGATTTCGCTGCGTTTTTGTACTCGCGATTTCTAGACACCACGCACCAAATGCGCAGCAGTGTATAAGATCGTATGCGTCTTAATATACTGCAAACAAATACCGCAGCAAATCGCACGACATATACGCGCTTCAAAATTGCGGCTGTGGGATGGAGTCTTCTAACAGCAGTTTTATGGCTGCTAGGAATCCTAAACGATGTAGCACCAGTGACCTACCTGAACATCTGCCTTTTTAAAAACAAATCTTTTCGCCCATTGATTCACGCCCAATGATAGGCGGAACGATTTGGCCCGTTTATTTCACTTTTTTTGCAACGCGACATTATCAAGTATCAAGCAAGATTTCTATCAGGCAAGATCTATTGGTGGTAGTATTTTCTATTTTATTGATAACTAGCTGTACCCGCGACTTCGTTCGCGATTGCCTTACCTGCCGACTAATTAAGTTCACATTTAACCATAGTCTCTCATATAATGAAACGCCGCCGTGCAAAAAATCGTGTAGGGTCTACGGGGGATAGCATATTGTCATCTTCAATCCCATTCTTTATCCACACGACTTTTAGCTACGACTCGGCCTGTCCTACTCGTTTGACTTACTCACAGCTGGGGCCTTATTCTGCTATACTAATCGCTTCACTATGACAGGGCTATCGTCACAGAATGACACGTTTTGGTATTCCACCTTGGATGAAAGAAATTATGATGAATGCAGATGGAGAGACGCGCGTCAAGTTTGAAACTACATATTAATTTATCTCGCGCGCACTATCTGGAGTTTTATTAATCTAAGGATTCTACGTGATGATTCTGCGACGATTCCATTGTCATACTGAAGCAATTGTTTTGCAGAATTGGGCTCCTGATCCATTTGACTGGACCACCGTAATTTTTTTTCGTTAGTAGGTAGGTACAGTTGGCTGTGTACCACGATAAAAAATATTTTTCTGCGGTCCAGTTAGTTTAAATGCACCACAATAATTAATTAATAAGTACTGTTCACTGGACCAGCTAAACCACCATATATCATGTAAGGCAGGAACCTAACTTATTTTTCCAGGACCCACCACCTTAGTAGGTAGGAACCTAACTAATGGGTGCGTCTTGGAAAAATAAATAGATAGGAACTTACCTACCCTTTATCTACTAATTTTTTTCATCAATCTACAGATTATTTCATCCATCTACTGATTTTCTACTCGACTTTATACTGATTTAGTCATATTCGATCTTGCAACACTGTTTCTAACAAAAAGAATGCATGAAATCGGACGACGCGTAGACCCGTCGTGATGCGCGGTTAAAGAATTCTACTCTTTCCTCTCTCCCAGGGGAACCTTACTGAATTTCAGGATAAAATGTGTCCTTTCATGTCCTTTCTTGTAGTATGAACTCGGAACTGAAAACGTGCCAAGTTACATTCCAACTCATTACCTATGTAGTTTCGGCGTGATGAGCGGTGAAGGAATTTAACTTTCATCCCCTCTGACAGGGCAGCCTTACTGAATTCCGGGATAAAATGTATCTTTCCTCATAGTACGAACTAAAATTACGCCGAGTTGCATTCGAATTCATTAAGTAGTTCCGTCGTGAGGCGCGGTTAAAGAATTTTACTTTCATCCTCTCTCCCAGGGGAACCTTACTGAATTCCAGGATAAAATGTATCCCATGTCCTTCTTTGAACTCAAATCGTACCAATTCAGTCCAACTCATTCAGTAGTTTCGGCGTGATGCGCAGTGAAGGAATTTTACTTTCATCCCTTCTCCCAGGGGAACCTTACTAAATTCTGGGATAAAATGTATCTTTCCTCTTAGTATGAACTCAAATTATGCCGAGTTCCATTCGAATTCATTAAGTTGTTCCGTCGTGATGGGCGGTTAAAGAATTTTACTTCCATCCTCTCTCCCAGGGGAAAATTACTGAATTCCGGGATGAAATGTATCCCATGTCCTTCCTTGTAGTATGAAATCAAATCGAGCTAGGTTTCATTCCAACTCATTTAGCACTTTCGGCGTCATGCGCGGTGAAGAAATTTTACTTTTATCCCCTCTCCCAGGGGAACCTGACTGAATTCCGGGATAAAAAGTATCCTATGTCCTTCCTCGTGGTATGACCTAAAATCGTACCGAATTTTATTTCAATACCTTTAGTAGTTCCGTCGTGATGCGCAGTTAAAGAATTTTACTTTCATCCCCTCTCCCAGGGAAACCTGACTGAATTCCGGGATAAAAAGTATCCTATGTCCTTCCTCGTAGTATGACCTAAAATCGTGCCGAGTTTCATTTCAATACCTTCAGTAGTTTCGGCGTGATGCGCGTTTAACAGACAGACAGACAGACAGACAGACAGACAGACAGACAGACAGACATGAATGAAAAAAATTGCAGTTTTGGCTTCAGTATCGATAATAGAGTGCCCTCCAAAAAAAATTTTCTAAATTTCTTCAATGTACAGAATTGGACCTGTTACAGTTTTATTATAAGTACTAGCTGTACCCGCGACTTCGTTCGCGATTGCCATAACTGCCGACTAACGATGCGACGATTCCATTGTCATACTGAAGCAGTTGTATTGCAGACTTGGGCTCCTGATCCATTTGACTGGACCACCGTAATTATTTTTTCGTTAGTAGGTAGGTACAGTTGGCTGTATACCACAGTAAAAAAAAATTCTGTTTTCCAGTTAGTTTAATTGGACCACTTATTCCAACCAAACTTCAGTAGTACAGTTAACTGGACCAGCTAAACCACCATATATCATGTAAAGTAGGAACCTAACTTATTTTTCCAAGACGCACACATTAGTCAGGTTCCTACCATAGTAGGTAGGTCTTGGAAAAATAAATAGCTTACCTACCCTTTATCTACTATTTTTTTTCTTCAATCTATTGATTTTCTACTCGACTTTCTACTGATTTAGTCAAATTCGATCTTGCAACACTGTTTCTAACAAAAAGAATGCATGAAATCGGACGATGCGTTACCGAATTACAACTAAGAACACATTTTGACTTTTATCCCCTCTCCCAAGAGAACCGTGCCTACTGATATGCCAGATAAAATGCATCCTCGTAGTATGAGCTCAAATCATGCCAAGTTTCATTTGAATTCATTCAGTAGCATATTTTTACTTTCATCCACCCTCCCAAGGGAACAGCACTGATTCCGGGATAAATAGTATTTGAATTCATTCTGTACTTTCGGCGTGATGCGCGACCAAAGAATTTGATTTTTATCCCCCTCCACGGGGAACTTACTAAATTCTGGGATAAAATGTATCTTTTCTCGTAGTATGAACTCAAATTATGCCGAGTTCCATTCGAATTCATTCAGTTGTTCCGTCGTGATGCGCGGTTAAAGAATTTTACTTTCATCCTCTCTCCCAGGGGAACCTTACTGAATTCCGGGATGAAATGTATCCCATGTCCTTCCTTGTAGTATGAAATCAAATTGTGCTAGGTTTCATTCCAACTCATTTAGCACTTTCGGCGTCATGCGCGGTGAAGAAATTTTACTTTTATCCCCTCTCCCAGGGGAACCTGACTGAATTCCGGGATAAAAAGTATCCTTTGTCCTTCCCCGTGGTATGACCTAAAATCGTACCGAATTTTATTTCAATACCTTTAGTAGTTCCGTCGTGATGCGCAGTTAAAGAATTTTACTTTCATCCCCTCTCCCAGGGAAACCTGACTGAATTCCGGGATAAAAAGTATCCTATGTCCTTTCTCGTAGTATGACCTAAAATCATACCGAGTTTTATTTCAATACCTTTAGTAGTTTCGGTGTGATGCGCGGTGAAGGAATTTTACTTTCATCTCCTCTCCCAGGGGAACCTGACTGAATTCCGGGATAAAAAGTATCCTATGTCCTTTCTCGTAGTATGACCTAAAATCATACCGAGTTTTATTTCAATACCTTTAGTAGTTTCGGTGTGATGCACGGTGAAGGAATTTTACTTTCATCCCCTCTCCCAGGGGAACCTGACTGAATTCCGGGATAAAAAGTATCCTATGTCCTTCCTCGTAGTATGACCTAAAATCGTGCAGAGTTTCATTTCAATACCTTCAGTAGTTTCGGCGTGATGCGCGTTTAAGAAACAGACAGACAGACAGACAGACAGACAGACAGACAGACAGACAGACATGAATGAAAAAAAATACAGTTTTGGCTTCAGTATCGATGATAGAGTGCCCTACAAAAAAAAAATTCAAAATATCTTCAATGTACAGAATTGGACCTGTTACAGTTTTATTATAAGTATAGATAGATAGGACGAACAGAATACGGTCTGCCTCGTGGTCCTACAAGTAGGACAAAATATTAGACCCCGACGAGAAAACGGTCGACAAAACCCTGCCTAAAACCCATCAAACATAATCAAGTGGTGAACAGATGAGTTTTTTCTAAAACCGATCTTATAAAAATTATACAAATGACACAAGTTGCACTTTTACAGCCGTTTATTATAATTTAAAACTGCAAAAACAAAATAGGAAAGTTTACAAAATTGTGAGACACAATACGTAAAGATGAGGGATATAAAGAAAGGTAAAAACTTTCTAAATTTATTTAGGGGTTTACATTTTCGTCGACTTATAAAAATGTCGATTTGTTTATTATAAAACCAATTTTTCAATGACTACTCCGCTCGCAATTTGTTTCGGAACTATATTCAAACTGTCTATTCCTATGATAAAGTTATGTAGGCTTCCCTGTTTGTTGTGTTTCCACCATCGATAAAAGTAAAATTCGGGAGATTGTTAGCGCTAGGAGAATGAACCACATCTACAGAATTTTACACATATACATATATATACTATGGTTGCCACATTAGCTGAACTGATAGGCCAAGAATCGTATAGAAAAAGCGTTTTTAAGTTTTTCCCAAGTTTCACAATATATCGGGCAACTTCTCTCATTTTTCTTTCTATAAAATCCTTTCTTGAACTATACCTATATATAACCTTATAATGTGTTGAAAAAACTTTCGTGTACATCCGTATTAAATAAGTGAAACTACGATAGTTTTTTTAGTAAAATATGTTTAAATTACAAAGATTTAAAAGTAATCAAGTCAGTTTAGCCATTTTGAAATGATGCGCTGTTTAACTAACATTTCATTTTGATTTAGGATAGCCATGGATACCCGACATCATCTATAGTTATTCCACTCTTTTATTTGCTGATTGATCGTTCGACTGACATTATACCTAGTCCTAATGCTTAACCTATTCGATTTTTTATGACAATCGATTTTGTTTACAAGAATCAGAAATATGTATTATGTAACTGTTGTACAAAAAAGATCTTAGTATAAAATAGTGTACAGTTTCAACAGCTTATCTTTAAAAGACATAGGTACAATAAGTTTTAAATAGGTACCTTTATAGCTAGGTAAATTGATTTTACCAACAATATTTCATGGAAAAACATCAATAATAATCTATATAAATACTATGTTGGAAATCTAAATTTTCGTATGTCCCCATATTTTTCGCGTTAACAGATTCGCATCTCTATCCGTCAAAAATAACCATGTCTATGGAATACTTCATTCTGGCGACCCCTTCCCCGGATACTCCTGGAGCCCCCTGAAATCATCTCCCAAGAAGACCAGAACAGCAAACAGGCTTACGAACAGCTCTTGAGAAGCCATCAAGGCTCTCAGAGCGACAGCACATGACTTGAGAAAAGCTTTTCTCAACGTAGAAACTGGAAAAAAGAACTCTAGTTCGTTTTCTGTCTGCATTTGACTTCGTAGAGCAACGTAGTCGTTGAAGACCACTTATAAAGACTTCATTCTGTCATTGGGTCTTCATTCACTCACCTGTCAACGATCAGGGAACTTTATAATCGTGCATGTACCAAACAGCAAATAGAGTGGACGGCGTATAAAACATCAAAGTTAACATAACCTATTTGAGCTACATGTAGATTGCTTGCAACAGCTTGCAGTTAGCTCAATTGTTTCAATTGTAAATACTTACTAGTTCTAATTTGTGTCTATTAATTTATTGTAATTTTCTTTGTTAACGAAGGTGATTGCTATTTCTTTACATAACCTTAAGTTTAGGAAAATCTAAATCATATGTTATAGGTATTGATTTTCTGGGAAGTAGAAACTAGGAACTATGAAATTCGACTGTTCAAGAAACTGACTATTTCTAAAACAAACTGCGGGCAAAGTCATTCTAAAATACATTGAAATACACGGAATGGTATGACTATTTCTTGCCACAATAGTGGTTTGATACACAACCACAATAGTGGTTTATAAAAGTATAAAAAATTCCACAATAGTAGCAAAATATATATAAAAAAAGAATAATAGACTATTTGATTAGTAAAAGCATGACCTACGTGGTTGATTAGGTTTATATACGACCAAGATTTTTTATGTATTTTTGACGTTTCACATTTTATCGAATTTAATGTTGCGTAGCAAACTCCAGCGATTGGTTGATTTGAACTAGATGTGACCTTATCTGTCTGTGGTTGGAAACATCACGCCCCTTAAGAGTTTGAAACATAATTGACAGATGCTGTTATTTTCACGTAGGATGCCCTTTTTTAAATAAATAAACACTAAGCCGCTGCCCCACCTCTGCGCACGGGAAGGCTACGCACGTGTGTCTAGTTTCGCTTTGCAGGAATATGTATGAGATAACGTCCACTGCAACCCACAAACACGCTACGCACGAATACGAGATAAATGACATCATACTCCAATTACAAAAATTAAATTAATCAAAAATTTCACAAATGTGGCACCCACACAGTTCAACGTTGTCAACGCTATGCACGCGGTATACGCGTGCGTAGCTTTAATGTGGGACGGGAGTTGTAAACACACGTCACATCAGAGTAATTTTAATGTATAGTGTGTGCTGCAATGGAAACGTAGACCCACGTTGTCAAAAAAACGAACCCACGCAGCTAAAATGCGCCGGGTGGCCGTGAATAGCGTGCGCCGCGTTGGGACCGCGGCTTTAAATAGCGACATTTTGTAAGCCGTCATTTTATGTAGCCAAAATCGTGGTGCGACAGTAATATTTTGACAGAACGGTACAGAAATTTTTGAACGTTTTCACAAACGGGACACCAGGTTACACATTCTTGGCGAGCTCTTGTGCTTTGGCCACGACGTCTTCGATGGTGCCAACCATGTAGAAAGCAGCTTCCGGTATGTGGTCCAACTCGCCTTGCAAAATCTGAATTAAAAAGATATGTAGGTGTTTAATAAAAAAAAAATAATATAAAAAAATAGTTATCTAGGATCTAGGGTTAGGCACGTCGTTTCGTTAATTTAATTTTAATTTATGAAGTAATCCGACAGCGGTACATCCTACTAATATTATAAACGCGAAAGTTTGTAAGTATGGATGGATGGATGGATGTTTGTTACTCTTTCTCGTTTAAACTACTGAACGGATCTGGGTGAAATTTGGCACAGAGATAGATTATAGTCCGGAATAGCATATAGGCTATATTTTATCCCGGAATTCCCCCGGGAACGGGAGTTCCGTGGGAGAAACCGCGAGGCGCTGCTAGTTTTACAAAAAAGTTTATAAAATACTTATGCTAAAATAAGGCCAAATTAAGAATTACGTAGAACAAAAAGATTAAAAATTTAAAAACCCTCCGACAGATTTTCATGAAACATGAACACTCGGGATAAAATTATCTATGACACAATGAAAACTAAACGAAAATCGGTTTATCCGTTTGGGAGCTACGATACCACAGACAAACACGTTAAACTTTTAACACCCCTCTCTTTTTGCGTCGGGTGTTAAAAAGTAAAGATGTTTAACAGAAAGGTGAGTGAAGCTGATAAATAGAAAGGAAAATATTAACATGAAAAAAATAGGTTGAACCAAATAAACAGTAAAGTGAAAAATTAATTTCAATGGCTTCGCGACGTGTGTTTCAGTGAGCGTGCGTGTATGTAAAATGAATGTGTGTTTTATGTGTGTGTGTGTGTGATGTGTTGTTAAGTGGTCCTGAAGCACCAGTCTCGCTAGAGTCTGGGCAACAGGAGACACCCGGTGTGGGGAGGCGAAGAATGTATGTTCGAATGCGGGAGGGATGTAAGGAATTGTGGAACTCTTGAGACACCAGTCTCCTAAGAGTCTTAAGAAGCAAATATGGCCCCTTTCTGTCTACATCATCAGACCATCTCAGAAAATCAAAATTTCAGCTCAATCGGTTGAGTATAACTGGTTTCTTTGTCGCTTCTTTACTTTAGTCTACATACCGAAGCGACAGAAATCAAAAATATCACTTTATTTCCGTGTCAGTGTTTAGTTTTATAATTTGACCTTTTCTAAGTGTACATTTATTGAAGACAGAAATTTATATTTTTTATTAAATTTATATTTTATAGTCTTCAGGCAAGCTGAAGACAGGGCGCTATGGCGCTCATTAGGGGAGGCCTATGTCCAGCAGTGGACTAATTTAGGTTGATGATGATGATAATGATGATGATGAAGTGTACATTTATTATATTTATGGAAATAAAGAGTTTCTGATTTTGATTTTTAGTCTAAAATTCAGTTGCAAGATTTGTCCCACATGGACAGGTTTAATAAAAGCCTGTACCTAAAAACCCAACTTTCTGCTTAGAATTTACTCTGTATCGAAAAATACTTCTAAGCAGGTTCAGCCATCAAAATCATGTTGTAATTTTCATAGAAATTAATTATTAGAACTGCAAAATGGCGGCAACCATTCACGAACGGCCTGTAGGTAAATACTCTTAGAAACGAAATAGAAGTTTCCGATTCGTTTTCGCTACTAAACGCTAATCTTATGCAAGCGACATAAAGAGTTGGTTTAAGGTAAATTCACCTTAATAATGAATAACAATAAAATACGACATAATATTATCAGAAAGAGCCCAATTGGATTCTTTGTTTTTTGGAAATCACTTCATTGGGTAGGTACCACACGGGCGCAGCGGTGATCAAACATCTTACGAAAACTGAAAAATAACCAACCTTCTGAAAACCTAAGATGGTATGTTCTAGCTTCACCAGTTTTCCTGGATGTCCGGTAAATACTTCAGCCACCTGAAAAAGACAGAAAACCCGTGTGAATGTTAGTAGGTAGACTGTTTTTCACGAAAAAAGTGACGCGGCAATTATTATCTACATCTACAATATTTATCAATAATCAATAATAATAATTATTAAAAGGAAAGATTTGTATTTTTGAATTTATGTACTTTTGTATATTTGTAACGAATAAACTCAAAAACTACTGGACTGATTTAAATTTTTTGAAAGTCTTTCACCATTACCATGCTACATTATCCCTGAGTAACAAAAGCTATATTTATTATTTGAAAACATTAGTGATTCCTACTAAAACTTTAATTAAGTAACCTAAGGCATGGGGTCTCATTCCTTAGAAAAGGTTTTTGGTTCAAAAAAATGACAATTGATGGCATTAGGTGTATCACTTAGTTATCGAGGTTTGTGTAAACTGACAAAACAATATAGAATTTCATTACAAAAATGTTAGCACTCTTTTAAGAAAAACCCCTAAGTACAATATTATTTTTGTATGCCTTCTAATAAAAATAATCATAAATTTTATAATTTCATTGGTATCGATGTTCTCCTTGCGGAATTAAAATGAATTTATCAATTCTCATGATTATTTTGTATGATAGCTAGTATATAATTATAGTATTATATAATATCTTTGCCTAAGGTGTATTTTTTTTGCCATAAAATGTCTTTCATCGCATGCGCTCCGGAAACTATTGATGATCTAATTTGGCGTGTTTTAAAAAACTATAAATCGACTTTAAATTCTTCTAGTGGCGACATCTAGTTACAATTTGAGTTTAATTTAGTTTGGTAACGCATGGATGAAACGACGAATGAAAGAAGGCCAGACGAAAATAACTTTGAAACACGGAAGACCAAAAGACTTTGAAACACGAAATATGAAGTTTCGGTAGATAGATCGCACGAAACGACCAACCTTACTGCTGAATGTCACGTTCGAAGCAACGCACGTTAGCAACGTGCGTTGCTTCGAACGTGACATCGGACATGACACTAAATGACACCAGAACAACTTTCAAAATCAAAAACGAACGGAATCAGAATGAATCGTTTTTTGCAGAATACAATAATTACATGCAAAGATCTTAAAGCTATGTGATGACTATGTATTCGACCCGCAAGTAGGTGTGCAAATATTAAATATGTCATTACTAAACATGGTTTTATACTTGGGGAAATCAATAAATTGCGAAATTGCCAAGCAGGATATCAGAGACGTTTATAGAGTGCGCGAAAAAAAGGAAGGACAAAAGAACACACCCATCGTTGTGGAGCTGTCCTCCACACTCCTGAAAACTGAAATCTTGAAAAATACTAAAAGTCACAACAGAAGACATAACAGTAAACTGCGCGCCAAGCATTTGGGTCTAACTAAAAATGAGGACACCCCTGTATTTTTAGCAGAGCAACTCACCGTTAAGGGGTCTCGCCTTTTCTTTTTAGCAAGGGATCTTACGGAAACCAAGGGCTACAAATTCTGCTGGACTTCCTATGGCCGAGTCTACGTGCGAAAATCAGAAAATTCTCCAATAATATTAATTAAATCGGAAAGTCAAATCAATAGTCTTGCTCAAGAAGCATGACTCATTCTTTGTTTGCATATTTTTTCATTTTGTGTAAAAACATTGTTTTATTTATTAGAACTTGCACAACTACCTTTAACTACAAACACACACATGCACCACACTTAACGCACATTATACAATTACAAAAATTTAACACACACTTTTGACATCACACAATTTGTTTGGAGAAATTCATATTATTTGTTTGCGGACATACTTTTATTTATAATTTTCTATTGGGCGGAACTTATTTTGCAATGCTTTCTGGTAAAGACTGAAATTTCTGTTCACATTATGTATGATGGATAAAACTGTAGGGATACACGAATTAGATGATTCTGAAATAGCCCGGTCTTTTGAGTGCTCGACCGATGATTTATCTAAAAACATGCATCTAAAATCATCAGATATTGCTATACTTACACAAAATATCAGAAGTATTTATAAGAATTTTCCTGACTTATAATCAAACCTTACCCTACTTAAAATTAAATGCGATGTTATAGTTTTGACGGAGTGCAGACTAACTCAAAGCAAAAATGTACCTAACTTGACGGATTATAACTCTTACGCAACGACATCTTACCTAAACCAAAATGATGGAGTTACTACCTACGTAAAGACATGCCACAACGCCCGTGTTAAAGAAATATCTTTAACACAAGCATCATGTCTACAAGTTATTGTATGTAATATTGTGATCCTTTGTATTTACCGTTCTCCCTCTAATAATAACGCTGAAAATTTTATAGAATCATTAAACAAACATTTAGATAGTATAAAAAAATATGAAACAATAATAATAGTTGGTGATATTAATATTAATACGCTACCTAGAGATACTGAAAGAGCCAATGAGAAAAATAATAGGTTAAACTATTTAAATGTATTATCAATACATGGACTGCTGCCTGGTCATAATTTACCTACAAGAGAAGACGCATGCTTGGACCATGTTATTCTAAAGTTAAATAAACAAAAAGATGCTGCCACCATTGCTGTAGTACACACATCAATAACAGATCACCTTACAGTTGTAATAAATATATCTAAGATTAAAAAAACAAATTCTTGTAAATTTAAATCCACTACTGATTATGACAAAGCAGTAAAAAACCTGACTGACTGTAACATTACAAACTTACTTCAACATGCTTCAACTTAATGATCCAAATAATTTATGTGAAAAATTAATCAACATTATTCAGAAAAGTATCTCTACCTTTACAAAAATAATTCGCGTACCTAGAAGTAAACAAATAATTAAACCTTGGATTACACAGGGCATTTTATGTTGTATTAAAAATAGAAATAACATGCAAAAAAAACTGCGGAATAATCCAAACGACGAAATACATAAAATAACTTATAAAAGATACAGAAATTATTGCAACAATTTAATTAAAAAACTTAAACGAAAATATGAAAGAGAACAGTTATATAAAAATTCTAAGAATAGTAAAGAACTTTGGAATACTATAAATAAAATAACTCATTACAAACCCAGGAAAACCCCCAATTTACAACTAATTGATATTAAATCATCACCTACAGAGTCTGTTAATTACGTGAATAAGTACTTCGCTACTATAGGTAAAGATCTAGCTCAATGTATTGCTGTAGCTCAGCCAATAATTACAAATCCACTATTTCGAATATCCACACCTGTTTCATCGTTTGTTTTACTGGATACAGATCCCGTAGAGGTAAATATGATTATAATGAACCTCAAATCAGAAAGTGCGCCTGGCCTTGACAATATTCCTACAAGATTCTTGAAGCAATCTAAAAACATTTTAATACCCATTATATGTCAATTAGTCAATCTTTGTTTTAGCAAAGGAATATTTCCAGGAGCTCTTAAAAAAGCTATAATAACACCGGTATATAAGAATGGGAATAGAGATGAAATCAATAATTACAGACCGATATCAGTTCTTCCATCGATCTCTAAAATACTGGAAAAGCTCATGAACTCTCGATTACTAAACTACCTTAACAAATTAAATATACTCTCCGACTCACAATATGGTTTTAGAAATGGTCGTTCTACCGAAGATGCAGCCCTTACCAACCACATCGTTGAACAAGTAGACTCTAAGAAAAAATGTCTGGCGGTATTCCTAGATTTAAAGAAGGCGTTTGATACCGTCTCAATTCCCATTCTTATCCATAAACTGGAGAAAAATGGCATTCGTGGAACGCCACTCGATCTGCTGTCTGACTACCTTCGTGATCGAAAACAAAGGGTCAAAGTTGGTGAGGTTATCAGTGAAGATGAAGATATTTGCTATGGTGTGCCACAGGGCAGCGTATTGGGGCCAACACTATTCCTCCTCTACATTAATGACCTCTGTAACCTTAAACTAAATGACGCTAAAATATTCTCCTATGCAGATGACACTGCCATCGTCTTCACTGGAAAATCATGGAACGATGTTAAGTTAAGGGCTGAAACGGGACTCTCACTGGTATATGAATGGCTTAGTATTAATTCTCTCACTCTTAATGTTTCTAAAACTAATTTCATGACCTTTACAATGTACAATAACACCCAACCTCATTCTGATTTTACTATAAAAATTCATGCCTGCAATCGTGGTGATTCTTTATGTCCCTGTCCTAAAATAAATAAAGTAAAAACTACCAAATACTTGGGCATAATGATTGACCAGCGACTGTCATGGCATGCACACATAGAACTTCTGATGAACAGAGTGAGAAAGCTTACATGGATATTTAAAGGCTTAAGACATTCAGCTCCAAAACCTCTTTTAAACCAAATTTACGGTGCCTTAGCAGAATCAGTCCTAAACTATTGTATAACCGTATGGGGAGGAGCTACAAAAACTAAATTTATTGACTTAGAACGAGCACAAAGGTCCCTGATCAAAGTAATGTATTTTAGACCATACCGATATCCAACTCAATTACTATACTCAAACTCAGGATTATTAACCATTAGAAAATTATATATATTACAAACTGTCCTAAAAATACATAAAAGTATAGATTATGACCCTAGTAAAGTAACACAACGAAGGAAAGATAAAATAGTAACAAAAAAATCTGTAAAATCTAACTTTGCTGCTCGCCAATTCTCATTTCAAGCGGCCCACCTATACAATATAATTAATAAAAAACAGAATATATTACCCTTAAGTAACTACGAATGTAAAAGAATTTTAACTGAATGGTTATTAAACTTAAACTACGATGAAACGGAAGCACTATTTAATAAATTAAATTAAATCATGTAATTACTACCTATTACCCTATGTACAGGCAAACATAATTTTCTCTGAATCTGAACTGATACCCAATGCTCTCTCTGTATCACCCAGACTCTTAAGAGACTGGAGTTTTACGGAGGGGCCCACTCCACACTACAGTAAATTACACTTAATTTACACATCTGGGTCTCTTGTTGCCCAGACTCTTAAGAGACTGGAGCCTCGGGAGACCCAAGAACACTTACAACACTGCACACACAAACACTCAAACACACACACACATACACACACAAACACCCACACATACACACTCGTACACCAACACACAGGCGCACGTGTGCGCGTACTCTCTGTATCATTTGTGCACATACAACATTCTAAGTTATATTCCTAATCTAAACTCTTAGCTTAGTTTGAAATAATAATATCTAAAAACTAATTACATACTAGACTAGACCATACTATTATTTTTTTGTTTAGAAATAGATATAAGTGTAAATAGGTATTAGTTATAATTGTTTTGTTACATACTTAACTCAATTTACTACTCACATATTTGTCTTGGAAGAGCGAGATTCCCTAATACAGGTATTTCTTTTACTTAAAAGGGAATCTCAAACACTTGTATTATTGTAGATTAAGTTAAAGAAATAAATAATTTTGTATTATTTGTATTTGTATATTAGGTATTAATAATGGTTTAAAATATCACTATATAATTCTCTTAAAACTTAAAATTTAATTATTCGTTTACCTACACTATGAAAACAATTTGAAAGTAACCAAATATCTAACTGTTTTCCATTCAAATCCTTAAATTTTTCTGGTAGCTTGTTATAAATAATTATGCACATGTTAAAAACATTTCTTATAAATATCCTTACAACATTGAGGTTTGTAGAGCAAGTTTGAAACTTGGCCCTTTTCTGTCAAATCATAACATCCCCGGATCTAGCTGAAATTTGGCACAGAGATAGATTATAGTCTGGAATAGCACATAGGCTATTATTTATCGCGGAATTCGCACTGGAACGGGAATTACGCGGGTGAAATCGCGAGGCACTGCTACGCAAAAACTACTGAACGGGTTAGGATGAAATTTGGCACAGAGATAGATTGTAGTCTGGAATAGCACATAGGCTAAATTTTATCCCGGAATTCCCACGGGAACGAGTATCACGCGAGTGAAGTCGCGAGGCGCTGCTAGTGAATAAATGAATTTGGATTTGATTTCTAAAGACCCCCTCCCCGTTTGGGCGAGGCGTCTAATTCTAATTCTAATTCTGATTGGGGGAACTGAGATCTGCACGGACATCTCGCATGGGAGTGTATTGTGCATTATCCCCCTGCCTAAACAGGCCCTAACCAGCCCAGCTCCTTGAAGTACCGGAGCAGGACTTTTGGTGACTGACAGCTACGTTTCAGTTTTTCCGCGGGTGTGGACGGGGTTGATTCCTCAATGAGACTCTTCAGCCCCGTCTTGTGTCTGACTTCCTCTGTGGCCGTGCAGTGTAATACAACGTGTTCCACAGTCTCTTCTTCTTGGAAGCAGCCACGACACAAGCTGCTGTCTGTGGCTCCAGTCTTAAAAAGATGGTGGTTCAGCTCACAGTGGCCTGTGATGATACCCACCATCGTTCTTAGGTCCTGGGGCGAGGCATGTTCAGCATAGAAATATAAATGTACTGATGAGAAATACATATATGAATACCTGGAAAGGCTGTGACAGGAACCGCTGGATCTTCCTCGCTCGAGAGACTGTCAGCTTGTCATCTTCTGACAGCTCGTCCATTCCTAGGATGGCGATGATGTCCTGCAGAGACTTGTAATCCTGAAACACAGCAAATAACTCTCGACTCCAAGTTTTGACTCATTACGACTTTCGACTCATAGAGTTTCGACTGATTAGATATTACTTTCGACTCACTCACTAGGTATGATATTCGACTGATTGGGTATGACTTTTGACAGTTTTGACTCATTAGGCTCTGACTACTAGGGTTTCGCACATAATTTGGCTGAGATCTCATATGCAGTTAGTTCAATTGTGAATCATCATTAATATCATCATCAACCTATATTAGTCCACTGGACATAAGCCTCCCCTAATGAGCGCCACAGCGCCCTGTCTTCAGCTTGCCGCATCCAGCATCTGCCTGCAGTCTTTCGCAGATCGTCATCCCACCTGGCCGGAGGGCGTCCTACACTACATTTCCCGAGTCACAGTCTCCACTCCAGAACACGTTTACCCCAGCGGTTGTCGGTTCTTCGTAAATACTAGTTCTAATTTGTTTAAATTTTTTGGTTGTAATTTTCTTTGATAATAGAAAGAAAGAAGAAGGAAAGAAAATCCATTTATTTGACCCAATACACATATTAAAAGTAATAAAATAAAATAAAATACATAAAAGGGGCCAAAAAGGTCCCTGTCTCAGCATTGTGCCGCTACAAGCCACAGCGAGTAGCGGCGCTGATTTTCAGACAGGGCCTAGTAAGGTGGCACAAAGATGGTCAAATATACAACAATACAATTAAAACACAAACAGACAAGAGTAGATAGAGAGGTTACATACAACACAGGAAACAATGAGAGAAATATAATAATAAGGTAAACGTAAGAATTACCTGTAGTATCTTCTGAACACCTCTGGCGACGTTGTAATGATCAGCTCCGATGATGTTGGGGTCCATGACCCGCGAGGTGGAGTCCAGGGGATCCACGGCAGGGTACACGCCCAGCTCTGCGATAGCCCTGCCAATATTTTTCTTAAATTCTTAAATTCTTTATTGCACACACAAGATAATTCATACATAAAAGTTTACACATAATGGACATGTACAAAGGCGAGCTTAACCCTAAAAGAGTTTTCTAACAGCAAACCTATGGATATAAAGAGAATTTATGAAAAGAGTGTGGATAGAATGTGTACATTACAAGACAGAAAACATTACACAGATAATAATATTATAAAACCTACATACGAGACTAACAAACTAACAGAAAATAAAATACGTAAACTAAACTAAATATATATCTAAATACGACCGTGGCGCAGCGGGCGAAGGTCCGCCTGCGACGCAGGAGGTTGCGGGTTCGATTCCGGCCTCGGAACAAATTTGTGTACGATCTGCAGAAATTTGTTCCGTTGGTCTGGGTGTTTTCTATGTAATAAAAAATATCTACCCATGTAGTGTATTGTGTTAAGTATATCAGTTATCTAGTACCCATAACACAAGCTCTGCTTAGATTGGGGCTAGATATTGCTGTGTGAATTGTCCAGCATTATTTATTTATTTATTTTGTGTTTGGCTGTATTCATTTGGAAGTTAATGCCCATTTATCCCATCGCTCACTTAAGACAACGGGTTAAAGAAGGTACTTCATCATCATCATCATTATCAGCTTATTATTAGTCCACAGCTGGACATAGGCCTCCCCTAATGAGTGCCATAGCGCCCTGTCTTCAGCTTGCCGCATCCAGCATCCGTCCGCAGTTTTTCGCAGATCGTCATCCCAGCTGGCCAGAGGGCCTCCTACACTACTTTTGCCGTGAAATGGTCTGCACTCAAAAACTTTACTTGTGACTCTAAAATTAAGTTTAGACTAACCTAGACAGCACCGTAGTGGCGTCTAAATGCGCGAAGGTAGTGGCTGGAGCGGGGTCAGTCAGGTCATCGGCTGGTACGTACACTGCCTGAAGAACAACATGACTTATGTTATGTATGACTCATGACTCATAATATTTCTGACCATGAGTCATCGTCGTCGTGACCTTAGAATATTTTTCATGAAACGTGAGACAATTGAGAAATTAAAGTATATAAATATTTTAACTTAAACCATTTGGATAATAAACCTATTATACGAATAGTACTTAAAAAAAAACCCAGTGATGAGCTCATTAACTGACTTCGAAAAAAGGAGTAGGTTCTATGTTCGGTTGTATGTAAATTTATGCTGTAATAAAATAATGTATGGCTGTATGTAGATTTTTTAAACTGTATATTCGTCGATTTGTCCGTCAGTTATGGATTGATTTGAAAAATTCTTTCACTATTGTATGGAAAATAATCCCGAGATGGTCCCATAAAAAATGTTATTATCAAGGAATCAGTATTTGTCCCAAAAAACATAAAAAACAGTGTAAATACTAAGGCTTTTTTTTTGTTTTTCAAAATGATCAAATTTTATTTATGATATAAAGTCATGGGGACTGACTATTGATCAAATATGTTCTAAGCAGGACAGTATGCTGTCTCGTTTTCATTTTCTTCATCTCCACGACTCATACGAGTCACTTTTGACATTATTTCTGAGTAATGATTTACCTGCACGCTAGTAATAGATCCAGTGGTCGTGGTCGTAATTCTCTCCTGCATGGTACCCATGTCTGTAGCCAAGGTTGGTTGGTAACCGACAGCAGAGGGAATACGACCCAGGAGAGCAGATACCTAGAAAATAAAGCTATTTATGAATTGAGTAGGTACTAGTTTGTGCCTGCGGCTTCTCACGCACTTTTTCGGGATTAAAAATAGCATATGTCCTTCTCCGGGATATTATCTATCTTCCTGGCAAATTTCATAAAGCTAAAGTGAAAGGTAACAGAGACAGAATTAATTTCGAAAATATTATATTAATTATGTACATAGATTAATGAAACTAGTACATGATGGAGTATGGATATTAATTGTCTAGTAGGTACCCATAACACAAGCTCTGATGAATGATGTGCTCTATGATTTTTATCTATATTTCGGTTGTCCAAAATAAAGATAAAAATCATAGAGCATCTCATAGTTCATGTGTAGGTTACGTATATTTCGCAACAAAAAAATTGAAATTTCGCATACATATAAATTCAAAATGCAAAATTTCGCTTCTATTCGCATAAAAAAGCTAAAAATATCGAAAAGTAAGTAGCAGTAAACAGAAAAGTTGTTAAAAGCTAACATCGTGGTTGTCTTTACATCGGTCATTTATGAACATTGTAGATACTGAAATAACCTTTAGCATGTACATTATTGACTGGGCTATGAACACTGTGTAGCTGCATTCGCGAACCTAAGGTTGCAACATTTAGATGCTAGTAAAATCTGCATAACGTTAGTAGGATTCTTGCTGAACCACATTGACTAGTTGTCTAGAGCATATCTAGAGTTCATCCAGTGGTATAATATCTTTGAAAAATGGAATATGTATGATTTTTTAATTTTTCAATGAAAATTTACATGATTATTGCGTTTAAAAACGTTATTTTTTTCAAAATTTCAGCAACACATCCTGTCTCTCCTAGCCCCGGAAATGGACACATCACATGTCCATGAGAACTTTTGTCATGGGTCATGAGTCGTGCATGAGTCAACAGTCATATTACCTCTGACCCAGCCTGTGTGAACCTGAAGATATTGTCGATAAACAGCAGCACATCCTGTCCCTCCTCGTCCCGGAAATGTTCTGCCACGGTGAGGCCGGTCAGAGCGACACGCGCGCGCGCACCGGGTGGTTCATTCATTTGTCCGTACACTAGCGCCACCTAGGGAATATAAATAAATTTAAATTAAATAATGCTGGACAATCCACACAGCACCATGTAGCCCCAAAGTAAGCTACTCAAATCTTGTGTTATGGGTACTAGATAACTGATATAATATAATATTATATACATAGATAGATATTTTTTTTGATATATAGAAAACACCCAGACCAACGGAATAAATTTCTGAAGATCGTACACAAATTTGTTCCGAGGCGGGAATCGAACCCGCAACTTCTTGCGTCGCAGGCGGACTCTCGCCCGCTGCACCACTGAGGTCGTCGAGGAATTAGGTGATGGAACTTGCATGCTTGCTCTTGAGGCTAGAAAACATATTTAGGGCGTTTGTGCACTACCTCAAACTCAACAGCCTGTATTGGTCCACTGCTGGACGCAGGCCTCCCCTTGATAAGCGCTTTATTGGCTTTGGGATCGCAGTTCGGTGGTAGAATTGTTCTGCAGGAGGCGCTGCTGCCCGCCCCTTTTGTATTCATGACTGTTTTAATCCCTGTATACTACTTTTTGAATTATTCAAATCGGACATTCCATTCAAAAGATATTACGAAATTGAAAATGTCAATTCATATAAAATACTAAGGCGCTGGGTTCTCTGACCGTCCGCCGCACAAGCCACTCGCCCGTCGCGTGTCCGCGGCCGACAACGCACGAATACTATTCATTACGAATGTAAGCGGGTTAACTACGAACCTTATTTGTGTTGGAAGAACACCAACGTTTCATCCCTTAACGACGGACATCTTCAGGGTGAGTGCGGTTCTAGACGCGCGCGTTCGCTTACATCCGTAATGAATTCGTCTAAACTACGATAGTTTTTATAGTACGAATACTATATTCGGAAATGCTGTGGCCCCACACAGCACGACGAAAAAAAACACCTTCTTATGTAGTGCATAAAAAGATACATTTCCACTACATTAATTATCCCAAATAATATAGCTGTGTGGTGCCGGCTTAGAATTTGCACCACCCCAACTCTTCCCGCGGGTGTCTAGAGAGGCGACTAAGGGATATCCACCGGGGGCGGGCAGCAGCGCCTCCTGCAGAACAATTCTACCACCGAACTGCGATCCCCAACCCGAATGTCTAGCATGGGGATTATGGGTATTACCCCCATGAGATAAAATCCAATAAGGCGCTTATCAGGGGGAGGCCTGCGTCCAGCAGTGGACCAATACAGGATGTTGAGGTTGAGGTACCATCCCAAAAGTTTAAAAATAAATGTCCACCCTTGCGAAGCCGGGGCGGGCAGCTACCGGAAGCAACCTAAAACGCTTTATTAACAACTTAATAAAGCGTTTTAGGTTGCTTTGTAATTTCTTCTTTATAATAAATCCGCTTCTGATTTCTAAATATACAGGACGTCCTACGGCCATGCCACATGGAGGGAAAGTACCTTGAATATTGTAGATAGAACATTTTAAAATTTTGTTCAGAAAAATGAAAAAATATTTTTTCATTTTTCTGAACAAAATTTTACACATAATGTTAAAATTCATGGTGTTCCTTTTATTTCTGACACTATGTAATTTAGCAAAAATAATCCTTATGATGAAGCCTTTCGATCGGTATTATAAAGCTACAGGATGATTGTTTTTCTCGTGTAAAGGGTTCGATTCCCGGTTCAACCATGTAATTATTTAAATATCTATGAATGCAGTTTAAATTGTTTTTTAAATTAAAATAATGTCTTCTTTCTGTAAAATGTTCTATCTACAATATTCAAGGTACTTTCCCTCCATGTGGCATGGCCGTAGGACGCCCTGTATATATTATCTTTGCAAATGTACCTTCGAGGTCTTGTAATCTTCTTTGATAACTCCACCAACTTTCATTTCGTTGTATAAATCGTTGCCTTCTCGCGTTCGCTCGCCGACACCGGCAAACACCTTGGCAATTTGAAACAATTATATACTTAATTATATATTTTATAGTGCGTAACCCCACACTCAGGGTAATTTCTAACAAATCAAATAATATCGCAAAAACTTTCGACCTCTAACGGCGCGCGGCGCTAGAGTCCGTAGAAAGTCGCAAAGATTTTCGACTCCCACGTCACTTGACCTCGTGGTGTAGTTGGTAAGCACATCCCGGTACTGACGGAAGGATGCAGGTTTAAGTCCCGTCGAAGTCGAAATTTTTTGCGATATTAGGTATTTGATTTCTTAGAAATTACATAATTATAATTTTTTTGAAGAAAATTACTATTAAAGTATAAATTCAACTTGGAACTGATCGAAGCGACGCGTGACCCGAGAGCTGGTGAGTATCTGTCGCAGCACATCAGCATTGTCATACAGCGGGGCAATGCAGCCAGCGAAGCGGGGACGCCACGACTGGTATTGATATGGATCAGTTGAGCTACCTGTAGATTGTTTGAAACAATCTGCAGTTAGCGCAATTGTTTCAATTGTAAATACTAGTTATAATTTGTTTCCATTATTTGAATGTAATTTTCTTTGTTAATAAAAATCTTTTCTCTACTTCGAGCTAGTATTTACTTTCGGAACAGTTGAGCTAACTGCAAACTGTTGCAAACAATCTACAGGAAAGGTTTTTTTATACGCCCTGGTCGCACGGATATGCCACATGGAGGGAAAGTACCTTGAATATTTTAGATGGAACATTTTCCTGAAAGAAGATATTATTTGAATTGAAAAAACAACAAACTGCATTCATAGATATATAAATAATTACATGGTTGAACCAGGAATCGAACCCGTTACACGAGAAAAATAATCATTCTGTAGTTTTATCATACCGATGGAAAGGCTTATTTTTATCATAAGGATTATATTTTGCTGAATAACATAGTGTCAGAAATAAAAGGAAGACCATGAATTTTAACATTAAATTATTTTTCCCGTGGAACGGGTTCGATTCCCGGTTCAAACATGTAATTATTTAAATATCTATGAATGCAGTTTAAATTGTTTTTTAAATTCAAATAATGTCTTCTTTCAGTAAAATGTTCCATCTACAATATTCAAGGTACTTTCCCTCTATGTGGCATAGGTATCCGTGGGACGCCCTGTAGTGCGTGAGTCCACACGCTAAGGGTAATTTCTTTTTTTTATTAAATCTAGAGGTAGCTCGATTGATTCACTCAAATAATTGGATATAGCAAGAGTTGCGAGTGCTCGGAGAAATTCGGAACGCGCGCGTAACCGCACTCACGCTGAAGATGTTTTGAAGGAGTTAAATTTTGACTTACCGAGAAACCTCCATGGGCCTTAGCGACATTGTTAATCAGCTCCATGATGAGCACCGTCTTCCCTACGCCTGCTCCTCCGAAGAGTCCAATCTTTCCGCCTGCAAATAAATAAATAAATAAATAATGCTGGACAATCCACCTAGCACCATCTTGCCCCAAAGTAAGCTACCCAAAGCTTGTGGTATGGGTACTAGATAACTGATATATTTAATACATTATATACATAGATAGATATATATATATTTTATTATAAATAGATAGAAAACACCCAGACCAAGGGAACAAATTTGTGTACGATCTGCACAAATTTGTTCCGAGGCGGGAAACGAAACCCGCAACCTCTTGCGTCGCAGGCGGTCTCTCGCCCGCTGCGCTGAGGTTGTCGTATTGTATTAAATATATCAGTTATCTCGTACCCATAACACAAGCTCTGTTTAACTTGGGGCTAGATTTAGCTGTGTGAATTATCCAGCACTATTTATTTATTTTTTTATTTATTTATTGTAATTTACCCTAAACAAATGGTCTATGAACATTTCCTTGCCTCTACTTCAAACTGTTAGTATCAAATTAGTATATTTACATACACCCTATATATTTATTTATGTATATTATATATTTATTTTATGTATATATCTCATGTATATTATTTATTTATTTTATGTATCTGTCATATTTATTGTATTTATAGCTACCACTATTTGTAAACACGCCACCGTCTATACTTGTTCTTTCACTTCCGGTCCATCCAAAGGTTGCCTGGAAGAGATCGCTCATAGCGATAAGGCCGCCCATTGTGCAACGTTATTTGTATTTGTCTTTTCCTGTCCTGTGTTTCTATTTGGTGTGCAATAAAGAGTACTGTATTGTATTGTATTGTATTGTACCCTTCACGTAAGGCGCAAGGAGGTCCACCACCTTGATGCCAGTCACCAGAATCTCCTGCTCCACCGACATCTCTACGAATGGCGGCGCGTCGGCGTGGATGGGAGCGAATGCATCAGTTTCAATGGGACCACGTTCATCTGGAGAACAACATTATAATGATTCGAATGTCATAATGAGTCGAAAGTCATAATGAGTCGAAAGTCATAATGAGTCGAAAGTCATAATGAGTCGAAAGTCATAATGAGTCGAAAGTCATAATGAGTCGAAGGTCATAATGATTCAAAAGTCATAATGAGTCGAAAGTCATAATGAGTAAAAACTTCAAGTCATGCGTTATGTTATTTGCTGTGTTTCAGGACCACAAGTCTCTGTAGGAAATCACCTTAATATTTTTTATCTGTGGCTCTACCTACATCATGTTTTGACACAATCCTGCCAGGACATCATTGCTATCCTAGGAATGAACGAGCTGTCAGAAGATGACAAGCTGACAGTCGCTTGAGCGAGGAAGGTCCATCGGTTCCTGTCATAGCCTTTCCAGGTATATTTCACATCAATACACATACGTTGACTGCTGATTATGCCTCTTTCTAACCTGGGGGGTTTTACCATAGTCACCATGCTTGGCAGGCGGATTGGGCATCGCAGTCTGCCTTCTTCTAGAATCTGGAAGATCTCGTCGGATTTTACGAAATCCACGGTCTGAGTATGAGGGGTCAATCTGGTGGAACTAAGACCTAAATCTAAATGTTGTGTGCTAATGTACAAGCATAGTTTGACTTAGCTCAGACTTAGCTCGTAATATAACTTCACGAGTAATTCATCATTATGAATGACTCCTGAAGCAATTATATTGCGTCGGTTATCAAGCATTTTAAGTCTCTGTTCAACAGGTAACATGACGACATGAATCAAGGATTATGGCAATCAAAGTATCATGAGTCATGAGTCAAGTGTCAATGTATGTCATGGGACACAAGTCATGACAACAACTAAAGCTCATGTGTCACACATAAATCAAGCGTCATTGTGCGTAATGAGCCGTGACACATTTTCCACGACCCATGATTCAATAATGACATATGACTCATGATACTTTTTACGCTTTCGCGATTTATTAACATATCAATGACTAGTTTCTGCCCGCGGCTTCGCACGCTTTGTTTCTATGGAAACGTTTAAAGTTGATTTATATCCCATGGGATGATTTATGTGATAAAAAGTAGCCTAAGTTTGATTCCAGGATTAGAATTACCTGTATGCAAAATTTCAGCCCGATCGGTTCAGTATTTTTGGCGTGAAGAGGTAACAAACATCCATCCATCCAAACTTTCACATTTATAATATTAGTTTGAATATTTATCGGGTAAATCTTTTAAATCCATAATGGCTGTTACACTTAAGTCCTCTTCATTCGTTACCTCTTCACGCCAAAACTGCTGAACGGATCGGCTGAAATTTTGCACACAGGTAATTCAAATCCTAATCAAACATAGACTACTTTTTATCCCATAAATCAGTTCTCATGGGATAGAATTCACATTTAAACGTTTAAAATGAAACAACGCGTGCGAAGCCGCGGGCATGAACTAGTCATTAAAATGACTCATGATCCGTAGATCATCATGAGTCAAACGTACCAATCGGCTCGCCGATGACATTCATGATCCTGCCGAGCGTGGGCTCTCCGACTGGTATGGTGATGGGTGCCCCCGTGTCCGCGACTGGCTGTCCCCGCACCAGGCCCTCGGTACCGTCCATGGCGATGGTGCGGCAGGTGTTCTCGCCGAGATGCTGTGCAACCTCTAGGATCAGACGTGGCTCTGCAAGCAAAATCATCTTTATCATCCCAAGAAATATATTAAGGCTGGGAGGCGAGCAGAGGCCGTTTTTTTGTGATTTTTAAAATCATCTGAGACTAAGAAAATAGAGTTTAAAATTCTGAAAAAAGATATATACTACTTATAAAAAATATGTCGTTGTAATCGTATTGAATTATACTAACCGATGGCATACCAATAAGTTTAGATTTTATATAAAACTAGCTGTACCCGCGACTTCGTTCGCGATTGACATACCTGCCGACTAATTAAGTTCACATTTAACCATAGTTTCTCTCATGTTATGAAACGACGTGCAAAAAGTTTCATGCCCAGAAAAAATATATAATAAAAATATAATAAAATTCGATGCCCAGAATTGGACCTGTTACACTTCTAACATAAGTATCTTTATTTAGGTACCTAGTCAAATTGTGTATAAATCGTGTAGAGTCTACAGGGAAAAGTATGTTGTCATCTTCAATCCCATTCTTTATCCACACGACTTTTAGCTACGACTCGGCCAGCGTCAGTGTTAAGAAGTGTCATACTCGTTTCACTTCTTACGTGGTTCCGTTCAGCTGGGGCCCTATTCTGCTAAACTAATCGCTTCACTATGACAGAGAATGACACGTTTTGGTATTCTACCTTAGATGAAAGAAATTATGATGAATGCAGATGGAGAGACGCGCGTCAAAGTGTCAAGTTTGAAACTATTAATTTATCTCGCACGCACTATCTGGAGTTTTATTAATCTAAGGATTCTATGTGATGATTCTGCGACGATTCCATTGTCATAGTGAAGCCATTTTATTACAGAATTGGGCTCCTGATCCATTTGACTGGAACACCGTAATTTTTTTTTCGCAGTAGGTAGGCTCAGTTGGTTGTTTACCACAGAAAAAATATTTTTCTGTGGTCTAGTTAGTTTAATTGGACCACTTACTCCAACCAAACTTTGGTGGTACAGTTAACTGTACCAGCTAAACCACCAAATATCATGTCCATGAATATCGCATGGACCATTTGCACATTTTACCTACTTTGCCTGAAATAGGCATTGACGCACTCATTAGTTAGGTTCCTACCTACTTAGGTAGGAACTTTACTAATGGGTGCGTCTTGAAAAAATATATGGATAGGAACTTACCTACCCTTTATCTACCGATATTTTTCTTCAATCTATTAATTTTCTACTTGACTGTCTACTGATTTAGTCAAATTCGATCTTGCAACACTGTTTCCAACAAAAAGAATGCATGAAATAGGACGACGCGTTAATGAATTCTAAATAAGAAAACATTTTGACTTTTATCCCCTCTCCCAAAAGAACCGTGCCTACTGATATCCCAGATAAAATGCATCCTATGTTCCCTCGTAGTATGAGCTCAAATCATGCCAAGTTTCATTTGAATTCATTCAGTAGCATATTTTTACTTTCATCCCAAGGGAACAGCACTGATTCCGGGATAAATAGTATTGCTCATTTGAATACATTCTGTACTTTCGGCGTGATGCGCGACCCAAGAATTTAACTTTTATCCCCCTCCACGGGGAACCTTACTGAATTCCGGTATAAAATGTATCTTTCCCCGTAGTATGAACTCAAATCGTGCCGACTTCCATTCGAATTCATTCAGTACTTCCGTCGTGATGCGCGGTTAAAGAATTTTACTTTTTCCTCTCTCCCAGGGGAACCTTACTGAATTCCAAGATAACATGTATTCCATGTCCTTCCTTGTAGTATGAACTCAAATCGTGCCAGGTTTCATTCCAACTCGTTCCGCAGTTTCGGCGTGATGCGCGGTGAAGGAATCTTACTTTCATCCTCTCTCCCAGGGGAACCTTACTGAATTCCGGGATAAAATGTATCCCCTGTCTTTTCTTGTATTATGAACTCAAATCGTACTAATTCAGTCCCAACTCATTTAGCAGTTTCGGCGTGATGCACGGTGAAAGAATTTTACTCCCAGGGGAACCTTACTAAATTTCGGGATAAAATGTATCTTTCCTCGTAGTATGAACTCAAATTATGCCGATTTCTATTCGAATTCATTCAGTAGTTCCGTCGTGATGCGCAGTTAAAGAATTTTACTTTCATCCCCTCTCCCAGGGGAACTTGACTGAATTCCGGGATGAAATGTATCCCATGTCCTTCCTTGTAGTATGAAATCAAATCGTTCTAGGTTTCATTCCAACTCATTCAGCACTTTCGGCGTCATGCGCGGTGAAGAAATTTTACATTCATCCCCTCTCCCAGGGGAACCTGATTGAATTCCGGGATAAAAAGTATCCTATGTCCTTCCTCGTAGTATGACCTAAAATCGTGCCGAGTTTCACTTCAATACCTTCAGTAGTTTCGGCGTGATGCGCGTTTAAGAAACAGACAGACAGACAGACAGACAGACAGACAGACAGACAGACATGAATGAAAAAAATTACAGTTCTGGCTTCAGTATCGATAATAGAGTGCCCTCCAAAAAAAAAAATCAAAATATCTTCAATGTACAGAATTGGACCTGTTACAGTTTTATTATAAGTATAGATATATTGTTAAATCTGAATTGTAAATTGCATCTAGTATTTACAATTGAAACAATTGAGCTAATGGCAGACTTTTGCAAACAATCTACAGGTAGCTCAACTGATCCATATCAATACAAGTCGGAAGCGTCTCCAAGACGCTGGCTTAATTGCCTCGCTGCTAATTGTTTCTTCTTCTCTCAACCTCAACGGCCTGTATTGAAATATTGGAAAGCTCAAAACTCAAATCATGGTAAATATCCCGTTATTTATGACTTTAGTGTTAATAACCATGATGGATTTAAAAGTTTTATCACATAGGTAGTTCGTGATCACAATAGACCTATCATGGCCGCAGTGATACGAAATCCTCCAAAAGCTAATTTAAAAAAAAATCGGTAGTTCGTTGTCAACCCAAGAATGACAACGAACTACCTATTTTTTTTAAACACTCACACTCGCTTCAGTGTGGGTTTGAATTACCTAAACTTGACATCGCGCGCTAGGCGTAAACGCTCTTAAGAAGAGGACTAAAGAGTTAGGATCCTGTTGAAAGACTGCATGATGGGCGAAGCAAACTTACTGCCTGCAATCTTCAGGATGGTGTGCTGTGCATGTTGTCACAAATCTCAGAAAAAAAATAAAACGAAAAGAAATCCTATTATGGTAGAAAACAATGCTCAAGTTCATATTGTATTGATCTGGCCGTGTGTATGATCAGATGATCATACACAATAATGATTAGTGCTTTGCCTGCGCTATCAGAAAAGTTTCATGCTCTGCTGAGTAACCCTACAACGCTGATTTTCAGCATATACCGTGTATATAATAGTGAAGATGACGCATTGCACTGTTCAAAGATGGCCCCTGTTTTTAGCACCCGACGCAAAAAGAGAGGGGTGTTATAAGTTTAACGTGTCTGTCTGTGTATCTGTCTGTGTTATCGTAGATCCCAAAGGGATGAACCGATTTTCGTTTAGTTTTTTTTTGTGTCATAGACAATTTTATCCCGAGTGTTCTTAGTCATGAATATTCTTATGTTTCATGAAAATCTGTCGGGGGTGTTTAAATTTTTAGTTATGGTAGTCCTACAGCAGTAGGCGTAAGGGAAAACGCGCGCCTGCCAAGCCGCTGCGCTCGTGTTTTTTGTAGTTATTTAAACATTATGATTAATACAATTATTTTATCAGGTCAAACTCTCCGAATTCGTTTAGAAATATTAAGTGTCCTTAGTTGCGTACAAAAAAAAAGTGTGATATCAGTAGTTCGCTTGTCATAGTGTTGAAAAAACGTTAGAAAAAGGGGTAACTTTGGGATTCTTTTCTATCGAGTCAAGTTCATTAGATCTTGTAACTGAATACGACTTTGACTAGACTAGATCTATAAATAGCTATTTTAACAATTTTTTTACATATCGGTATTTTAATTTGACGCGCTGATTTTTCGCCGTGACAGAGTACCCCACCGCAACAGATGCGCATAATTGCGAAAAATGACCGCGACGACGCACGAGAGGTTAGTTGATTGTAATTTTCTTTGTGAATAAAGATTTTTACAAACAAAATTAAAAAAAAATAGCTTTTTAAGTAGGTAAGTTTAATTAATAAAAAAAATATTAATTCACTTACTCCTCCCAGGAACTTCCAGCGCGTTCAGAATCAACGGCAAACCGGAGTCGAATTGAACGTCCACCACGGCTCCGATGACTGAAAAACAAGTTGTGAAAAATGCGTTTTATTTTGTTGTACAAAATAAAAACAAGATTCGTCAGCGCGACTATAACTCGCGCGCCGAGGGTTTCGAACGTTTGTCTACAAATATACAGGGTTACAGGAAAAGTCGTGCTAGATCCGTTAAGGGCGTGGAGTACCCATCATTCCTGACATATTTCACTATGAAACACCCTACCCTAAACTAAACCCTTTTCGAGATATTCGACTTTTAATTTTTTTATTGAAAATTGCCGATTTTTAGGCAATTAAATTTATTTTTGGTTGTTTTGTGTATCTTATTATTATTATTATTGCATTTTTACATGTGTAATTAGATGCTTTAGGACGTCAATCATTAAAATAGTGCATAAGTTAATTGAATAGACCGTAGTAGACAAGTGAAAGTTAAGAAATAAAAAAAAAATTAGAAAGTTTATTTTTCTCTAAGGGATATCTAAAAAAAATATTATGGCAATTCTTCGGCAGATGTTTTTAAAAATATCTACGTTTCATCAGCTATCTAACGAGGTATAATAATCTAGGGTTTTATTCAATTGCATTGAAAAAAAATTAGTTTTATAGGCGACAGTGGAGAAGAAAATTTATACTTAGCCCTAAAAAGTAAAAGTAAAACAATAGGTAAGCATGAAATGTCATTTATTAAAGGTTTTCACACAACTTTTTCTTATTCTACAGTTCATGTTCAACATGGCCGCCTCTATTTCTGATACATTGTCGCATCCTTCTACGGAGACCAGTCTTCACTACTCCAGTGGTCAACGTGGTCCTCATTTTATTTGCTGCATCCACAATCCTTTCTCTTAGGTCTTCCACAGACGAAACTGGATTCGGCTCGCTGTACACAAGACTTTTCATGCACCCCCACACATGAAAATCCATGGGGGTTAGGTCCGGACTTCTTGCTGGCCATGGCAACGGCCCACCTCGTCCTATCCATTTGTTTGGATAATTTGTGTCCAGCCAGTCTCTGACACTTCTCCTGAAATGGGCAGGGCAGCCATCGTGTTGGAACCACATGTCCCTGATCAGGTTGAGTGGCAGATCATCCAGCAAATCACTCAAGTCTGCTCTCAGGAAATTTTCGTAGCTTTCCCCATTTAAATTATCCGG
Organism: Eupithecia subumbrata; assembly: GCA_949316285.1. NCBI lineage: Eukaryota > Metazoa > Arthropoda > Insecta > Lepidoptera > Geometridae > Eupithecia > Eupithecia subumbrata. The sequence goes on along the minus strand of OX438637.1, from coordinate 1,719,651 downwards.
TAGAAAGTAAGGTCCAATCAAATGATTGGAGATAATGCCCATCCACACATTCACGCTGAATCTTCGTTGGGACCCCTTCACTCTTTTCTTATTGGGATTCCTTAGTGCTTTTGGGGCCCAGTAATGGGCGTTGTGATAGTTAGTTATGCCATCTTTATCAAATTTGGACTCATCCGTCCACAAGATATTTCTTAGAAAATCTGGGTCTTCTACGTCAGCATTTAGCATAAATCTGCAAAAGTCCAATCTTCTCGCGGGGTCTCCTTCTTCAATAACGTGTACCGGCGTGTAATGGTATGGGTATAGGCCAGCAGTATGCACTGTAAACCACACTCTCCATTGCGAAAGTCCCAGATCACGGGCAACAATATTAGTGGAAGTAGTCGGATCCGCTCGAAAGCGTTGCACTATCTCATTGTCCTGTTCTTCGTCGTCAATTCGTGGTCTACCCATGTCTGTATTACGTCTCAAAACAGAGCCAGATTCTCGAAGTCTTCGATAAACTCTGTCAAAAACGGCCACATCCGGCACTCGACGACCGGGGTAGCGAGTTACGTATTCGTTGCGAGCTTGCGCAGATACACAATCGCAGTATCCGTAACAAATAAGCATATCAGCATATTCCTCAGGTGTGTAGGACGTCATCTTCAACACTTCCGTATCACAGGTACAAATCAGAGTCCGGTTAACAAGTATAGTAGTCACAAATCAGAAGAAATAGTCCAGAATCACAGCCAAGTCGAGAAAAAGAGCAAAACGATATCACATCTACTATGTACGAAGCACAAAAGCAGACTGACAACCAAAACAATACCCCCTGTTGTATTCCCAGCCCTAACCGGTCTCTACACATTTTTTCTTTCATTCATACCTACATAAATCGTCACTTGTCTCGCTCTCACGGTGTGTCTGAACTTGAAGGACAATAGGCGCGGGACCGTTAGAACTGCTACCTGGAGCGTCCCAACTACTTTTTTTCCACGAAATGTAATACAAACCCTAGATTGTTATACCTCGTTAGATAGCTGATGAAACGTAGATATTTTTAAAAACATCTGCCGAAGAATTGCCATAATATTTTTTTTAGATATCCCTTAGAGAAAAATAAACTTTCTAATTTTTTTTTTATTTCTTAACTTTCACTTGTCTACTACGGTCTATTCAATTAACTTATGCACTATTTTAATGATTGACGTCCTAAAGCATCTAATTACACATGTAAAAATGCAATAATAATAATAATAAGATACACAAAACAACCAAAAATAAATTTAATTGCCTAAAAATCGGCAATTTTCAATAAAAAAATTAAAAGTCGAATATCTCGAAAAGGGTTTAGTTTAGGGTAGGGTGTTTCATAGTGAAATATGTCAGGAATGATGGGTACTCCACGCCCTTAATGGATCTAGCACGACTTTTCCTGTAACCCAAAATACCGGTTAGACACTTCGCGATTTAATGAATACCTAAAAATAGTAGGTCTACATTTCAGATTGATCTCTCTGCATGCTTCGGTTAAAGTGTATGGTAAATTTTACGACTGTTTTCAAAATATTTCAAAAAGTTTGAAACCTACAGAAATTGGAAAACCTGTTTTGAAACATCCAAACCGATACCTTTTACAGACTTCTTTATATTTTTCCTGTAAAATATAGATTCATATCAACAAACGCTCCATACATTTTAAATTCAATTTTTAGATCGCTCGCTCAGCAAACTTCGAAGATGGGGGGATGGGTATTTTTTGTAGGCATCTTTTAAAATTTTGGCATCACAGTTTGTATGGAAATATTCATTTTCATTTATTTTTCTTTAAATCTGTACAGGCGCACAAAATGTACCTATTAATAGTCTAAATTTCAAGTTGTTAGCTGCAGTAGTTGCTGAGTTATTAAGGAGGAAAAAAAGGACAGACATAGCAAGACCATAAGGGTTTCGAAACCAATCTTCGATCTCGAAACCCTAATAAGCTGAAGAGAGGGTGCTAGGGCAGTTAGGGGAGTCCTGTGTCCAGCCGTGGACTAATATAGGCTGATGATCATGGTGATGAAACAACATAATTATACAGACTTGAGCTCGAGGCATAATAGGCTATTTGAGAGCCTCGTTCTGTCCTGGGTTCGAATCCTGAGTTGGGCCAGTAGTTATTGGGGTTTTTCTAGCAAGGATAATTCACAGTAGCACCCCGGAGTAAAGTTGGCGATGTTACATCCCCGTGGCATGAGTAATTATGTCATCCATGTTTATGAATTTGGTGGCTTCAACTATGCCAATAAATGTGTCCTGAAATAGTGACCCCGATGCCCTAAGTAAAATAAATAGTGCCCCAGTACTTTAGGAGATATTTAGGTTTTTCAATGTGGCTGCTATCTGGACGTCAAGCTGGCAGCCCCGCTGATTTCGAAGAATCTATAGCGTGATATGAATCATGAACTAACATATAATGCCAATTAACTGTGCCTTACGGTATCTAGTTCTCCTGAAAAGCTCAGAAATAGACCTCCTGCGGTTTAAGAGATTTTTGGCTCTGAACATCTACATACATTTTAAAGTACAGACGAGTACAAAAGTGAATTATTCCTCGCACGTCGATTCCCCCTGAGTCGATTAACGTAACGTCTTGTAAAGGCGACCGCGCTTGAATTCCCTTCACGACAATCTCGCTTTTTTCGCGGTGTACAGTCAGCTGCGGCGTAGAGAACATGAATAAAAACTTTATATGGCTGATAATAGTACATTACCTATGTTTTTTAATAAAAAATATGCAATAAATACTAAATGGAACACATCACATTAAAAAAACGGGAATAAATAGATATGTATATAAATTAATTCGCGATTAATAATAATTATGTTTTTTAGGTTTGTATTAGGTGTGTATACATAGCTCATTTTACAGAATAAGTCAATTTAATGCAACATAAATATTTGATTTGAGTAAAATTATGTGGGCAACCTAATGTTTTCTAATATAATCTCTACATAGTATAAAACAAAGTCGCTTCCCGCTGTCTGTCAGTCCCTATGTATGCTTAGATCTTTAAAACTACGCGACAGATTTTGGTGCGGTTTTCATAGATAGTGATTCAAGAAGAAGGTTTATATGTATAATACACGCATAATATAGTAGAGAAACACTGATAATTTTAGAGGTTTCTAATGTGATGTCGTAAATAAACACATTTTTTTGCGCTTACATTGCAAACGTTGGCTGAACCCTACGATATAGATCAAAATAATGTACTACAGTATTGTACACCTTGAAAAGGTCTACAAAAATTCCGTATCAGCATTGCACCCATGCGAAGCCGAGGCGGGTCGCTAGTTTTTATATAATTACCAGTTTCTGCCCGCGGCTTCGCACGCTTTGTTTCTATGGAAACGTTTAAAGGTGATTTCTATCCCACGAGAATATAGCCTTACAAAACATAGAAACATAGCCTATGTTTGACAGGATTAGAACTACCTGTATGCAAAATTTCAGCCCGATCGGTCCAGTAGTTTTGGCGTGAAGAGGTAACAAACATCCATCCATCCATCCATCCATCCAAACTTTCGCATTCATAATATTAGTGTGATTACCAGCTATAATCCTCCCAGTGGGCTTATTCCCAATTTTTTGAGCACCGGGCTTCCCAGCAGTCTTCTTCACCGGTTTCTTTTTAGTCGGCCGGGGAGTTGTCTTCGGGGGCGCAGTCTTCGTCGGAGCCGGGGCCTTCGCCGGGGCCTTTGAGAAAGAGGCTGCGAGCTTCCTAGCTTTCTCCTTCGTCAAAACAGCTGGCGCCAATGAAAAATAAAACTGAAAACGTAAAATTCGTAACATTAATGTTAAAGCGTCAGCGTCTCATCCTAAGTTCTTGCAATGTTTATGGTTTCATGACATCTGTATTGTATGTTTTATTTGTTCCGTTGGTCTGGGTGTTTTCTATGTACCTATAAAAATATCTATCTATGTAGTATATTGTATTAAGTTTAACAGTTATCTAGTACCCATAACACAAGCTCTGCTTAGCTTGGGGCTAGATAATGCTGTGTGAATTGTCAAGCATTATTTATTTATTTATTTATTTATGTATCTTGTATTTGTCAACTGTTGCCGTAGATTATGTTAATTTTTAATTGTTAAGTATATTTTTGATTGTTATGTGTCTTAAGTGTTATCTTCCGTGACGTCACCAAACGGCTCTGTCGGAAGACCAGCGTTGGTTGTAACGTGTTTACAACTAGCTCATGCTGAGAGAGAGACCGTTTTGAGACTCTAATCGATAGAATCTCTACTTTTATTTTTTATTTTTAAATCATGTTTGTAAGTAGAGTTACAAATAAAATATTCTCTCTCTCTCTCTCTCTCTCAAATGCTCCTCAACTTCAACTGCCTATATTGGGGTCCACTGCTGGACGCAGGCCTCCCCCTGATAAGCGCCTTAGTGTCTTTTATCTCATGGGGGTAATGCCCATACTCCCCATGTACTAAAGGTACCGGTTACAGACTTCGTAATTTAATGAATATCTAAAATAGTAGGTAGAGATAAACCATTCTAAAAATGCACGCCAAAATGCACGCCCCCTCCACGAAACGCCATGCGTTCGGCGTTTTTAGAATGGTTTAGGTATCTCTGCCAACCTAGATTTCAGATGGATCTCTCTGCATGCTTCGGTGATAGGGGGTTATGGTAAATTTTTCGACCTTTTTCAAGATATTAAAAAAGTAATGTCCAGAAAATTTCAAAACAGTTTTGAAATATAAAAGATGATACCTTACATTTAATCCCCACTACCTTCGGGAGGAATAATTTTCAAAAGGGAGGGGGACCCTTTTCAAAAATCTTCCCCCCTTTTTTGACTATTCATCAAAAAGTTTTTTTTTACAGACTTCTCTATATTTTTCCTGTTAAATATAGATCCATATTGACAAACGCTCCATATATTTTCAATAAATCGCTCTGCAAACTTCGGAGATAGGGGGAGAATGGGTATTTTTTCGACTTTTTTCAAAAAAATTCTAAAAGCACACATGTATCACAAATATATAGTATAACCTACACAAATTTGAGAAAAGGTCTTGAAATGTCCAAACCGACACCTCTCTTTGATACCCCACTTAACTTTGGTCTCTTTTAAGGCTTAGTAGGCGAGCAGAGGCCGCACTTTTGTGATTTTTAAAATCACCTGAGACTTAAAAAATAGTTTTTAAAATACTGAAAAAAGATATTATATTACTTATGGATCTAGTCTAGTCAAAGTCGCATTCAGTTAAAAGATCTAATGAACTTCACTCGATACAAAAAATCCCAAATTTACCCCTTTAACTTACCCGTTTTTTCAATACTACTAGCGAACTACTGATATCACACTTTTTTGTACTCAACTAAAGACACCCAATATTTCTAAAAAAATTCGCAGAGCTTGACTTGATAAAATGATTTTCTTAATCACTATGTTTAAATAACTACAAAAAACACGAGCGCGGCGGCTTGGCAGGCGCGCGTTTTCCCTTACGCATACGGCTGCAGGAATACCTGGCCTTAAAATTTTGGCATTACAATTTGTATGGAAAATTAGCATGAAACTTACTCGCACAGGCGTATATGGCATAGATAAAAGCCGGTTTTCCTTATTAGATGTCTTGATCCTCGAAGATAATGGCTCGAATCTGGTACTAGGAATACCCTCAGTACAGCCATTACTAGTAACAGATGAAGATGACTTCATCGTCCATGCCAGAGGCTTTATATTGTCACTGGTTTTATTATCATCTGAAAATTAATTAGTATTTTTAATCTTTATTCACAATGAAAATTACTATCAAATAATAGAAATAAATTAGAACTAGTATTTACAATTGAAACAATTAAGCTAATCGCAGAGTGTTGCAAACAATCTACAGGTAGCTCAACTGATCCATATCAATCGGTCCACCAGTCGTCGCGTCCCCGCTACGCTGGCTGCATTGCCCCGCTGTATGGCAATACTGATGCGCTGCGCCAGATACTGACCAGCTCTCGGGTCACGCGTCGCGAGACCAGACGCTCAGATATTTTTTAAAAACCCGAAGAGCCTCGGTACCCCACGGACCTAGGGTCTCGACTCCAAACGGAGCAAATGTGTAGGCTCTGTCGAGACCTGCATAGTTGCGCCTCTTGAGATCTTCGACCAAATCTGCCGCCGCGCCTGCCCTCACGGATGTCCTCGGAAGATGGGAAGGCGCAAGTGTGTCGACGCATGTAGCGTCCCAAGACGCTGCTGCATTGCCCCGCTGTATGGCAATGCTGTCATAATGAAGCGCTTGGTTGGCAGAATTTGGCACCTGCTGACATATCTGTGTCGGCTTAGAATTTGCACCGCCCCAACTCTTCCCGCGGGTGTCTAGAGAGACGACTAAGGGATATCCACCGGAGGCGGGCAGCAGCGCCCCCTGCAGAACTAATTTATACCACCGAACTGTGATTCTCAACCCGCAAGCCCAGCGTGGGTATTATGGGCACTACCCCCAAGAGATAAGGCAATAAGGCGTTTATCAGGGGGAGGCCTGCGTCCAGCAGTGGACCAATACAGGCTGTTGAGGTGACATGAGGGATCATACCTGCCGTCTCCATTGGCGTGTGTTCCTGATGGTCCTCTGATTTCCCATAGTCGAACATTGCTTCATCTTCAGGTATGCTGAACTTAACGTTGCAAAATATCACTGCATTCTCCTTCTCTGAATATTCTGAGAGAGGAAAACATACGTTTATAATCTTCAATTCAAGAAAATTGCCATCAAATAGTTGAGCTAACTGCAGGCTGTTGCAAAGAATCTACAAGTAGCTCAACTAATCCAAAACAATACCAGTCGTCGCGTCCCCGCTACGCTGGCTGCATTGCCCCGCTGTATTTTTTTTTTTATTTCTTTTATGTATGGCAATGCTGATGCGCTGCGCCACATACTCACCAGCTCTCGGGTCACGCATCGCTTCGACCAGACGCTCAGATGATTTCTAAAAGACCAGGCAGTTGAGGTGAAGAGAATCTTACCAGGAATTCCATATACGTCGAATTTGCAGGATTCTCGGCCCCCCTTCCTTTCCAGAGTTTTTAGGGATATTTTAGGTCCAGAACGGGTTATGGGAGCAATCTCTGAAGGAAGAAAAGGTGAAACTTAATCACAATAATTTTATAAACTCAATATATTTATACAACAGGATCAATATAATTATATAGATTTTATTCTTGGAGATTTGCGCATGAGGAACACTGGGATGTGTGCGTGAACTTTTATATATATTTTATCTTAGTCAAAAATAGCATCAAAATCAAAAACTCTTTATTTCCATAAATACAATAAATGTACACTTAGAAAAGGTCAAATTATAAAACTAAACACTGACACGGAAATAAAGTGATATTTTTGATTTCTGTCGCTTCGGTATGTTGACTAAAGTAGGTAAAGAAGCGACGAAGAAACCTTTAGCCTGTTAGTTGTTACTTTTCGAGTTAGAGCAATTAACCCGTCCCAAGCTTTTTTTATCTTCTAGATAATCTGATATTTTATGCCTTATATATTTTTTTATATAAAAGGCATATTTTTTATATAATTTTTTGCCTTTTTGCACTCCAAGGTTTTTACAATTTGTGTGAATTTATTTACTGATAATTTTTGCAACTCACTAGGAGTTTTGTTGTAGAAGCGTATCCAAACTTTCGATTTATAATATTAGTGTGATGCGAAAGTTTGGATGGATGGATGGATGGATGTTTGTTACCTCTTCACGCCAAAACTACTAAACAGAGCAGGCTGAAATTTTGTATACAGGTAAGTCTAACCCTGGAATCAAACATAGACTTTTTATACCATAAATCAGTTCCCATGGGATAGAAATAACCTTAAAACGTTTCCACAGAAACGACGCGTGCGAAGCCGCGGGCAGAAGCTAGTATTATTATATTACTTGTAAGTATGGATGGATGTTTGTTACTCCTTCACGCAAAAACTACTGAACGGATCTGGATGAAATTTGGCACAGAGATAGATCGTAGTCTGGATTATCACTTAAGGGTCCGGCGACGGATGAATTTCCCATACAAACGTAGTACCAAAATGATTTGTAATTTGAGAATGTTTTCATCCTGGTTTGCTGTTATTTGTGTTAGAATAGTATTTATACAGGTTCCTGCCATAAGATTTATTAAAAATACTTATCTACACAATTACTAAGACAACATTCATTCTTTGATGTAAAAATGCGATTAGGTTTAATTTCATTTTAGAAAGGTATTTTGAAAAAATATTGTGGCAGGAACCTAGATAAATACTATTTTAATACAAATAATAGCAGACCATAGTGAAAATATGCTCAAATTAAAAATGATTTTGGTATCACGTTTGTATGGGAAATTCATCCGTCGCCGGACCCTTAAGCTATATTTTATCCCGGAATTCCCACGGGAACGAGAATTAAGCGGGTGAAACCGCGAGGCGCTGCTAGTAAGTTAATAAGATCCAATGTTGTCTGAAATAAATTTATTATTTTTATATTAGTGTCAGTGAATTACCAATAACCCTGTATAAATATGCTTCTTACATAAAATGGTAAAAAAAACATACATACAGCCGATATAAAAATATAAACATACGTACAGAAGATACAAACTCCTTTTTTGAAATCGGTCAAAATAATTATTAATATTTTTTGTACCTTTTCTTTTCAGTGGATGCAGTTTGATATGTGGTCCTTCTCTGCCGCCACCGGATCCGCTGTCTCCTTTATCGGGATTAAATAAATAAATCGGTTATTTTGGAACAAAAACCATGGTTACATGGTTAAACAAGAACAAAATTCAAAAACCATCCCGACAGATTTTCATGAAACATGGCAAAGAATACGAGGGGTAAAATTAACTACGACACAAAAAAAACTAACCGATAATCGGTTCATCCGTATCGGAGCTACGATATCACAGACAGATACACAGACGGACACAAAACCACGAATTAAAATTATAACACCTCTCTCTTTTTGGGTCGGGCGTTAAAAATAGTTTTTATTTACAACCTTAAAAATACTGAATACCTAATTGCGTAAGCATGCCCCGTTCCCAGAGTTATCATCATAGTAAAGAGACGCTCCGTTTGTATAGAAAACGCGCACGGTCCAACACACCGAAATTGCATCCACGTGCGTACATGCAGAATTGCAGATCACGCGCTCAGGCGTGGAGAAACATGCAGCCACGCGCGTAGGTGCGGGGCGAGACGCAAGGTATGGCACACCGAGTCCCGCAATGTAGCGTAAAGGGGCCCGATTATAGTAACTTTATTCATACGTAACGTTTGAGCGTAACGTTTCAGCCATCAAACTGGGGTCTTGTAAACTACGTACCATGATACGAATTTGAGCAATTTTTAGATCGCTAAAGGTCAATCGCTCGTAAGATGCGTCTGAAACGCTTAAACGTCTCAGCTTTATAAATAAGGCTAAAATAGCGTAATCGCTCTCTAGCTTTGAATGAAATGAGTCATAACCGCTGTGAATAAACAAAACGCAAGTACGCGCGTAGGTGCGTCGAGACGCAAAACGCAGCGTAATGCGTGGCAGAATAACATCGTGGCAAAAATAAAACTTCAATTGCGAGTCGCACTCGCGCATCGAAGGTTACGTATATAAAACCTTGTTTCTTGACAATTTTTTTGATTCTAGGTCAACGGAAAGTACCCTGTAGGTTTTGGTCCATGGAGAGAATCAAAACTGATGAATATTAAAATAAATAAGTACATTGTGTACCAATAAATTTACTTCCTTTTTTGTATAACCTACAAATTTACGGTATTCGGATTTTTTCCCCTCTATTTGTGCTATAAAATCTTGCTTCTTGCCAAATTTCATGATTCTAGATCTACGGGAAGTACCCTATAGGCTTTGTGTGCATGTGATTCTCTTGGAAATTTGAAAATACTCGGACATAAACGTCTGTAAATTTTTGCGTGGACCTAGAAGTTTTATTTATATCACGGCTCCAAGAGGTTACAGACTTGTATATTTAATGTTAATTTCAACTCGATACCTCCACGCGTTCCTGAGAAAAGGGTTTAGACAGACAGACAGACGGACAACAAAGTGAAACTATAAGGGTTCCTTTTTTCCTTTTGAGGTACGGAATTCTAAAAACTTACATACAGTCGAACACACAAGCTCCTCCTTTTTTCAAAATCGATCAAAAATGGTAAATACCTGCCTGTCTCTTCAATGGAGTCAGTTTGATAGAAGGACCTTTCTTCCATTTCCTCTCCTTTGCTGTAACAAATATTAAAAATAACATTAATCTTTTTTTTAACTAGCTTTTACCAAAGTGCTTGTGAAGAAAAATCTAACGAGGCCAAGCTCGATGAGGTTACGTTTTGCTTAGTAGTTCTTATAGCCCCCTGTGACTCCATCATCAGGATACTGGTGATCGTCTAGAGAGCTTAGGAAGAAATATACAACGAACTCCGTGGCGCAGCGGGCGAAGGTCTGCCTGCGACGCAGGAGGTTGCGGGTTCGATCCCCGTTTCGGAACAATTTGTGTACGATCTGCAGAAATTTGTTCCGTTGATCTGGGTGTTTTCTATGTATGATAAAAATATCTACCTATGTAATGTATTGTATTAAGTATATCAGTTATCTAGTACCCATAACACAAGCTCTGCTTAGCTTGGGGCTAGATGATTCTGTGTGAATTCATCATCATCATCATCAGCCTATATTAGTCCACTGTTGGACATAGGCCTCCCCTAATGAGCGCCATAGCGCCCTGTCTTCAGCTTGCCGCATCCAGCATCTGCCTGCAGTCTTTCGCAGATCGTCATCCCACCTGGCCGGAGGGCGTCCTACACTACGTTTGCCGAGTCGTGGTCTCCACTCAAGAAGACGTTTACCCCAGCGGTTGTCGGTTCTTCGCGAGATATGGCTGGCCCACTGCCACTTCAGCTTGCTAATTCTTTGAGCTATGTCGATAACTTTGGTTCTCTGTCGGATGACATTCATTCAGCATTCGCTGATGATTAGCATTACTTCGAAGATCAGATCAGATTCGAAGACCTTTTTAGAGATACCCTAGGTTTTAGTCCATGGCGAGAATCAAAAATTTTTTTTGTGAATTAGGTACAAATGTCCGGTTTTTGGATTTTTTTATTCTCTTGAATTCTAGAACCGAGTAAGCCGATAACTAGGAAGAGAGAGAGAGAGAAAGAAAGAGTACCTGAACTTTTCCTCTCGAGTGGCCTGAGCTTCACGCCACCGCTGGCCCCTCTCTTCTTCCCCCCACTGGATCTAGGGGGGGGATAACATTTTGTGCTAAGGCTCGATGTGAGAATACGCGATGTTTCCAAGCAAAGAGGTTGCACATCTGTGGATAACAATAATAGAGGTGTTGTTCAAATTAGTGCACAATACTGAAGAAGGTCAACTAGCGTCGCTGCCTATTCTTCTTTATAATTACGTTAATCAAAGGAATTTTTAGAAGTCCATTATACAGTTTATGATACCTATCATAATTTTTTAATGCCTATAAAATAATTTTCTTTTATTTCCATCATGCAGAATATCGAAGTTGCTCTTGGTGGCCACCGAACTTTGTTTTCGCTTCTCTGTCTAAATTATACGAAACTAAACTATTTCAGAGGGTTATAAAAAAGCTTAGGATAGGTATCACAAAAACTGTACATTGAATATGTGAAAATTCTTGTGTTTAACTTAAGTACTTATAAGTAAAAATAGTGGCGGCGCACACTAGCGCCGCCACCTAATTTTAGAGTAAGTTTCTTTAACCTTCAATTAAACAAACCAAGCCGCAAACGATATTTTTTTTGTTGCGCGCTATGTCTATCTATCCATCGAAAGCTCTGCTTAGCAGATGGTTTTCAAGAGCGTGCGTTGAAGAAACGTCGCGGGAAGCGATGGTGCACTGCTCCACGTCGAGCGCGATAACGGTACATTATCACTACGTCGAGTCGTGTCATTACACGACTCGACGTAGTGACAATGCACCTATTCCTATCTGTGACACAACATTTTGTGTCAGGGCGTCGAGTCTGTCTCTAATTACCGTAATTAGAGACAGACTCGTCGCCCTGAGAAGGACGTAACACCAACCGCTCCGGTGTCCCTCTCGCGCCATTTTCGCTGAACCACGGGACCATTAAACCCTACCGCGGCACGACTGGCGTCCCCTCTTCCTCCTATGGCCTGCGAGCCCACCACTCCACACACTCGCCGACCCATTCTTCCAGACAAGACAGACACAGTTGAAACCGCGAATGTCGACCTCTGTGCCCGGCTATTGATAACAGTCAAAGGAAAATGTGTGCAAAGCCGCGGGCAGAAGCATAATACTACTAATATTATAAAGGCAAAAGTTTGTGCCGTTGTGAAGATGTTTGGCCGAAGACAACGTTAAAACTACTGAATGGATCGAGCTGAAATTTTGCACACTTAAAGATCTGGACTTGGAATAACAAATAGGCTACTTTTTATGCATAAAAAAACGCAAGCGAAGCTGCAGAAGCAAGTACATTAATACATTTGTTAATTTTAATGTATGTTTGATATCGATATTAAGGCGCTGCCTCCCCTCAATTACCGCTTGCCCAGCTGGGAATTATGGACATTGACCCCCCTGAGATCAAAAGCCAATATGGTGCTTATCAGGGGGGAGGCCTGTGTCCAGCAGTGGAGCAATAGAGGTTGTTGAATTTGAGGTATGATGAGTAACTTACAAGATTTCGTTAAGCCAAGCAAGACAGGAACATTGGAAAATCTTCTCATGATTGTAAATAAAATACCTGATTTGAACATGAAAATAACCAAAAATTCCTAGTAAATTAACATTAATTTGTATTCTTGATTTACACAGCCAAATTCATGATAAGACAACTGCAACAATAAAAGAGATCCCCGAGATAAGTTAAAAGTCAGTATGACAGAATATTTACGACAAAGATTTTAACAACAAAAAGGATGGAGGCATAGAGGAGCAAAAGTACACCAAAAAGTTACAAGAAAGAGGTCGGATAAGCTCTGAGCATTCGATCTATTGTAACTCACAAAACAAAACCTCTATGGCCCTTCGATCAGGGAAGTCTCTGTCCACTAGCGCGAGAGATTTCGTTCGTCCAAGGAATGTCCTGACGGTTCGTAAAGATGTGTCCAGATTCAGAGAGCGCAATGCGCGCCATTTTCTCTAATCTAATTTAATCTTAGAGCATTTAACCAGAATATCGATAATGTCAAGAACTAGCATATTTCATAATTGCTGCAATTGTTTTGTATACTGATAGACATCATGACATGTGCGACGTGTGAGTATGAGATTGTGGATGTGTAGTTTATGATTGTGTGCGATAATAATGTTGTGTGCGTTGTAGCGACGTGATTGAAAAGTCTATGTGTGCTACCTCACCCCCGCTGAAAATGGCAGATTTTTTTGCGTAGGAATTGTTGCGCGTTTCCCCTCCTGGTCTGGTTAAATGCTCTAAGAATTTAATCTAATCTATTTTATTTTAATTTATTGTTATTTATTTCTGCGTCAGTACTTATGATTCTCGCTATATGGACTTGTGTATGTAAAACTGTGTGCATGTGCTATGTCTGAAATAAATGATTATTATTATTATTATTTTGTGAAAAGGATGATGCATAGGACGATGCACATCTTAGCCATGTATCATGAAAATCTGTCTGGGGATTTTTTAAAATTTTTAACATTTGTTCTTGTTATTTGATAATCTTGACCGATTTTTATTTAAATTATTCCGAAGTCCAAAAAAAGATTTACTCCCGAGGGAAGACTACTTCTCCCATAAGACTTAAGAGACTGTTATTTATATGAATTTTGAAGAATCCAATATATTACCTTGCTATAATAAAAAAAACCTTATAATTTGAATAATATTTTTTATGCTTTACAGTTCTATTGTTAAAAAACCCCTTGATTAGTGTGATTATAAGCCATGCATTGCCACTGGTTTATGTAAACCGGGCAAGGGGTTAAGGGTTAATTGTTGTAGGGGGAGTTCCCGTAACCACGGACGGCACCTAGTTTCGGACACTCGTACTATCTCGGCAAGTTGCAACACGTTCGATTCAAAAACCGGTGAAAGGGGCGCGGGAGAGCATATCGATGCCCGGCCGCGGGACGCGATATGCCAGGGACGCGCGTGGCCAAGCTGGGAGAGGTTGTTTCTTGCTTTTGGCGGGTATACAGTGCGTCACATATAATCTAAGTGAGTGTTATTGCTATGTGTTTGTGTTTATGTGTTTATAGTTATTGTTAATATACTAAGTGATATATTGATATTTGAGATTTATAAAAGTTTTTGTTCATTTTCAAAGAAGTTTTGACACAAATGACGTAATTTTGGGGAGTTTCTGTCCCGTGGTACCGGACACAAAGTCGTCCCTTAACGCCGGACAAAAAATAAATTGTATTTTCTCATAATTAGGTATTTATACTTTTTATGGCAGATGTTGTACGTTGTTTTAGATACTAGGAGAACGAAGAGAAATTGAAATGGAGGAGAAGAAAAAGAAAGGATGATGATGAAAGGATGATGGAAATGAGGAGAACGCAAAGGACAAAAAGAAAGAAATGGGAAATATCTATAAAATAGCAATAGAAGAGAAGGGGAATAAACAAAAGGTGTGAAGGTCGAAGGAAAAAGTGGAGATAAAGCAAAGAAAAAGGAAACGATAACTGAAATTAATAATACTAGAACTAGGTACTTGCCTAGCGTGCTTAGAAGACAATGACAAAGACTGGATACAATGTTCCAGCTGCCGTGAGTGGTCTCACGAAGCGTGGGCTGACATCCCTGAATGTTCAGAAGCCTACGTATGCGATAGCTGCATGATTTTTTGAAGATGTCTGGTGCTGGGGGTTTGACGTTAATTCCGTCCGGTACTAGGTGCCACTTGCAGTGATAGCATTTTTCGTTACCAAAGTTTGATTTAAGTTTTAGTTAATGTTTATGTAGAGGTTGCATTTATGTTAGTTTATTTTGATTTTAAACTTTGTTGGCTTACTTAATTAATAAATAAATAAACGTTTTTGAATACAGTTTCTTTCTTATTGCCTGAAAACCTTAGGTGTCCGTCACTAGGGGACTTCCCCCTAACAACTGTAGGTTCACACGATTATTGTATGGTGTGAGTATTTAGGGTTGACGCTATAGGTTTTTATCTAGCTGCAAAAACCTATGATTTAATATTACTTGCTTTTTTAATTACTCGCGATATAAATTAAGGCCAGGTAGTCTTGCAGCAGTAGGCGTAAGGGAAAATGCGCGCCTGCCAAGCCGCCGCGCTCGTGTTTTTTGTAGTTATTTAAACATGGTGATTAAGAAAATCATTTTATCAAGTCAAACTCTGCTAATTTGTTTAGAAATATTAAGTGTCCTTAGTTGAGTACAAAAAAAGTGTGATATCAGTTAGTTCGTTAGTCATAGTATTGAAAAAACGTTAGAAAAAGGGGTAACTTTGGTATTTTTTTGTATCGAGTGAAGTTCATTAGATCTTGTAACTGAATGCGAATTTGACTAGACTAGATCCTTAATTAATATATATTTTTTTTTCAGGATTTTAAACACTATTTTCTAAGTCTCAGATGGTTTTAAAGATCAACAAAAATGCGGCCTCTGCTGGCCTATCAAGCTATATATAAAAAAAAATATAGTAAAAATCTATTTTACCTAGATAGATCTTTATGATAATGATAACCTATACCTCGTCCACAAATTTATTTTCTGTTTGGTATATGCACGACAAAGAAGTTTCCTAATTGTGGACAGGTGAGTGAATGAAGACTGAATATTAGAATGAAGTATTTCATATACACAGTAACTTTTGACAGATGCGAATCTGTCCACTCAAAAAATATGGGAACTTACGAAAGTTTAAATTTAATCGAGCCGACATAGTATGTAACAAAGATTGTTCTAGATGATTTTTCCACGAAAAATTATTGTAATAGAATATTTATTTGACGACCGCCGTGGCGCAGCGGGCGAAGGTCCGCCTGCGACGCAGGAGGTTGCGGGTTCGATCCCCGCCTCGGAACAAATTTGTGTACGATCTGCAGAAATTTGTTGCGTTGGTCTGGATGTTTTTTATGTATAATAAAAATATCTATCTATGTAATGTATTGTATTAAGTATATCAGTTATCTAGTACCCATAACACAAGCTCTGCTTAGCTTGGGGCTAGATAATGCTGTGTGAATTGTCCAGCATTATTATTATTATTATTATTATTATTATTATTAGAGCTCTATTTTAATTATTATATTATACTTCCTATTACGTATTTCAAAATTTACCACAGTATTTAATTTATTTCTTACTTTTTATCGCGGCAAAACGTGTGTAGGTAATGCCGTGGCAGAAATAAGTAGCTAATAAAACAACAATAATAATACTATTTATTGTAACGAATATTCCGATTCCAAAAATAAAGTCATTTAAATGCTTGAGTAAAGTCTGCAAATAAAAAAAATCGATTACCACTTCTTCATTTACAAAATCAATTGTCATAAAAAATCAAATCGGTAAAGCATTACATGACATGATAACATGTTGTTGTCAGTTGAACTACTTACCAAAAAGAAAATAACTTCGTGGAATAGGTAGGTATACAGCTTAACCAAATGGAACTGGACTGGCCACATTATGCGAACGAAAGGAGAAAAATTTACGAAATATATTATGGAATGGTCCTCCTAGCCGAATTTCGACCACGGCGGCTAGTCTCATCAGAGACCAGCCAGATGGGCTGGACATATTATAGTGCACAAGTGTGTGCGCAAACACAGGTGCACTCTCTATTCCCTCACTCTCATAATCCGATGGGACCGCAGACCTACACGACCGGGGAGAGGTCAAGCGCAGGACCAACGGCTTAACGTGCTTTCCGAGACATGGGGGTGTAACACCGCCAACTTCTTGACTCCGGGCTACTGTGAATTTTCCTTGCTAGTAAAACCCCAATTAACAACTATTGGCCCGAACCGGGATTTGAACCCAGGACCCATAGTCAGCGGCTGAACAAGCTGACTGCTAGACCAACGATGCAGTATGTGAATACGTAGGTACTAGGTGTCGTACCTAATTTTTAGAAGAAGAAGGTAATATAGCATTAGAAGCATTAAATTATCAATTACTAGCTGATCCGGCGAACTTCGTACCGCTGCTCTTTTAAACCTTCCCTGTACTTCCACAAATATTTCAAGATCAAAATTAGCGAAATCGCTTCGGCCGTTCTCGAGTTTTAGGGAGACAAACGAACATCAATTCATTTTAACACCCGACGCAAAAAGAGAGGGGTGTTAAAAGTTTAACGTGTCTGTCAGTGTATCGGGGTATCTGTCTGTGGTATCATAAATCCGATACGGATGAACCGATTTTCGTTTAGTTTTTTTGTGTCATAGATAATTGTATCCCGATTTTTCTTAGCCATTCACGAAAATCTGTCGGGGGGTTTTTTGCTAAATTGAAAAGAAACGAATTTCAACTTTTTCAGTACAAATCGTCAATTTCATACTCTAAACCCTATTATATTTTTACTGTTATAATTTTCTATACAATCCGTTATTATAAGCCTCGTCGCGTTATAGCCCTGGATTCAACAATTATTAGGTAGCAATTTGAAGTAGGTAGTTCATTCAGAACAAAAATTTGTAGAGTGGTTCTACACTACGAATAAATAATAAGTAAAAGTAAGTAAATTAATTTATTACTTGACGACCTAAGTGGCGCAGCGGGCGAGAGTCCGCCTGCGACGCAAGAGGTTGCGGGTTCGATTCCCGCCTCGGAACAAATTTGTGTACGATCTGCAGAAATTTGTTCCGTTGGTCTGGGTGTTTTCTATGTATGATAAAAAAGAATATCTATCTATGTATAAAAGGTATTAAATATAACAGTTATCAAGTACCTACCCATAACACAAGCTTTGAGTAGGTTACTTTGGGGCTAGATAATGTTGTGTGAATTGTCCTGCATTATTTATTTATTTATTTGTCACATAAAACAAACAGATACAATTGGTTTACATATTACAAGTTGGCAAAATTTAAACATTGGACAATAATTATAAAAATTAAAAGTAAAAACAGTAAGTAGAGATTCCTCTCATACCAGTGTTAATCCCGCCGCTAGGTTCCTTTTATTTACAACTACCTGGTGCCCACGCCTTCGTCTACGCAGCATTAGTATTTTGAGTAGCTTATATTGTCTACTTTAAATACCAGAAGCGATAAAAGTATCTTTTTTCATTGAGGAATCACTTTATAACTACCAAATGTGCATTTGAAATAAATTATCAATTTTTATTGTAGTTATGGTTCACTATTTTGGCTATAATGGCTTACACATAATATTTAGATATATACTGTGGCGGGCTTTTTGTAAGACTATTTAAGATAAACATTTCCATCATACCATAATGTGATGATAATGCTCGCAGATGGTAGATTTTTTCCTACTTACTTGACACTTATCGTCATATTTTGGACAATTCACACAATATCTTTATAAATTGTAGCCTATGTGTTATTGAGATTTATAAGCTATATTATTGTAAAGTTTAGTTAAAATCCATTCAGTAGTTTTTACGTGAAAGAGTAACAAACATCCATCTATCCGTCCATACTTACAAACTTCCGCGTCTTTAATATTATAAAACAACTAACTGTTTTCGACATTGACCGACACATGATTTTATAGTAGTTTAAAGGAACCGGGCTAAAACACTAGGTACCTGCTAAGAATACAAAACTCTGTTGATTATTTTAACCAAAAATACGTGTGTGTAGCAGTGGCAAATGGATAATAAACTCAGAGATAATTTGCTTTATGAGAAAACATTGATTTTGATCTACCACCTTCAGGGTGACGAGATAAGACGGGCACAGCGACACACACAATAAAAATTTATTCGTAGGCTATACCTAAGTAAATCATAGATTCAGACGTTACTTTGCGGAAATTCATTGCAATATAATAGGTTATAAAATATTTAGTAACAATTCCGCGCAAAACCTTATCTGATAGGATCCAACAAAATGCATCTCGCAAGCCCACAAATATTGGCATCTATGCCATGCAATCAGAGAAGGTAAAAACAAACTCATGCAATAAAATAAAACGTTTTGTGCGAGTTGGACTCGCGCACTAAAGGTTCCGTATAATTGTAAGACCTTGTGTCTTGCCAAATATCATGACACTAGGTCAACGGGAAGTACCCTATAGGTTTTGTGTGCATGTGATTTTCTTGAAAATTTCAATTATTCGGACATAAACGGCTATAACTTTGATTGAATTTACTAAGCAGTTTTATTTATATTGCGGCTCCAAGAGGTTACGGACTTAAGTATTTGACGTTAATTTCAACTCGATACCACCACGCGTTCCTGAGAAAAGGGGGTTGACAGACGGGCAGATGGACAACAAAGAGATCCTTTATGGGATTCTTTTTCCTTATTAGGTACGGAACCCTAAAAACAAAAAAGGATCACGCAAGCTTAAAAAATGTCTATAGTGTTAAGCGTCTCCACAGTTCTCCTGTGCCAGTTACCTACCGCTCGTCCATAACGTTCCGACCTCGCAATAGGCGGCAATTATAACGCCATCGCCGCCATGTTGGTTCAGGAGGTTTTTTATAGGGGGGCTTTTCAGGAAAAGTAGCTGAAAACAGTACAGAAATAAAAAAAGTGGGCTACTTCACCGAGTAGGGTATCAAATAAAAGATTAGCATATTTCAAAACATTTTTTAAAATTTCTGTAGAGTACACACTTTTTGAAATATTTTGAATAAAGTTCAGAGCGATCCATCTAAAATATAGTTTGGTACCTACTATTTTAGATAGGTATTCATCAAATAACGATGTCTCTGATCGGTACCTTTTTGTACATGTATGTATGTATAATCTACAAACGTTCGGAACGATACACTCGCAATTAATCATATTTCGGATATATGTATTATCGGATATTGTTTATTACTGTGTATTTTATGAGAGCCAATAAATTGATTGTGTGACTCTTCCTTTCTTTTGCAACCTCTGACGATTACTTTGAAACTCACTGCGTCACAATATTCAGTCATCATCATCAACCTATATTACGTCGTCGTGTAGTCTACAGATGTTATTTGCATAGAATCATCCAAATCGAGAAATTGACGAAAATAAATAAATAAAAAAACACAACACATACCTACATACAGCCGAACTTACTCCATTTCGCGAAGTCGGTTAAAAAAACACACAATGGAGTCAATGCAAATAATAATGTCCTACTAGCCGAATTTCGACCACTGCGGCCAGTCTCATCGGAGACTAGCCAGATGGGTAGGACATATTATAGTGCACAAGTGTGTGCGCAAACACAGGTGCACTCTCTATTCCCTCACTATCATAATCCGATGGGACGACAGATCGACACGACCGGGGAGAGATCAGGCGCAGGACCAACGGCTTATCGTGCTTTCCGAGGCACGGGGGTGTAACACCGCCAACTTCCTGACTCCAGGCTGCTACTGTGAATTTTCCTTGCTAGAAAAACCCCACTAACAACTATTGGCCTGACCCGGGATTCGAACCCAGGACCTCATAATCAGCGGTTGAACAAGCTGACCGCTAGACCAACGAGGCAGTCAATGCAAATAATGCTGCGTGAATTGTCCAGCATCGTTTATTGTATTTATTTATTTATGTGTCTCTTTTTACCCTCGTACACAACATTGGCTTGGCTTTATAAGGCCACAGAGCTTCATACTGCCACTAAATGTGGCACATACCATTCCTAATTTAAAATCAAACAAAAAATATTGACCTACCCTCTATAAAGCACCTAAAACCTGACACATGACAGTAATGACACTTCATTATTTATTCAAACTTCGAACTTCGATAGTTACACTACTGTGTCATAAGGTAACGGAAAACGAAAGGGCGGAGCGAGAACGCGCTAGCCAATCACGTGAGTGGAAAATTCGAGTAATTATAAATTGAGCCAATGGGGGCTAGGCGGGAAAATAACATAAGTGACGAAGCATTGCCTTTTGTATATGTGAAGGTATTTTAGTTTTGTGAGAAAGTTTGATTTGATAAGTTTCGTTACGGTGTTGGGTTTTAAAGTTGAAATATAAATAAATAATTATTAAATAAAGCTAAAATTATAATCTTGTACAAAAACTTAAAAATGTTAAATAAATAGCTTTAGGTACTTTAAGAACTTGAGTTAATGATCTAAATTGAACATTTAAAAATAGGTAAGGATCTTAAAAATGCAAGGCATCTTCGGACCTGCATATCTATAAATACTCATTTAAAAATTAAATAATGCCGTTTATTCCACACACCATTATCTAAACAGAATATAACCGAGATTAAATATAAATCGAAATAGGTAAATGTAAAAGCATTATGTCACTGTTTTGTAGAGTTCAAAATTGAAAGTTCACATCTTTTTTTTTGCAAATGAAAAATGGAGTTAGATAGATAGATAGATAGACTTTTTATTGGGTACACACACAAACATGAGTTGTGAATGACACAGCCATACTGATACACTTTTATTAAGTTAGTTAAAAAAACATACCTAATCTATGAGATCCGAGATTTATAAAAAAAAATCAAAGTGAAGATAAAAGACATGGAACAAAGCGCCCTCTGTGATTTGGATAGTTGCAACCAACACCTTACGGCTCTGCGTCTGCTGAGGACATACAATCACTTCTTAGTGCCGCCAGGTATTTATGGTTTTTTTTATAGAGTAGCGAAAATAAAAAAAAAGTTGTGAAATTCAATTTTAAGGCGCTACACCGACCAAAATCAGCACCACCTGTTTAACTAATCACTATGTTAAACGAAGGAATTGTCAAAAATTAGATAAATAGATAGATAGATGATTTATTCATGAACAATATTTACAATTGTATTTGAATGTTATGAGTAGGTCTTAAAATATAATTAATTAAAAGATTAAAACATTGATTTGATTATAAAGAAAATTAAATACAAATGTCTCTTAAAATCTAAGGAATGCCATTAAAATTAGAGGTCGCTTACATAGTCAAAATTTAAAATTTAAAGTCATTTACTGAGTACAAGCACTTTTCCAACAAAAGCTTTTTTAATTTTGTATAATAGGTATATATTAGGACTATCAATGCTTTTTAAATCAATAGGCAGGGAGTTAATTGATTGGCCTGTTTGTGAATCCCATAATTAGTTTTTTTTTATGCCACTATAAATGGTTTAGTTTGTATAGTGTAAGCAGAGATGCGAATTTGCTCTTTTTTGCCACCATGGTGGCCAAAGAGAGCAACTTCGCATCTCTGCGTATACAAAATAAAACTTTTACAGAGACATTACAAAAAGCTTAGGATAGGATTCACAAACTGGCTAATCAATTTTTGAAAATTCCTTCGTTTAACAGAATAATAAGATAAAATAGGCGATGACGCTTGTTTGGGTCGGGGTAGAGCCTTAAGGGTCCGGCGACGGATGAATTTCCCATACAAACGTAGTACCAAAATGATTTTTTGTTTGAGAATATTTTCACCATGGCTTGCTATTATTTGTATTAGAATAGTATTTATTTAGGTTCCTGCCGCAATCTTTTTTCAAAATACTTATCTACACAACAAGTAACTAAGAATACATTCATTCTTTAATGTCCGACGTAGACCGACGACCTCCGACGACCTCCGTGGCGCAACGGGCGAAGGTCCGCCTGCGATGCAGGAGGTTGCGGGTTCAATTCCCGCCTCGGAACAAATTTGTGTACGATCTGCAGAAATTTGTTCCGTTGGTCTGGGTGTTTTCTACTCATAATAAAAATATCTATCTATGTAGTGTATTGTATTATGTATATCAGTTATCTAGTACCCATAACACAAGCTCTGCTTAGCTTGGGGCTAGATAATGCTGTGTGAATTGTCCAGCATTATTTATATTTATTTATTTATATTTATTTAATGTAAAATTGCGATTCGGTTTAATTTAATTTCAGAAAGGTATTTTGAAAAAAAAATGTTTCAGGAACCTAGATAAATACTATTTTAATACAAATAATAGCAGACCATGGCGAAGATATGCTCAAATTACAAATCATTTTGGTATTACGTTTGTATAGGAAATTCATCCGTCGCCGGACCCTTAAGCACTAGGGTTAAAATTTATTTTGCATTGTAACTACATCTAGGCGAGAAAGTGCATTTCATATAGTGTGTGTCATTTGAGAAATGAAATTCCATAGAGTTTTCCGTCCCGCATTTTAGTACACCTGCAATGACGTATTTTCTGCCTTATGTTTGTAAAAGGAATAAAGTACTTTCACATTTCTAGTTTCCTTTCAAAGGAAAGAACATAATTTGTCGTTGAGTTTAGTTCTTTTAATCGGCAAGGCGGGTTATGATTTTTTAGTGTTTCAATACGGTTATCCGATACTCTTTATTGAAGAAAATAGTTGTTCTTTTTAATTTCTGTCTAAAATCTTTGGCCAGTACAAGACATTCGTCCTCTTACCTAGATAATGGACTTTTTGGTGTTCCATTTCATCAACAAAGAACATACCATTTATTTTGATACATGTTATTTGAATTTATTAATTAATCTTAATCGAATTAATTAATTTACCTTATTTAACCTCTCATTAAGACATTATTTGAATTTATTAATTAATCTTATTCGAATTAATTAATTAACCTTATTTAACCTCTCATTAAGACATTATTTGAATTTATTAATTAATCTTATTCGAATTAATTAATTAACCTTATTTAACCTCTCATTAAGACATTATTTGAATTTATTAATTAATCTTATTCGAATTAATTAATTTACCTTATTTAACCTCTCATTAAGACATTATTTGAATTTATTAATTAATCTTATTCGAATTAATTAATTAACCTTATTTAACCTCTCATTAAGACATTATTTGAATTTATTAATTAATCTTATTCGAATTAATTAATTAACCTTATTTAACCTCTCATTAAGACATTATTTGAATTTATTAATTAATCTTATTCGAATTAATTAATTAACCTTATTTAACCTCTCATTAAGACATTGACATGGCTCAAAAGTTGACTCTACGTAACAAAACTTCGACGAAACAAAAAACAAGCTGAAAATCACGCAAATCGGCCATAATATGGTCGCTTGCCACACAGGGCTATTTTTAGAAAGTGAGAGTTTATGTCAAATTTACTATAACCACATAATTTTTTTTAACGCATGTGACGAATTTACTTCCAATAAATGGAGTATAGAAAAATGTGACGTAAATTTGTCACATGTTTCTACATTGGATACACTTATTTGCGTTTTGCACAAATTTATAATAGCTAGTTATTTGTTTTATTTCTAATATAGGTATATAGATATAATATATGTATAGGGTGAAGCTAAAAATAACGAAAAATAAAGTCATATTTGTCTGCGAAGCAAACAAAGAAAGATTAAAGCTGAGATGTGAGTTGTGCCTCGCTAGCTGGCGACGGCACGTAGCGGAGACAACAAGAGATGCGGTGCCCTCTCTACAAAAATCCGCTCCTCGCACAGTTCCGCTCTAGCCAACAAAACTCCTAGTGAGTTACAAAAATTATCAGTTAATAAATTTAAAGAAATTGTAAAAACCTTGCTGTGCAAAAAGGCTTACTATAAAATATCAAATTATATAGAAGATAAAAAAGCTTGGGACGGGTTTTGCTCCAACTCGAAAAGTAACAACTAACAGGCTAAAGGTTTCTTCGTCGCTTCTTTACTTTAGTCTACATACCGAAGCGACAGAAATCAAAAATATCACTTTATTTCCGTGTCAGTGTTTAGTTTTACAATTTCACCTTTTCTAAGTGTTCATTTATTGTATTTATGGAAATAAATAATTTTTGATTTTGATTTTGACCAGTACACATCTCCGCTCCGGTCTAGCAAATCGGTCATACGCCCAGTCATGACATACTCATCTGTAGTGTTTGGCCACTCAGTCAACATCCGCCCCCTTCAGCAGGGGTATATATTCACCGATTCGTTTCCGAATCGAATCCGACGGATCTTTAAAACGCTATTTCGTTTTCGCCTCGGGTTGATGATCGAAATAAGGAGCTCCTCTACATTGACATGGCCATTAGTCAACAGATTCGCTTCGAATTTTCTATCATCAACCCGAGGCGAAAACAAAATAGCGTATAAATATAAAAAAAAAATGCTGGACTATTCACACAGCATTATCTAGCCCCAAGCTAAGCAGAGCTTGTGTTATAAGTACTAGATAACTGATATACTCAATACAATACACTACATAGATAGATATTTTTTATTATACATAGAAAACACCCAGACCAACAGAACAAATTTACAATTTAATAATTGAATTTATTTATTCAGATTTTGCAATCCATTGTGTTAGTTGGCTTATATCTAGGGGTTAGTACTTAAAATTAATTATTGATTTTGTCCTTTGGACCAACTTGTACATTATATATAGGACAGTCAAATTTTTCAGCAATCGCGGTTAGGATACTATTGCCACTCCCGCGGGTTCTGCTGAGTAGGGAGGCCGACTTCTTTCGCCAGATGGCATCAAAGGTGTCGGTGTGTGCCTGGGCGAACATGGCCGAAGCACTGCAGAATCGCGGTAGTAATTTACAACAAAAATTAGATCCTGAGCGTTAGGGAGGGATTCAAAAGAGCACGATAAAAAAATCTTTGCACTGGAGTAACTTTTCATTCTACCACAGCGAGGAAATGACGATATGCAAAAAAAGAAAATGGCGCGCGCAAAGCAAATTAAATAAAAGTACACCAAGAAGGTTCCGAGTCCGCTTTTTCCCGTAGGAATGAAGCATTTTCCCGCGGTAAATTCAATTCAATTCTTTTATTTTAGACAACAATAAATTATAATACAAAATTTGCGCCTTCCGATCTTCCGAGAACATCCGTGAGGGCAGGCGCGGCGGCAGATTTGGCCGAAGATCTCAAGAGGCGCAAATATGCAGGTCTCGACAGAGCCTACACATTTGCTCCTCTTGGAGTCGAGACCCTAGGTCCGTGGGGTACCGAGGCTCTTCGGGTTTTTAAAAAAATATCCGAGCGTCTGGTCGAAGCGACGCGTGACCCGAGAGCTGGTCAGTATCTGTCGCAGCGCATCAGCATTGTCATACAGCGAGGCAATGCAGCCAGCGTAGCGGGGACGCTTCCGACCGGTATGGATATGGATCAGTTGAGCTACCTACCTGTTTCTATTGTAAATACGAGTTCTAATTTATTTCTATTATTTTATTGTAATTTTCTTTGTGAATAAAGGCTTTTACAAAAATAAGTTAGAACGTCCATATTCGAGTCATGATAAAAATTAAATACAAAATAAAAATCAATACTAAAATTAAAAATTAAAATTATCTATCACTTACATAATTTTTTTTTTTTCATAATAATTCTTTACATAATAAATTAATAACTATTTACTTTCTTTATTTTTTTATTTTTGATAATTCTTTACATAATAAAAACAATTATATTAAGTTATCACTAAAATCATAATCAAATTCAAAATAAATCAGAGTTCAGGATCACTGGTCAAGAGAGCACAATGCACGCTCTTGTCCAGTGTTCCATAAAGAGACAGTCAGTGTCCAGCCTCTCAGCAATGAGCTTGTAGGTAGCTGTTGAAGCTGTCACGCACCCGGCGCATCAGGGACGCAGATCTTTTGCGCATTATCGCCGCAAACCCGTCTACGCAAAGCCTATGTTCATCAAGAATAATGCGGGCTTCAAATGGTAAAAGAATTTTTCAAATTAAAAAAAAAAAAAATGCTGGACAATTCACACAGCATTATCTAGCCCCAAGCTAAGCAGAGCTTGTGTTATGGGTACTAGATAACTGATATACTTAATACAATACACTACATAGATAGATATTTTTATTATACATAGAACCCTAAGAATTTTATTATACACCCAGACCAACGGAACAACTTTCTGCAGATCGTACACAAATTTGTTCCGAGGCGGGAATCGAACCCGCAACCTCCTGCGTCGCAGGCGGACATTCGCCCGCTGCGCCACGGAGGCCGTCGTCCGTCCTATTGGTCCGGTAGTTTCGGAGCCTATTCAATACAAACAATCAAATCTTTCCTCTTTTTTTATTATTAGTATAGATTATGTAATGGATTTCAGCTAAGTAACGCCTTAATCTATTATTTATTATCAAGGACCATAACCACCAGCACCTGCTATCGTGGGAGGTACCACCTGCTTGCCCCGTCCCTTGTCCTTTGACCCTGGTGTGGTGACGTCTCTAATTGTTTACATACCCGACTGCTTTTTAGGGTTAAAACTTCCGAAACTATCATTAAAACCGAAGATATTAAAGAAATACGACCTCTGTGGCGCAGCGGGCGAAGGTCTGCCTGCGACGCAGGAGGTCACGGGTTCGATTCCCGCCTCGGGGCAATTTTTTGTACGATCTGCAGACATTTGTCCAGGGCGTTATGGATTTTTTCTATGTATAATAAAAAATATCTATGTATGTAGTGTATTTTATTAAGTATATCAGTTATCTAGTACCCATAACACTAGCTCTGCTTAGCTTGGGGCTGGATAAAGCTGTGTGATGGACAATTCACATTATTTATGTATTTATGTTTATGTAATATAGAAAACGTTTAAGGGGCGAACCTAGCGAGTTTTCTCGGCCTAGATCTCAGTTTTCCCGTGGTAAAAAACTAGAATATAACATAAAGTATAACATTTTTTCATCGGTTCCGTCATTATAAAACACGATAGCGAAAAAAATTACAACAAGAACAAACATAAAAATGTTAAAAACCCCCCGTCACATTTTCATGAAACATGGCTAAGAACACTCTGTCAAAGATCCTAAGACTACGTTCCTTTACACTCGGGGTAAAATTATCTATGACACAAAAAAACTAAAAGAAAATCGGTTCATCCGTTTTTTGGGAGCTACGATACCACAGACAGATACACAAATACACAGACAGACACGTTAAACTTATAACACCCCTCTCTTTTTGCGTCGGGGGTTAAAAAAATCATGAAAGTGCACAGTTTTGCAACTAATTTGGTCAAGATCACAGGAACCCTGTGGTCTATAGAAAAAGTACATTTTACACCTAGGCGAGAAAGTGATCTATTCCTACCGAGTGTGTCGTTTTGAAAAGGAATAGGCAACTTTCCGAGCAGGTGTAGTATAAAGATATTTATAAAAGATCCTAAAAGATCGTCCGGTAGCTATGGTTATTTTCGTTCGGTCAAACGACAAAAAGTTTTTACTCCAAGTCCATTAGGCCTCCTCCGATTTCCGAACAATATTTTGAAAAAAGAACCCAAAGGCTGGCGCGGTCAATGAGGTTTTACCAACATCATTGGGCGCGGTAAGTTCTTCTAAATTTCAATTAATAATTAATTCTGCTTTTATTTTCCTCGAAGGTGTAGTATAAAGCACTATTTATCACTCGGCAGCAAGTGCGATTCCTACCTCGTGTGTTTTAAGGCGACACACTTGGTAGGAATCGATTACTTTCTCGCCTAGGATTAAAATGTACTATTGTTTTGATTCGAAGGTGCGACGGATGAATTCCCATACAAACGTAATACCAAAATGATTTGTAATTTGAGCATATTTTCACCATGGTCTACTATTGTTTGTATTCTAGGTTCCTGCCACATTTTTTTTCAAAATACCTTTCTGAAATTAAACCGAATCGCATTTTTACATTAAAGAATGAATGTTATCTTAGTATTTGTGTAGATAAGTATTTTGAAAAAAGCTTGTGGCAGGAACCTAAATAAATACTATTCTAATACAATTAATAGCAGACCATGGTGAAAATATGCTCAAATTACAAATCATTTTGGTATAACGTTTGTATAGGAAATTCATCCGTCGCCGGACCCTTAACACAGTTTCTTCATGAGTTGTGTAGTTTTCTTGTAAATAAGCACATCATTTTTCCGCTTATGCATTCCAAAAATGCATGCTCCGTCACGCTTATATTATTAGCGATGCTGGAAATTGATTGATAGTTTATAAGGGTTTATATCTACCGCTTGACTATTTTTGTTTTTATTTTATTTTCTTAGCTAGGTTTCAAATGAGACAGGTAGGTACTTTGAATAAAATACTACGTTTACTCAAACAGAAACGAAGAAAAAACCAGATGAAGTAGTTTTCATTAAAAAATATTAAATCGGCTTTTTTAGGGTTTTGAAGATCGAAGATCGGTTTCAAAACCCTTATGGTCTCGCTTTGTCTGTCCTTTTTTCCCTCCTTAATAACTCAAAAACTACTGCAGCTATCAACTTGAAATTTAAAATAATAATACATTTCGTGCGCCTGTACAGATTTAGAGAAAAAAAACGAAAATAAATGAAAAATGAAAATGAATATTTTCCATACAAATTGTGATGCAGAAATTTTAAAAGATACCTACAGAGTTATATGGGGTATCAAATGAAAGGTATCATTTTGTACGTTTCAGAACAGTTTTTGAAATTTTTGTAGGTTTCATACTTTTTAAAATATTTCGAAAAAAGTCGAAAAAATACCCATTCCCCCCCCCCCCCTATCTCCGAAGACTGCAGAGTGATCCATGTAAAATGTATGGAGCGTTTATAGACATGGATCTATATTTTACAGGAAAAATATAGAGAAGTTTGAAAAAAGAACACTTTTTGAAAAATGGTCAAAAAGGGGGGGAATAATTTTCAAAAGGGGGGGCTACCTCACCGAGTGGGGAATCAAATGTAAGGTATCGGTTTGTAGGTTTCAAAACAGTTTTTTGAATTTCTGTAGGTTTCATACTTTTTGAAATATTTTGAAAAAAGTCGAAAAAATACCCATTCCCCCCCCCCCCCCCCTATCTCCGAAGTTTGCAGAGCGATCCGTTTAAAATGTATAGAGCGTTTGTAGATATGGATCTATATTTTACAGGAAAAATATAGAGAAGTCTGTAAAAAGAACACTTTTTGAAAAATGGTCAAAAAATAATAATTTTCAAAAGGGGGGCTACCCCGCCGAGTGGGGTATCAAATGAAAGGTATCGGTTTGGACATTTCAAAACAGTTTTTAAAATTTCTGTAGCTTTCATACTTTTTGAAATATTTCGTAAAAAGTCGAAAAATTTACCATTACCCACCTTAACCGAACCACCCATTAATCCGAAGCATGCAGAGAGATCTATCTGAAATGTAGGTTGGTACCTACTATTCTTAGGTATTCGTTAAATTGCGAAGTCTCTAACCGGTACTTTTGGTACATATTTATTGACAAACGTTCAAAACCCTCGGCGCGCGAGTTACACTCGCACTTGACGGATCTTGTTTTTAAATAGCCAACATATAAAAAAAAATATCCGATATTTATCGATAAATTTATGTCGTGTATCCGCACATTTCGTTTGATCAAGGTTCGAAAATACACATTGTATATTCAGGACAAAATGCGGGTACCCCTAGCTTTGGGAATCGCTTAGACGTCTGTCATTGTATTTGCGGGTAGAACGAAGATTCATTCCTTAGCTGTAACTGATCGAGAAACTGTCTCTCGTCATGTTATTATTCTAAAAGTATAGTTGTTATTTAAAAACTAGTTCTTTCACTTGAATATAAAGTAATTAGCTTGATCTAATTGTAATAATTGGAAATCCCTGGAAGTAACCAAGTGACCTGGATGGAGCAAGTATTTAATAGTAAGTATGCGAAATTAAATGACGTGCAATGCGCCCTCTTAAGCGTGAGTTTTGCAGGATAAATACTCCCTCTAGAAAAAAATTAATATGGAACCATCTCTGAATTACTCTCTTTCTATAGGTACAACAACGAAATATTTTTTTTAAAATCGGTCCATTATTAACGACGAACATAATTACCTACATATTTGTTTCGTTGGTCTGGGTGTTTTCTATGTATAATAAAAAATATCTATCTATGTAGTGTTCTGTATTAAGTATATCAGTTATCTAGTACCCATAACACAAGCTCTGCTTAGCATGGGGCCAGATAATGCTGTGTGAATTGTCCAGCATTATTTATTTATTTTATATAAGAGCATACATACAGCTGAACATAAAACCTCGTCCTTTTTTCGCAGTTGGTTAAACAGGGTCTTAAAAAACAACCAAGTGCCTGTTGAAATCTTTTTTATGCAACACAAAAAAACTTATTATCATTATTTTAATTTAATGTTTGACCTGTTATTGTTGATTATAATTTTCTGTTGATTTTTATTGGATTTTATTGGACATCACCTATTTAATTCAATTTACTTAAAGAGACATTTATAATTGTATTTACTAAGATTATGCACACCTTAATAGGTAGTTTGTATTTGGATATTTTTAAGTTTACGAACTTTTGTACATACATTAATGCAAATAAAGATTATGATTGATTGATTGAAGAAGGAAGGGGAAAGAATATGAAATAAAACGTAAAGTGCGAGTCGGACTCGCGCAATAAGGGTTCTGCTTAGTTAGTGGTCAACGGGAAGTAGGTACCTACTGTATATTTTAGTTCAGGGAGAGAATCAAAAAAAAATTATAAGTGAATCAACTACAAATTTACGGTTTTCAGATTTTTTCCTGTACTTGTGCTGGGCTTGTGTCCTGGACCTCGCTTTTTGCTAAATTTCATGATTCTAGGTCTACGGGATGTACTCTGTAGCTTTGTGTGCATGTGAAATTGGAAATGGAAATTTCAAAATATTCGGACATCAACGATTGTAGCATTTGATTGCGTTGACTTAGAAGTTTATATTGCGGCTCCAAGAGGTTACGAACTTGAGTATTAGATGTTAATTTCAACTCGATAGGTATCTCCACGCGTTTCTGAGAAAAGGGTTTTGACTGACGGACAGACAGACAGATGGACAACAAAGTCATCCTATATAAGCGTTCTTCTTTTGAGGTACGGAACCCTAAAAAACACCTCTGCACCAGAGTATCAGCTTAAATCAAATCTTAAGATCATATTTTTCCCAATTTAGTTTGTTTGCATTCAAATTTATTTCGTAAGTGTATTTGGGGTGTCATCATCAGACCCATCTTTTGACCGCATAATATAAAACTAATATTTACCGCCAGTTATCGGCAACACCAAACGTGGGGTGATATAATTAAGTGTAATTATGTTCGCGTGTCGACCCTGGGTCGTGGGTTCGAAGCCGTGCAGTAACACAACGCAATTATCACTTAAAACATCGATTAAACTCTATAATTTAAACTCTATTCCCAATAATTTCTGGGTGATGCATCAAAATTATTAATCAATACATATGCCGGACATTTTCACAGCAACATAGAACATAAGTTTACAAATAAACA
This sequence comes from Eupithecia subumbrata, assembly GCA_949316285.1. Classification (NCBI taxonomy): domain Eukaryota; kingdom Metazoa; phylum Arthropoda; class Insecta; order Lepidoptera; family Geometridae; genus Eupithecia; species Eupithecia subumbrata. Next base: position 1,687,288 of record OX438637.1, on the reverse strand, counting down.
AATAGAGATATAGTAAATAATAAAAAATATCTATCTATGTAGCGTATTGTTTTAAGTATATCAGTAATCTAGTACCCATAACACAAGCTCTGCTTAGCTTGGGGCTAGATAATGCTGTGTGAATTGTACAGCATTATTTATTTATTTAATAATGTACTATTATTTGATGGTAATTTTCTTTGTGAATAAATAATTTATTAATTATTTACTTCTCATAGAGACTTCTATTTCGGTCAAAGAATTAGCATTGCCATTCAACGTGGCAATGCTGTCAGCATTCTGGGCACTCTGCCTTCTGGTGACGGCTTAGATTTTTAAGAAATAGATATCATTATTGTCATATACTAAAATAAAATGGGGACAATCCACATTACATCATCTAGCCCCAAGCTAAGCAGAGCTTGTGTTATGGTACAAATGACTGACTGGGGAGGTCTTTGCAGTGGGATGAACTAGGCTAAAATAGTTTATGATGTTCGACTAGATTAGGTACTGATGTATTTTGTAAATCCTATACGTAAATTGGTATTAGTTGGTAGTAGGTAATATTTAGTCCAGGGTTTACATGTGTTTTTATACATTCTTCCCTTACAGATCACTAAGTGTTATATTTCACTGTGACGTAAAAGTACGTAGAGGGTACATAATTACATAATAGTTATTCTGTATTAAAAGAAATCAAACGAATCTTTGCCATTTTCAAAATAAGGTACCTAACTAAAACAAAGGCTTTATTAACACAGAAAATTCAATTCAATTCAATCAAATAATAGACACAAATAAGAACTAGTATTTACAATTGAGCCAACTGCAAACTGTTGCAAACAATCTACAGGTAGCTCAACTGATCCATATCAATACCAGTCGTCGCGTCGTCGCTACGCTGGCTGCATTGTCCCGCTGTATGGCAATGCTGATGCGCTGCGACAGATACCTACTGACCAGCTCTCGGGTCACGCGTCGCTTCGACGAGATTATTATTATTATATATTTTATTTTATACATTATTCTGTAATTGTAATTTTCGAGATTTTTTTTCAAAAATCTATACTTATAATAAAACTGTAACAGGTCCAATTCTGTACATTGAAGATATTTTGAAAAATTTTTTTGGAGAGCACTCCATTATCGATACTGAAGCCAAAACTGTAATTTTTTTCATTCATGTCTGTCTGTCTGTCTGTCTGTCTGTCTGTCTGTCTGTCTGTCTGTTTCTTAAACGCGCATCACGTCGAAACTACTGAAGGTATTGAAATGAAACTCGGCACGATTTTAGGTCATACTACGAGGAAGGACATAGGATACTTTTTATCCCGGAATTCAGTCAGGTTTCCCTGGGAGAGGGGATGAAAGTAAAATTTCTTCACCGCGCATGACGCCGAAAGTGCTGAATGAGTTGGAATGAAACCTTGCACGATTTGATTTCATACTACAAGGAAGGACATGGGATACATTTCATCCCGAAATTCAGTCATGTTCCCCTGGGAGAGAGGATGAAAGTAAAATTCTTTAACTGCGCATCACGATGGAACAACTGAATGAATTCGAATGGAACTCGGCATAATTTGATTTCATACTACGAGGAAAGATACATTTTATCCCAGAATTTAGTAAGGTTCCCCTGGGAGAAGGGATGAAAGTAAAATTCCTTCACCGCGCATCACGCCGAAACTACTGAATGAGTTGGACTGAATTGGTACTATTTGAGTTCAAGGAAGGACATGGGATACATTTTATCCTGGAATTCAGTAAGGTTCCTCTGGGAGAGAGGATGAAAGTAAAATTCTTTAACCGCGCATCACGACGGAACTACTTAATGAAATCGAATGCAACTCGGCATGATTTTAGTTCATACTCTGAGGAAAAATACATTTTATCCCGGAATTCAGTAAGGTTCCCCTGGCAGAGGGGATGAAAGTCAAATTCCTTCACCGCGCATCACGCCGAAACTACATAGGTTGGAATTAAACTTGGCACGTTTTGAGTTCATACTACAAGAAAGAACATGGAATACATTTTATCCTGGAATTCAGTAAGGTTCCCCTGGGAGAGAGGATGAAAGTAAAATTCTTTAACCGCGCATCACGACGGAACTACTTAATGAAATCGAATGCAACTCGGCATGATTTTAGTTCATACTATGAGGAAAGATACATTTTATCCCGGAATTCAGTAAGGTTCCCCTGGCAGAGGGGATGAAAGTCAAATTCCTTCACCGCGCATCACGCCGAAACTACATAGGTAATGAGTTGGAATGTAACCTGGCACGTTTTGAGTTCATACTACAAGGAAGGACATGGAATACATTTTATCCTGGAATTCAGTAAGGTTCCCCTGGGAGAGAGGAAAAAGTAGAATTCTTTAACCGCGCATCACGACGGGTCTACGCGTCATCCGATTTCATGCATTCTTTTTGTTAGAAACAGTGTTGCAAGATCGAATTTGACTAAATCAGGAGAAAGTCGAGTAGAAAATCAGTTGATTGATGAAATAATCTGTAGTTAGAAAAAAAAATTAGTAGATAGAGGGTAGGTAAGTTCCTATCTATGTATTTTTCCAAGACGCATTAGTTAGGTTCCTACCTACTAAGGCGTCTTGGAAAAATAAGTTAGGTTCCTACCTTACATGATATATGGTGGTTTAGCTGGTCCAGTTAACTGTACTACCGAAGTTTGGTTGCAGTAAGTGGTCCAATTAAACTAACTAGACCACAGAAAAATATTTTTTACTGTGGTACACAGCCAACTGTACCTACCTACTAACGAAAAAAAAATTACGGTGGTCCAGTCAAATGGATCAGGAGCCCAATTCTGCAATACAATTGCTTCAGTATGACAATGGAATCGTCGCAGAATCATCACGTAGAATCCTTAGATTTATAAAACTCCAGATAGTGCGTGCGAGATAAATTAATAGTTTCAAACTTGACGCACGTCTCTCCATCTGCATTCATCATAATTTTTTTCATCTGAGGTGTAATACCCAAACGTGTCATTCTGTGTCGATATCCCTGTCATAGTGAAGCGATTAGTATAGCAGAATAGGGCCCCAGCTGAACGGAACCATCAGTAAGAAGTGAAACGAGTATGACACTTCTTAACAGTGACGCTGGCCGAGTCGTAGCTAAAAGTCGTGTGGATAAAGAATGGGATTGAAGATGACAACATGCTATCCCCCGTAGACACTACACGATTTTATGCACGGCGGCGTTTCATAATATGAGAGACCATGGTTAAATGTGAACTTAATTAGTCGGCAGGTGAGGCAATCGCGAACGAAGTCGCGGGTACAGCTAGTATTAAATATAACGCGACGACTGGTATTGATATGGATCACCATATCAATACCAGTCGTCGCGTCCCCGCTACGCTGGCCGCATTGCCCCGCTGTACGGCAATGCTGATGCGCTGTGCCAGATTCACCAGCCGTCGTCCAGACCTTCACCAAATAAACCCGAAAAAGACGATCAAAACAAACAACATGATGACCTCACCGACAAAGCACTTAGGCTTTGCACCTGCCGGTTGATTACAAGGGACGATTACACGGGAATTGAATAGGGTACACGTGTGAAAGGTCCACGTGTTTGTAATGGCTCATATAATTAGCGATCAAACGATCAAAATCATTTGCTGTCCGTTTCCGAGTGTACAGGAATATTTTTATTTGTTTTTGATAGGAGAAGGTAATTTTTAAAAACGACATCTCCAAATAATAGATGAAAATTTCATGGATGGAGATATAGGAAACTTTTTTTTTTTAAATCATTTATTTAGGGTTTGTTCAATTATTTGAACATGCCACCCTTGAAAAATACACAAATTACATAAAGATATTGGAAACTTGGTGCTGGGCTTTTGACTCAAATATTAATTTTTAAGCGGGGCAATGCAGCCAGCGTCTTGGGGACGCTTCCGACTGGTATTGATATGGATCAGTTGAGCTACCTGTAGATTGTTTGCAACAGTCTGCAGTTAGCTCAATTGTTTCAATTGTAAATACTAATTATATTATAATTTTCTTTGTGAATAAAGGCTTATTTATAAATATTAATTTATATTTTTATTAATATTAATTTATATTTTATATTTTTTTAAATATTAATTTTTACGATTATTTTGTTGAATTACAATCTAAACTATATTCATGATTGTTGCGTTTTATTTCTGGAAAGTGTACTCCGATTGTGTACAAAATAATTTCCGTGGAATAAAGAAATCCACGTGTTTTTTCTTAATACAAGGTTTAGCAAGATATCTAAAAAAAAAATACAGTTATAGTACTTACCTATATCACCTCAGGTAAGGATGTCAAAAATGAGTAAACAATAAAACAGTCGTAATAATGCTTTACGACTTTGTTCCCGGTATAAAAGTCCGGTAACGCTGTCATGGCCATCTGCGGTCAAAAACATAAGTAACCATTTGAAAAAAAAATACCCGGGGTAAGCGAAAATACATGCACCGAGCACTCTGCACCGCCTCGCACCGGGACGCAGTCGCCGCACGGTAAAGCATGAACTGCATCATAATAAAATGTTCGTAAACTTTTGAATCCGAGCCTCGTTTGCGTTGTTAGAGCCTGGGGCAGATTAAAATCAACAATAGCCTGCCCCTAGAGCTCAAACATCTTAAGGGCTCTTTGTTTAAGAATCCTCAACCTCAGCCTTATCATGCTATATTGGTCCTATATTGAACTGGACGCAGGCCTCCCCTGATAAGGTACCTTATTGGCTTAAATCTCATGCTGGGCATGCGGGTTGGGGACCGCAGTTCAGTGGAATTGTTCTGCAGGGGGCGCTGCTGCCCGCTACTGGTTGATATCCCTTAGTCGCCTCTCTAGACACCCGCGGGAAGAATTGGGGTGGTGTAAATTCTAAGCTGGCACCACACAGCTAAGAGACACAAGCTATTTAAGAATTATCTTAGAATAGGTATGGCTAATTGATAAAATGATTTTTATAATCTACACAACACACATCTACAAAATACTCTATTTTGGAGAGGTTGTGACTTTGTTTGTTAGTATCTTAGCTTAGCTACCTATACTCAAAAATCTACATTGAATTGATGTTCATAGAATCGTATTTTTAATTTATTTTTGTGCTGTGTTAATTTAAAATTCTTTTTGGACAGTTGGACAAACTGTGTTTGTATTTACCATTATTATTTGGCACCAAATTGTAAAAAACCTTTACAAAAAAAAACTGATTCTGACCACAATCAAGCTTCAGAAAATAATAACAAGCCAGTTTTCTCTGGTTCACAGATGTCCATAGCCTAGTGAGTCCACTGCTGGCCACGCTGCCCTCTTCGTGTCTGCCCGCACCTGCCCAGTTCTGCCACCACCTACCGAGGAATGCACCTCGTAAGTACAGCTCTTGTTCATGCCAAGTGAGTCCACTGCTATCCACGCTGCCGTCGCCCTACCTGCCCGCGGCTGCCCAGTTATGCCTGCCGAAGAGTGCGCCTCGTAAGCACAAGAAGAGTGCGCCTCGTAAGTACTGCAACACTTGTTCATGCCTAGAGAGTCCACTGCTATCCACGCTGCCGTCTCCCTGTCTGCCCTCGCCTGCCCAGTTCTGTCACCAACTGCCGAGGAGTGCGGCTCGCTTAGACATATAAATAATTAAACAATGGGCCACAGTGGGCCCATTGTCGCGCCCACTTAGGCCCGTTGTTAATTATGTGTGAGAGAATGGGGCTTGCTTCGCTCGCTGCATTGGCGCAACATATTTATAATAACAACGCGGCTCGCTTCTTAAGTTGGTGGATTGACTTCCTATTCGTCAATTCAGAGGTACCTTAGGGGTCGATCATAAATGTTTTAACCCTTTTCTCCCTGGTGATACGTGGTGAGGTCTATCTATACCGTCCATCCGTCTGTCCGTCTGTCAGCGGGCTGTATCTCAAGAACTAGACAGTTGAAAATTTCTCACAGTGTGTATTTCTTTTGACGCTTTAATAAAATTAAATTATAGTAGTTTATAGCCTCGATCACAGACTTCGCGTCGCCAGACTGTCAGTGTTCTACAAGTACCACTTTGGTGATTGTGCGCAGGCATTGCACGACCTTATCCCATCTTCTCCCTTCTACCATAGGACCAGCAGACGCACAGAAAAATACCAACCGTACCTGGTCGACATAACCACAGTGTCGAACCAAATAATTCTGCTCTACTTTTTTAATAAGCACGGCCAAAGAGTGGAATGAGCTTCTTGCATCTGTTTTCCCGTTAGAATATAATCTTGGAGTCTTCAAGTCCAGGGTAAATAAGTTTCTTCTGGGACAGCGTGCTCCATCTTCGGCCACATTTTTACTTACTTTAAGTGAGTTGGTGGCCAAACGCTTTACCATTATCAATAAAAAAAATAGTTTCATGTCCATCCAAAGGTTGCTTGGAAGAAATCGCTTTTAGCGATAAGGACGCCCATTGTGCAAGTATTTTTGTGTTTGTATTTTTTTTCTGTTTTTCTGTATTCGGTGTGCAATAAAGAGTATTTGTATTGTATTAAACTTTTTTTAATTTATAACTGGGCAGAAGCTTTTATTGAAAAAGAAAATTACAATAAAATAATAGAAATAAATTAGAACTAGTATTTACAATTAAAACAATTGAGTTAACTGCAGACTGTTGCAAACAATCTACAGGTAGCTCAACTCATCCATATCAATACCAGTCGGAAGCGTCCCTAAGACGATGGCATAAAAAAAACAATTTAATTGATCTAGTAAAGCAATTGGCTATCGCAGTATTAAAGCCCTGGATGTTATCGTCACAGAAGCGACATTTAATTGATTAATTATTTAAATTAATCTGTATTAAAATTAAAAAACGTAATTATTCAGCTAATTTTGCTCGACGTTCGAAGTTATCTCTTGAACCGTATAAAAATCAATTTATTCGCTTTACACATCACATCACAATTTCGCTTGGAGCCAGATTGCTGTGTGAATTTTCCAGCATTATTTATTTTATTTTTACCCACAGTGTTAACTCCACCCCCCTGTGAAACGGACGTGCGTCGACGCGGCGAGAAGCGGCCGATACCCCAGGAGTTGAAAGATGACAAGTACTTCGAACGACGACGGAGGAACAACCAGGCTGCTAAGAAGTCGAGAGACGCCAGGCGGATAAGAGAGGATCAGGTAGGTAGTTTATAGTATTCATAGAAGAATAAATAAATAAATAAATAAATAAATAAATAAATAATGCCGGACAATTCACACAGCTTTATCTAGCCCCAAGCTAAGCAGAGCTTGTGTTATGGGTACTAGATAACTGATATACATAATACAATACACTACATAGATAGATATTTTTATTATATATAGACAAGAATAGAATAGAATAGAATAGAATTTTGCTCGAGTTTTTCTCCAGCTCGAAAAATAACAACTAACAGGCTAAAGGTTTCTTCGTCGCTTCTTTACTTTAGTCTACATACCGAAGCGACAAAAATCAAAAATATCACTTTATTTCCGTGTCAGTGTTTAGTTTTATGATTTGACCTTTTCTAAGTGTACATTTATTGTATTTATGGAAATAAAGAGTTTTTGGTTTGAGTGATTTGAATATCTATATTGTCGAAGGTGAAACACATGAAAAATTATAAGTTTACAACCCTTCTGTGCACAGGTTAAGACTTGTCAAATTCATATACAAATAAAATGGAAAAATATATACAATACGCATTCGCTGTTTAAGGGCGATAATAAAATAAATAATCTAGTTGCTAGTAACATTGTGTAGGTGCGTACTGGAACCTTTGTTCAACTCTTTTTGTACATTAATATAGGTACTGAGTATAGTCGCTCTCGAGAAACTCTTTTATTCATATCTTTCCTACTAATATTATAAAGCCGAAAGTTTGTGAAATCTCAATTTTAGTTACAACTACTGAACAGATCAAGATGAAATCTGGAAATCTATATCTATGAAATGTATTGTATTATGTATATCAGTTATCTAGTACCCATAACACAAGCTCTGCTTAGCTTGGGGCTAGATAATGCTGTGTGAATTGTCCAGCATTATTTATTTATTTATTATAATATAAAATATTTGTGACAAAAGCCTTTATTCACAAAGAAAATTATAATATAATTAGTATTTACAATTGAAATAATTGAGCTAACTGCAGACTGTTGCAAACAATCTACAGGTAGCTCAACTGATCCATATCAATACCAGTCGGAAGCGTCCCCAAGACGCTGGCTGCATTGCCCCGCTGTATGGCAATGCTGATGCGCTGTGCCAGATACTGACCAGCTCTCGGGTCACGCGTCGCTTCGACCAGACGCTCAGATAATTTTTTGAAAACCCGAAGAGCCTCGGTACCCCACGGACCTAGGGTCTCGACTCCAAGAGGAGCAAATGTGTAGGCTCTGTTGAGACCTGCATATTTGCGCCTCTTGAGATATAATATTATAATATTATAATATTAGTATGATAGGATAGTACATCAGTTCCTGTCTTGTTTGTATAACTTCTAATAAAATATTGTTACTTATTTTATAAGTTTTGTAATTTGTTATTTACTCTTAGTTTACTTCGTTGTACCTAGTTGTTAACACGACAGAACTTTTTCCATTCCTCCTAAGCAAGCAAGCAGGCTTTTAGCTTCTAGGTACATGGGAGAACACATAAATGGACACATAACATTATTAGTAGGTATTTTATTATTATTATTTATTTTACAGATAGCCTGGCGAGCGTGTCTGCTAGAACAAGAAAATTCGACTCTACGCGCGCACGTCTCAGCGCTGCGCCAGGAGGTCTTATCGCTTAGATCTCTACTAGCTGCGAGAGAGGAACACGTGGATCCTACATCTACCACTCCAGATTAGAATAGTATATATTCAAAGTTATAATTTTAAAAAGAATTCAGTAATTTTAAGAAATATTTCAATTGAATTATTATCCTAAGGTTTTTGTTATTAGGCTGGTCATACGCGGAAATCACCGCTGCAGTACAAGAACATGCATTCAATTATGAGCTTTAACTCGTATAATTTATGTTGACGACATCAGATGAGAGACAGCTAACGGACCACTCATTTGAAATTTGTAGGAAGCCATATTGTCGATTTGTTGGCGGTCGTCAAAAACGCGATTCTTCCAATTACAATTTAAACGCGTTTCGGACGAAAAGCGTTTTGGATGAACCAAAACGCTTTTCGTCCGAAACGCGTTTCGTCCAATAAGCGCTTCGTCGCAGGAATCCATGCGCAGTTCGTCCAATTCTTACTATGTACTTTTACCTTAGGATTATCCAAAATAGTTTAGGTTTCATATATTGTTTCACTAGCTGCATTCTTACTACCCGTTGTCCTATTACTCGTTTTCTCGTAGGAATGAAGCATTTTCCCGCGGTAAGAAGTAGCCTATGTTCATCAGGAATAATGTGGGCTTCTAATGGTAAAAGAATTTTTCAAATCGGTCCAGTTGTTTCGGAGCCTATTCAACAAACAAACAAATCTTTTCGCTTTATAATAATAAGTATAATAGTATAGATTGATACATTTTTGAAAAATGACAGTGAATTCCAAAATATAACAGCTGATGTGAAAAATAACTCTATAAAATGTATCTAAGGGTGCTGTTAAGGCTTGGTAGGCCAGCAGAGGCCGCATTTTTGTGATTTTTAAGTCCATCTGAGACTTAGAAAATAGTGTTTAGAATTCTGAAAAAAAAAATATATAACTTATGGATCTAGTCTAGTCAAAGTCGCATTCAGTTACAAGATCTAATGAACTTCACTTGATAGAAAAAAATTCCAAAACTAACCCTTTTTCTAATGTTTTTTCAGTACTAGCGAACTAGGTACTGATATCACATTTTTTTTGTACTCAACTAAAGACACTTAATATTTCTCAACAAATTTGCAGAGTTTGACTAGATAAAATTATTTTCTTAATCACCATATTTAAATAACTACAAAAAACACGAGCGCGGCGGCTTGGCAGGCGCGCGTTTTCTTACGCCTACTGCTGCAGGAATACCTGGACTTAACGAGTTTAAGCCCACATTTGAATGCACTTTTTTGAGCTGTGTGGAAGCGGTATTGGAATAGGTACCAAGCAAAGTGCGTAAGCCCTCACATTCATGGTAATATCTAAGAAATTAAATAATATTCCAAAGATTCCGTCGATGTTGAATTCCTCAAACTCAACAGCCTGTATTGGTCCACTGCTGGACGCAGGCCTCCCCCTGATAAGCGCCTTGTTGTCTTTTATCACATGAAGGGTAATGCCATAATCCCCACGCTGGGCATGCGGGTTGGGGATCGCAGTTCGGTGGTAGAATTGTTCTGCAGGGGGCGCTGCTGCCCGCCCCCGGTAGATATCCCTTAGTCGCCTCTCTAGACACCCGCGGGAAGAGTTGGGGTGGTGTAAATTCTAAACCACACACAGCTGAATCCAAATCGACATATTTTTGAGATATTAATTTCTTAGAAATTGCAATCCCTCTCAATATGCTATCATTGTAAATAAAGTTTCCTATAAGTGTTTTGTTTTCTAGTCGTTTTGTGATATTGTAGTAGGTAAAAATAATTTAATTTTCGTTGTTGACTTTTGGTGTTGCTGGTGTTTTTTTTGGCAATGACTTTTTTGGTACCACAATCAATGATTATGTTTCGCAGTTTCATTCTTAGCGATTTTTTGATGTATTCCCGTTGTCCCCATTAACGGTACCCCATTCAATGGGGACAACGGAACTAAATAAAAATAATTAAAATTTATTCCCGCTGTCCCCATCGACGGTGACCTATTAATGGGGACAGCTTCAATGAGGACAACGGGAAAACATCATTTATTTGGTTTACATTTTGTTTATTAGGTACATAACCAATAATAATTGTCATCAAACTGCACATAGTTCGTTTGATGTTGAATTTAATTGTTTCTCGTAAATTAAAAGTTTTTAAAACACTTGTTGGTTCTGTTTTATTTGTTAGATAGTGTCTCCCCGCGGCTTCATAGGCGTTTTTTGGAACATAAGTTTTCATTCCAAGTCCGGCAGCCTTATTGTCTAAGTAAACTGGTAATCGTAATCGACTTCATTTTTGACATTTGAAACCTAGCCTGCAGCCTTATTGTCTAAGTAAACTGGTAATCGTAATCGACTTCATTTTTGACATTTGAAACCTAGCCTGGACTTCGACTGTCACTTTCGTATTGTGTAAATAGCTGACACATGCAACACCATTACCAGCGAAATTTAAACCCAGTGAATGAATGAAACTTCGTATTCCCGCTAATTTTGGAATTGCGTAACGCCGAAATGAATTTCAGTAGCAAATTCAAGCCCATTCGAAACGTCAAATGAAGAAGGGAGCTCATTCGAGTCTTGTTGGAAAAAGTTTTGGTGAAATCTTAGTACTTCCAATTTATAAAATTGTCTTAAACATTGTGTTTGAAAGTTCGGAAGCTAAGAAGTTGGTAGGTAATTAATAATCTCGTAAGTAATAATTATACTTGAGTTCAAATTCATTTTGTCAAAGAAAAATACAAAGCATTCTCTCAATCAAATGTCTTCTTCCCAACTGGGAAAGAGACAAGATGTTTCACCTGAAGTAGGCACTTACTACATGTCTACATGACTGTTCATTGAGAGCTTATACACACTACACTAGTTCTGTTACACATAATTAATTGATTTCAGGCGTTATGGCGCGAGCAATTTTGATGGCCGCTGCAGAAGAAGAGCGGCTGAAAAGGCATCTGCGATTAGATCACAGAGTCTTGCGGCAGGCCAGCAAGCCATTAATGTTGCCCGACAAGGAGTTTGTGGCACATTTTCGTCTGCACAAGTCTCAATTCGAGTTGCTTTGTGCAGATGTTATACCTACCGCTCTTGCCGGCACCACAGCGCTCTAGCGCTGTGAGGCCTGACATAAAGGTAGGTAATATGGAGTTCCTCACTTAATTTGAAAGCACATGTCCCTACCTGTCTTTTTTATAAAATAAATACCTACTCGTGTGCGTGCTTGCAGTCATTTTGAGCTATACTTGGCTATACTGCTTTGCAGGTATTAGAGCACCGGAATACAATATTTTCTTCTCTTTTTTACAGGGTGATGCACTACACGGAGAAAAAAATGTTGTGAAATCAACAGGAAAAGGTTGTTAAATGGGAGCCGTCATAGTTGGTTTGTTAGCGCAGCAACCTTAATTTTGCGAAAAAATATTGTGATTATGACAATGTAGAAGTATTTACTTTGTTAATTACTACATAGCGAATTTCACAAACGCATGTTTTCACAAATTTACACTGACGGCTCCCATTTAGCAATGTGAAACTTGAATAAAATTGCAGTGTTTTGCCTATGGTAATATAGCAACGTATATTTTGCTATAAAAGCAACTTTGACATTTGGATTTGCACAACGTATAACATTGTTATTCTAGCTATGTTTACTTTGTTATATTTGAGCTTTTAAAAACTGTGGTTCTATCTATGTACATTTTGCTTTAATGGCAACCTTAAAATTGTGGTTTTAATAGAGATACGATCTAACATTGCGAGGATAACATTGCGATAAACGCAATATTACGTTTAAGCCTTGTGGTTCTAGCAATTTACACTTTGCGTTATTGGCAATCTTGAAGTTGTAGTTCTAGCAGAGGGAGCAGAGTATAGCAATGTTACTATTGAAAGATAGCAATAATACCATTGCTATAAACGCAATATTGCCTATGTGCCTTGTGGTTCTAGCAATGTACGCTTTGCGTTGTTGGCAACCTTTAAGTTGTGGTTCTAGCAGAGGGAGCATCTAACATTGCGAGTATGGCAATGTTACCATTGCAAAGATAGCAATGCTACCATTGCGATACACGCAATATCGCCTACGCGCCTAGTCGTTCTAGCAATGTGCACTTTGCGTTATTGGCAACCTTTAAGTTGTGGTTCTAGCAGAGGGAGCATCTAACATTGCGAGGATAGCAATGTTACCATTGCGAAGATAGCAATGCTACCATTGCGATACACGCAATATCGCCTACGCGCCTTGTCGTTCTAGCAATGTGCACTTTGCGTTATTGGCAACCTTTAAGTTGTGGTTCTAGCAGAGGGAGCATCTAACATTGCGAGGATAGCAATGTAACCATTGCGAAGATAGCAATGCTACCATTGCGATACACGCAATATCGCCTACGCGCCTTGTCGTTCTAGCAATGTGCACTTTGCGTTATTGGCAACCTTTAAGTTGTGGTTCTAGCAGAGGGAGCATCTAACATTGCGAGGATAGCAATGTAACCATTGCGAAGATAGCAATGCTACCATTGCGATACACGCAATATCGCCTACGCGCCTTGTCGTTCTAGCAATGTGCACTTTGCGTTATTGGCAACCTTTAAGTTGTGGTTCTAGCAGAGGGAGCATCTAACATTGCGAGGATAGCAATGTTACCATTGCAAGGATTGCAATGCATTGTTATTATTGCTATCCTTGCAATGGTAAAATTGCTTTCCTCGCAATGTTACATGCTCCCTCTGCTAGAACCACAACTTAAAAGTTGCCAATAACGCAAAGCGCATATTGCTAGAGCGACAAGGCGCGTAGGCGACATTGCGTGTATCGCAATGGTAGCATTGGAAATGGCAATATTGGTATCCTCACAATGGTAATGCACCGTCTGAAAAATAAAAACAAAAAGCTTATGAAAATGACACAAACATTTATTGAATCAAGGTATTTTGAGTTACTTAATTTACTCTTTATCTTAACTTACTTACTAAAAAGTCCTTAGCACACAAACAAAACTTATTTTTATACATACATAATAGAACCTTACTTGTAATCGTTACTTAAATGTAATCAATGTTTTAAATTGTCTGTCTTTATTAAATATTTATTAAATCAAGGTATTATGAGTACTTAATTTACTTAGAAGTACCTAAACACAAACAAAACTTATTTTTATACACACATCATAGGGCCTTACTTGTAATCGTTACTTAAATTTAATCGATGTTTTAAATAAAGTTGACAGAGCATTTTAAGCATTGATTTTTAAGGTTAAGTAACGATTATAAGTAAGGAAGGGCCCTCTTATTAATATTGTTAAATACAATCAATGTTTCAATCAATGTTTACTAAAGGTACCTAATTAAGACAATATCATTGACTCTACCGGTTGCTGCTATGAATGCAGTATTCTTACTTTTACAAATAAAATTAAGTAAAATCTAGCTATTTGCAATAGATTATAATACGTATTATTATAGTTTATTGATCACTCTCTTTTTCACACCAGAGTGAACAACAAGAGAATTTCGAGAATGATCCTTATGGTATTATACTGGGTGTTTTATTACACGACGGACGTACTTTATAGAGTCATTGTACTCATCATTACGAACAACTTTTATCATGGGACCAACCCTGAAATCGCGAAAAAAATCAGTTGTGCAAAACAGCTGATTTTTTTTTTGCGATTTCAGGGTTCAAGTTGTTTGTAATGATGAGTACAATGACCCCCTAAAGTATGCCCTTCGTCTAAAAAAACACCCGGTATAGTATATTACAGTGCTAAATTGAATTAAATGGGCTTGGTAAGGACAACATGGAACTCAGATAGATTAATGTCACATCCTATGAACACGCGATTACATACAAATGGATGCTGCATTGATTCCTGATTAATGAATACTGACTCTTGAGATAATGAATCTTGTACTTTGTAAGCATAGTAGTGCTCATCAAAAGAAAGTGTTTTTAACAGCTTAGCCTTAATTATTATTTTACATACTCCATCAACATAAACATCTTCTACCATGGCAAAGCAAACACTTTCCTCCTCAATCGAAGAAACAATTATAGAATTTACTTTATACCGCTCAGAACACTTTGCAGCCCATGTGACTTTGTAAATTTTTTTAATATCAGATAGTTTTATTTTGTCTAAAATTTGTTCAACTTCTCTACTGGATATTTCTGTTTGACCTCCAAAAGAGACAGGCGAACCAACTGTTCGTTGAATAAAAATATCATTTAACATCAACTGATGTTTTCGAGCTATTGTTAATGTCATATTCATTCGATTATTTGAGGATTTTGCGGCTAACTTGTTGGGGCGATGTTTAGCTTCAAAGCGCATAGAAGATAAAAACTGTAAGGGACCAAATCGTAACATTGCCGAGTGGTAATGTAACAGGTTGTGAAATTTGGGCTTAAGAGTTTGATTAAACAATTTGATAAACATTTCGCACAGGTCAGCAACTAAAAACTGAAAAAACTGAACTTGCTCAGGTGCAAACGCAGGCGACAGAATAAAATGTAGAACTTTCATTAATTGAATATATAGTTCCCAATACCTGTCGCCTCTTGGGACGAAATCGCCGAACATCACCCCAAAATACTTGCAAAACGTGTACATTTCGGCTGCGTTTAGGCGAATGTTTCCCTTTCGTAAATTAGAGATTACCAATGTAACAGGCTTATCTTTTTTATCAGGACCAAATTCAAAACAAGAGATTTTGTCATTAACAGTATTAATTGTAAAATATTTGAGTTTGTCCACAAATACCAGAAGCAATGAACACATTATATATTTCGAACACCCTTCGTGCATGTCATGCATTACATCAAAACCCATTTGTGAAAACAAACAAAAATTTTCTATCTGCAGCCATACACATTTCTCTTTCACGCCTGTCAGAGATGGATTACCTATTGCTAAATCTTCCTGATAGTTAGATTCCGTCCTTAAAAGAGACACATCTTCGTATAATTGCTTTTCCATTACTTTTTTTTCTATTTTACAAGTCCGACAAGAGAAATTGCAAGAAAAACTTTCGACAAAGCCACAAACACTATGCAAACCTAAATTATCTCCCAAAATTAGTGCCAACTCAAAGTAGATAGTTCCTTTGAAATCTGGCAGATCAAAATATATTCCGTTTCGAATTATGTCATTTAACTGATCAATTAAGGGCTGAAATATGATCTGATTACCAAATTGAACTCTGTCATTCGAATGATAAAGTAAGACCAAAAAAATGTTAGTCAACTGAGAGGCATAATAGTAAGGCAGGCAAGGAAGAGAAATGTAGGCGGCTCCCAGTTTATGTATACCACTATGACTGCCTAAAGGGTTTAAAGTCTCGAAATCATCGATTTGTAAAAACATTGGCATGACAAATTTTTCCCCATGTCCTTTTTGTCTCCAAAATGAACCATGCATGAAATGCTCTATACTTTTTGATGTATCGTGGGCCATTAGTTTTTTCATACTATCTATAGTCTCAGGTAGTAAATGGGGCAAAGAGAAAAACTTGAGCAACACATCACGTATGGGTATTTTATGTGCTATGCATTCTACTGTCTGGTAAAAAGACCTTCCATTTTTTTTTACGAAATCAAATCTTTTTCCTACCACATAACCCTGAGGACTAATTAAAGACCTGTTTGTTTCAAAGTACTGCAACCTTTTATGTGTTGAACTAAAACTCTCTAAATCACTCGTCATTTTTTCTACAGCAGAATCTGGTGTACTTGGTAATAAAGGTTTGATTGATAAGTTAAACATGTTTTCAATACCGCTATATACTGTATCTACCACATTGTTTGGCAAATTAGGATTACGATAAAGAGATGAAAAAAGTTGAGCCAAGGTGTAGCTAAGTGAAACAGAGCGCAAATTATTGCCTTGACTTTTCACATTGATTTCTTCGCTACCTGATATAGAGCATCTTTTATCCTCACCTTGTAACTCTGGTGTAGTGTGCATATGTGAAGGGTCCATATTAAATGAACAGGATTCAAGTTCAGAAGCCTCCGAGGCCAAATGGCATTTCAAATAATGACGTCTAAATGAGGTGTAGAGTTGATAACTTCTTCCACATCCAGTATTTGGACAGACATACACATTGCCCGGATGATAAAATGTGTAGTGACTTTTAAATTCCCTTAAATTACTAAAAGATCCTTTACATATTGCGCACTGCACCATCATGCCTGTTGGAAACAGAAGCAAGTAAATCTAGCATAGGAACACCTTCAGTGTCGTATTTGCTTTTCATGACAAAAATACTTCTTTGGATGAACATCCAAACTGGCACACAGTCTTTGGAATAGGGCAAATCTAATGTCCATAAGATTTTAAAAGCATTCAAAACTGCCTCGCAAATGTTATCAAAGGTGTATCTAATGTCTTTGGCTATGATGACATCATACTGCGCAACTTCTTTCCAACTTGGACCGATGGCAACAATATATGGAAGTATAGGTAGCTTCTTCTGTGCAAGTTTCGCTTCTCTCTCGGAGCAATGGGTTTCGAGATCAGAGTTAGATGGCACCAAACTAAGAAAGGCGCTGCTTACTTCCGTCCGCGAAGGATTCCAGGGTTTTCTGACGCCTTTCACAGGTATTGTGTGCATCTGCTTCAGCAGCAATGGAATGGACAGAAAAGCCGCAACATTAGCTTGTTCCTCTCCAACTGAAAATAGATTTCATAATTCATTATCATCACCAGCCTATTAAATCAAGTACCTATAAATCGAGTGGCGTTTCGGTCTTTATTTATCGACACGATTTTTCACTAGTACACTCTAATTTCTCTGACTAGTTTATAGTGATCTGTGCTGCCATTTACCAAGAAGTCGAAGAAAGATTTGATTTGCCGAAACAATTAGTTTTTTTTTATTATACATAGAAAACGACCAGAACACCTTGGACTAATTTGCATATCGTACAAATATTTGT
Source organism: Eupithecia subumbrata (assembly GCA_949316285.1). Taxonomy (NCBI): domain Eukaryota; kingdom Metazoa; phylum Arthropoda; class Insecta; order Lepidoptera; family Geometridae; genus Eupithecia; species Eupithecia subumbrata. Next base: position 1,669,578 of record OX438637.1, on the reverse strand, counting down.
CCCGAGGCGGGAATCGAACCCGCAACCTCCTGCATCGGACCTTCGCCCACCGCGCCACAGAGGTCGTCACAATATAATAAATTGTGACATATTGTGTGTATATTTTAGAAGCCTGAAGTCACTTATTCATGCCTTATAATCTAAATTCTAACAATTTTGAGACAACTCACAGGTTCCAAGATCCAAAGTAAGTTGAATAGAGATGTCAGGTCGTGCCAGTTGCTGGGCCTTCTCGTCCAATAATGTTAGCAGACGACCCTTTACTAAAGGGAATTTTTCTTCAAACTTTCCTTTCACTTCTGGGTGGATTTCATCGAAGTCACTAGCAAGCTGCACAAAACAAATGATTGTCATACGTTATGCAGGTACACAAAAATCTATACTAATATTATAAAGAGGAAAAATTCGATTGTTTGTTTGTATTGAATAGGCTCCGAAACTACTGGACCGATTTGAAAAATTCTATCACCGTTGGGAAACTACATTATCCCTGATGAACATAGGCCATAGAATATACTCGTGCGAAGCCGGGGTGTACTGCTAGTATGTAAAATTATTCTTACACCACAATTGTTAAAATGACACTACAAGGAGCCATAGGGCATAGCATAGCTGGCCTAGGTGATTATAAACAATTACTGAAGTTAAGCAATATTTAGCCCAGTCGAACACCCTGAACAAATATTTGCAGATCGTACAAACATTTGTTCCGAGGCGGGAATCGAACCCGCAACCCGCGGACCTTCGCCCACTGCGCCACAGAGGTCGTCGTATATATGCTGTCTTCATTTTAGTCATTTGTTTATTAGGTACTAGTTACTCACCAATTCATAGCCCCATGGGCATTGCAGTGATGGGAATATTTTAAAATACTGGAAATAGTCAATTTCTTTTAATAAAGAGAGTCTTTCCCGCAGGCAGCTTTGCCATTTGGAGATCACTAGATCCCGGGGCGAAGAGGAAGCCTTCAGCCACTCTACGCAGCTATCACCATCTTCATTAATTTCTTTGAACACAAATGATTCAGGCAAAGGCCGAATTCGTCCAGGAGTACCACTTTTTCGCCTTCTCTTATTTTCACTAGACGTGCTTTCATTGCTGCTGAGACTCCTGCTACGTCGGTTTTCTGCACTTAATAGCTTTCTTCGGACCGTTATGAGCCGATTCACAATGAGGCCACTGGCCTGTATAATCCGGCCATCAATGATTCGGAAGGGACTGTAATATACAGCTTTTGTTTCTGATGGGAAAAGTGTGGTTATTTCTGTCGTCCAATTTTCCCACACTTCTTTTCTTATGGCGTCCGTAATCTTATTAAGTTTACGGACTTCTGCCTCCACTATGATTGCTGTAATTATTTTTCTGTCTTTCGTAGATAGGAACTGTTTTGTAAGAAGCGGTTTCCCAGCTGATGTTGACTCCAAGATATGTTTTAGCGAACCACCAACCAGGACTCTAGTAAAGTCAATGGTCGCTATTTCGTCTTCATAATTGGTAAGTTCCCATTCCTGAAAAGCAAAAAAAACTTCAATTTGGCACATTTTTCTTTCTAATAAATGTTTTATAGAAACTAATGTGAGCATCATTCATTATTAAAACTGAAAAACGTTTTTGATTTTCTTTCTGATAGCCAAAAAGTAAACTGCTAATTGGTATGTATGACGGTGACACTTTTGTAGAGAAAATTCATATTATTTTTTTATGCTTGTTCTCGATTGATGATCAGAGGAACGTAGAGCAGCTCCAAATTTCAACAAAATTTATTCAGTCATTACAGCGTAGTTAATAATAAACAATCATACAAAGTTGCTAAATATTTATAATATTATAGATGTATGTGTATTATATATGTGTTGGGCGCTTGGATGTCGCAACCCCGCGGTATTGTTCGCTAATTTGACTAACACCTTGTATATAATTAAAAAGTCAATGGGGCAAAAAATCCCATCCACCCCATTACTCAAGTCAATTTTTTTCCCAACCACCCCATTGATGGGGAGGTTAATGGTGTGGATGGGAATATACCGTTTTTGGAACAAGTCCTTGAACAGAAAAAACATCAAAACCAATCTCACCCAAAAAAAAAACAATTATTTAAGTTTATTAAAAGTCAATTATTATAACAATTATGATGTTTTAACTTACTGGTCCATCGGAAGCTGATGAGCTAGAACCAGGGCAACTAATTGCAGAAGAATCTCTTGCCAAAGGTGACAAAAATGTCATACATGTAGCAGTCGGAGCAGTGGCTGAAGTATCTGGAGCTGGTGAAGTTGGAGTAAATATAAACTCGTCTAGCCTCAACGGAGCAGCCACTGTCATTTGGCTAGCAAGATTTTCTTGCTTCTTCTGTCAGGAAAAATACACATATTTTAATATATCAATATACCTATCAAGTCGCCAATCCGCACTTGGCCAGCATGGGGACTACCGGCCTAAATCCCCCTTGGGGGACCATGACATGCAAAAGGTTGATGTGAAATAACATATCAATGCTCATAGACAAGTCACAGGACATTACATTACATTTAACAAAAACATACATACAACCGAACATAGAACCTCCGCCTTTATTAAAGTCGGTAAAAAAAAATAAGGTAAATATGCAGTCAAAGCTACTCACACATTCTTTAAATCGATCCAGTGCCATGCGTAGTTTTCCTTTATTAACCACCCCTTCGACCAAAAGCGAAAGCTCGTGATCGTTCGCATCAAGCAGGAATTCTAGATCTGCACCCTGATCTAGAAAAGCATTTTTATTTTAGCCATGGTGGCACAGACCGGGGACCGGGCAGCAGCGCCCCTTGGAGTACAACTCCACTGAACTGCGATTCCCAACCCGCATGCCCAGCGTGGGGATTATGGGCACTACCCCCAATGATCATCATCATCATCATCATCAGGCTATATTAGTCCACTGCTGGACATAGCCCTCCCCTAATGAGCGCCATAGCCCCCAATGATAAAGAGACTGAACCAATGGCTCCAGTTCCCGGCTGCCTCGCTATTCCTGGCCATGGCATGCGGCCATGGTAACGGCGGGGCAGGGGGTGCTAGGAATCACCGGGCTACGGCAGGCTGCCACAAACAACTGAAGACAGGGCGCTATGGCGCTCACTAGGGGAGGGCTATGTCCAGCAGTGGACTAGTATAGCCTGATGATAATGTCACTGCCGGCTTGTACTACCACTGATTTATCAGCCCATGCGCGGGTCGCAAGCGGTAAGTACGTGGTTTGAGTTTGAATGTTCAATTCATCAGTAGGTAGACATTAATAAATTACTCTGAATTCCGGCATCTAGGATACATCAAGCAGTAAATAAACCCATTTTCACCCCCTAGGCTGTCTTGCACTATTTTGACTGATAAAACGTGCAAACTAATAAAACATTTATAGGTTATAAAAACAATGTGCATGTGCATAAAATTATTACATAAACAAAGGAACTTACCGTTGAGAGGTCGCAGAAGATGATATAAACCGTTGCTAATTAAAAAATCGACCAGTGGGTCTTCCTTATCCATTTTATGATTGTCACAGAACACCGGAGTGGTTTTATTCTCTTTGCACAACACAAGCACAAACCAAAGGCACAAACTAGATAAATGATACTCTAACACAAAGTGCTAGAAAGTTCCGGCCGGACAGTTCGACTTCGACGGACGCGCGGTCTTCCCGTTCAAGTGTTGCCAATGAAATGACCGAAACTGACTGAATGTGCAGCGTTCTGATTATGCTCTTTTCTAGACATGCGCAAAACAGTACACTAGAACGTGATGCCATATTACTATTGCACTACGATAAGGTGATATCACTTTGTAATATTACCATTACTCGAAACATTACCCGTGCACGGTGATGTCAGTGATGTCGGACGTGGCTATGAATGGTTGTAATAAGTAGGGTAGGTAATATTACAATTACCAAATGCAATGCTTCCTTAATTTATTACTTTCTACATGTAGCTCCTTCCCATAGAAACGATACTTATACCTACATTCGAGTACGGATGGAGTGGCTTAGTAGGTAAGTTAATGTGGTACCTACCTAGATAATACTGTTTTTTGGTAGGTACATACATACCATAGGATCAAATTAATCTTAGAATACATGGAATTTATAGGTAGTAAAGTTGATTTTCCTTCATACTTAGGCCCGTACTACCTAACCTACCTACACTAAGATGAATCTCTCTCTGGCTAGAGAGAGATTCATCTTAGTGTAGGTAGGCTAGGTAGTCAGTTTATTTTATATAAGCTAGGTAGTGTACGTAGGTATTGTGGTAAGTATTATAAGAACGAATGAGCAAGTAGGTTGGTTTTTAACCAAATATAATTATTATGTACCTTCGAAGCATAACGAACAAAGCCGAGTCCGCGCAACGCAATGCATCACTCGCTCGCATTAAAATCTCCAACAAAACCGAACTCCGCGTAATGTTTGCCGAATGCAATGTAGGTAACGTGATGTGATGACTTTACTTTAGTATTTACTATCATTCGCACGCATTACTTACACTTCTATCTGCGTCTCATTCGCACGCAATACAGTGACATATAAACTACGAAACATTCCGAACAAAGCCGGATCCGCACGATTGAGATAAGGAGATGGAAGAACGTGCATGTGCCTGCCTATCACCAACCGAGCTTCGCCTGATGTGTGTAATGCGTAATGCTTCGGCGTCTCGAGTGATGAGTGATGTTGCATTACTTCGTCGCGTAATATTACTTTTGTGATATTACAAGCATTACTTACACATGTCTACTCTTTTCGCAATGTTTAAACATTACAAAATTGACTAATACGTCAGCTTGTGCTTTTATCAATGTCTAGGAATGAACGTTGTGATTTTCACAAACATGAATAATGCTTTTTATCTAAGTTACTTATTTTCTCGCTATGTTGAAACTGATTTTCTAACAACCTAAACATTGATAGAGCTAGCGCTTCATAATTTGTATAATTATTCAAATGTTGTAACGTAGTGATTTTCACAACTATGGATTTGTGAAAATGTGTAGGTACTGTGGTCATGTACCAACCTACACCTGTGCCTACACTAACAAATTATGATTTTCTAAATTTGTAATTAGATACCTACTAACTAGGTAGGTACCTACCTAATTTTTATTTATTTTATTAAAATGCCTTTCTTTTATTAAGTCCTCACCTATACCTACCTACCTACATTGAAGTCCATTGCATCATTTAGATCCATAGGTAATAAAACTTGCTAACACCACAACGTATAAAATCAACATACAACTGACATTGTGATTGTGATCCACACAAACTGTAACTATGTGAACCCCCCAGATTACTGCATTGTGATTTTAGCAGAGGGACCAGAACTTGCTAACACCACAACCTATAAAATCAAAATACACCTTACATTGTGATCCACACAAACTGTAACTATGTGAACCCCCCAGATTACTGCATTGTGATTTTAGCAGAGGGACCAGAACTTGCTAACACCACAACCTATAAAATCAAAATACACCTTACATTGTGATCCACACAAACTGTAACTATGTGAACCCCCCAGATTACTGCATTGTGATTTTAGCAGAGGGACCAGAACTTGCTAACACCACAGCGTTTAATATCAAAATACAACTTACATTGTGAACAACACAAACTATACCTATGTGAACCCCGCAGATTACTACATTGTGATTTTAGCAGAGGGACCAAAACTTGCTAGCACCACAACGTATAAAATCAACGTATAACTTACATTGTGAACAACACAAACTATAACTATGTGAACCCCGCAGATTACTATGTTGTGATTTTATCAGAGGGACCAAAACTTGCTAACACCACAACGTATAATATCAAAATACAACTTACATTGTGAACAACACGAACTATGACTATGTGAACCCCGCAGATTACTAAGTTGTGATTTTGGCAGAGGGACCAAAACTTGCTAACACCACAACGTATAAAATCAACGTACAACTTACATTGTGAACCACACAAACTATAAGTAACTATGTGAACCCCGCTGATTACTACATTGTGATTTTATAAGAGGGACCAAAACATGCTAACACCACAACCTATAAAATCAAAATACACCTTACATTGTGATCCACACAAACTGTAACTATGTGAACCCCCCAGATTACTACATTGTGATTTTAGCAGAGGGACCAGAAATTGCTAACACCACAGCGTTTAATATCAAAATACGACTTACATTGTGAACAACACAAACTATACCTATGTGAACCCCGCAGATTACTACATTGTGATTTTAGCAGAGGGACCAAAACTTGCTAGCACCACAACGTATAAAATCAACGTATAACTTACATTGTGAACAACACAAACTATAACTATGTGAACCCCGCAGATTACTATGTTGTGATTTTATCAGAGGGACCAAAACTTGCTAACACCACAACGTATAATATCAAAATACAACTTACATTGTGAACAACACGAACTATGACTATGTGAACCCCGCAGATTACTAAGTTGTGATTTTGGCAGAGGGACCAAAACTTGCTAACACCACAACGTATAAAATCAACGTACAACTTACATTGTGAACCACACAAACTATAACTATGTGAACCCCGCTGATTACTACATTGTGATTTTATAAGAGGGACCAAAACATGCTAACACCACAACCTATAAAATCAAAATACACCTTACATTGTGATCCACACAAACTGTAACTATGTGAACCCCCCAGATTACTGCATTGTGATTTTAGCAGAGGGACCAGAACTTGCTAACACCACAACCTATAAAATCAAAATACACCTTACATTGTGATTCACACAAACTGTAACTATGTGAACCCCCCAGATTACTGCATTGTGATTTTAGCAGAGGGACCAGAACTTGCTAACACCACAACGTATGATATCAAAATACAACTAACATTGTGATCCACACAAACTGTAACTATGTGAACCCCTCAGATTACTGCATTGTGATTTTAGCAGAGGGACCAGAACTTGCTAACACCACAACGTATAATATCAAAATACAACTTACATTGTGAACAACACAAACTATAACTATGTGAACCCCGCAGATTACTACATTGTGATTTTAGCAGAGGGACCAAAACTTGCTAACACCACAACGTATAAAATCAAAATACAACTTACATTGTGAACAACACAAACTATAACTATGTGAACCCCGCAGATTACTATGTTGTGATTTTATCAGAGGGACCAAAACTTGCTAACACCACAACGTATAAAATCAACGTACAACTTACATTGTGAACCACACAAACTATAACTATGTGAACCCCGCAGATTACCACATTGCGGCGATAGCAAAGAGCCTCAAAATTGTTAATGCAACAAAAAAATTATTGTTGCGTTCACAATTTTTGCGTTTCGCAAAAAAAAAGTTGCTGCGGCAACATAGGGTATTTTGCTAATATCTCAAAATTATTTTGTAATTTTCGCAAAACTTGGCTCGCAATGTAAAACTGCATACATTGCGACCGGTTTTTTCTCTGAGTGTATACACCCATCAAAGCAGTAAAAATTACCAACGCCTGCGTAGTACTGCACAAACTCGTCAACGACGCGCGCATCTCCGTCGATGAAGAGGAGATGACACGTGACCGTGCGCAACAACCCGCAGGACTGCATCATCCCCCTGAAGGTGTACTGTGGGAAGTTGATGGAGAAAGGCACGCTGTTGTTGACAGATTGTGGAGGAATCGAACATAATAATACATAAATAAATAGGTAATGCTGGACAATCCAAACAGCATTATCTAGCCCCAAGCTAAGCAGAGCTTGTGTTATGACCAGCAGAACACCCTAAACAAATATTTGCAGATCGTACAAATATTAGTCCCGGGGCGGGAATCGAACCCGCAACCTTCTTCAAAATTTCTTATTTGATAATAATTACTATTTTTATCGTGTAAAATTTGACATGTCTTTGTCTTTGCTTATTTTATAGGTAAGTCTATAGAAATAAATTTATTTACACTCTTAAATAAACTAAAAAGCAATTCATATTTGTTTGTTTTATTTAAGTTTTTGCTCTATTCGCAATACAGAGCGCTGTATCTCTGCCAACGTGGCAGCTATCGCCTCTAACGAACGCGAGACCCTCTCCACATTTGCTAGATGGCGCTCCTCAATTCGCATTGCCCACTGAGGCACATCTGCAGCATGTGATGTATCTGTAACAATTTATAAAAATACAGCTTGGAGGAGGCTCTGTCCAGCGGTGGACACTCATTGGTTAGCCATTGATGTGATGTGACATGAATAGTGGTACGGACGGGACCCTAAAATCTAAAATACTTAAATAAAAATTATTACATGATCGCCTGCGCGTAGGGGCCAATTGCGGTGGTGGCGTTGACACATGCGAAACCCCTATTTTCCTCCATGAACGACACGAGCATCTGCAACTGCCGGTCGGGACCAATTTTTCTTGCAGGCATTCTGAAATAGCCATATTATCATATTATTACACTGTTCTGTAACAACACACTTGATAACTTTCGTAACGCATTAAATCGGTAAAAATTTGTTTAATGTACTTACATAAGAAATAACCTTTTTCACGAAAAAACATTCGTTTTCACAAAGCAACCAAACCATACAAACTTTAAAATTTACCGCGAAGTGTTGACATTGATAACCCCAACAGTGAGTGACATGAGCGAGTTTGACAGTAACAAAAAGAAAACTTACGTTTCGTTACCTACTACTTTAATGGTATAAAGTTTTTTATATTTGTATTTATCTCCACATAAACTGACAAAATATGTGTTTAAATTGCAAATAATGACAAAAATCATGCAAAGGCTATGCTTTTGCAACATAACTATTTTTCCAACAAGTAAAAAAACTTAATCGCAAATAGTACCAGTGGAACTACTAGTTGTTCCACTTGCATAATCGGAACGTATCAAAGAACGAAGACTAGCGGAATTGGATTCACAAGAATCATTCATTCCGAAACCGATTACCAGTTGAATACCTTACACAATACCAAAAACATTCTGACTGGCTTGACAACTGATAATGGGCTTGAAGTTCACTGGTAATGGGCTTCAAGTTAGACAATAGGGCTGCTGGACTTCGACTGTCACTTTCGTATTGTGTAAATAGCTGACACATGCAACACCATTACCAGCGAAATTTAAACCCAGTGAATGAATGAAACTTCGTATTCCCGCTAATTTTGGAATTGCGTAACGCCGAAATTAATTTCAGTAGCAAATTCAAGCCCATTCGAAACGTCAAATGAAGAAGGGAGCTCATTCGAGTCTTGTTGGAAAAAGTTTTGGTGAAATCTTAGTACTTCCAATTTATAAAATTGTCTTAAACATTGTGTTTGAAAGTTCGGAAGCTAAGAAGTTGGTAGGTAATTAATAATCTCGTAAGTAATAATTATACTTGAGTTCAAATTCATTTTGTCAAAGAAAAATACAAAGCATTCTCTCAATCAAATGTCTTCTTCCCAACTGGGAAAGAGACAAGATGTTTCACCTGAAGTAGGCACTTACTACATGTCTACATGACTGTTCATTGAGAGCTTATACACACTACACTAGTTCTGTTACACATAATTAATTGATTTCAGGCGTTATGGCGCGAGCAATTTTGATGGCCGCTGCAGAAGAAGAGCGGCTGAAAAGGCATCTGCGATTAGATCACAGAGTCTTGCGGCAGGCCAGCAAGCCATTAATGTTGCCCGACAAGGAGTTTGTGGCACATTTTCGTCTGCACAAGTCTCAATTCGAGTTGCTTTGTGCAGATGTTATACCTACCGCTCTTGCCGGCACCACAGCGCTCTAGCGCTGTGAGGCCTGACATAAAGGTAGGTAATATGGAGTTCCTCACTTAATTTGAAAGCACATGTCCCTACCTGTCTTTTTTATAAAATAAATACCTACTCGTGTGCGTGCTTGCAGTCATTTTGAGCTATACCTGGCTATACTGCTTTGCAGGTATTAGAGCACCGGAGTACAATATTTTCTTCTCTTTTTTACAGGGTGATATACACCCATCAAAGCGGTAAATATTACCAACGCCTGCGTAGTACTGCACAAACTCGTCAACGACGCGCGCATCTCCGTCGATGAAGAGGAGATGACACGTGACCGTGCGCAACAACCCGCAGGACTGCATCATCCCCCTAAAGGTGTACTGTGGGAAGTTGATGGAGAAAGGCACGCTGTTGTTGACAGATTGTGGAGGAATCGAACATAATAATACATAAATAAATAATGCTGGACAATCCAAACAGCATTATCTAGCCCCAAGCTAAGCAGAGCTTGTGTTATGACCAGCAGAACACCCTAAACAAATATTTGCAGATCGTACAAATATTAGTCCCGGGGCGGGAATCGAACCCGCAACCTTCTTAAAAATTTCTTATTTGATAATAATTACTATTTTTATAGTGTAAAATTTGACATGTCTTTGTCATTGCTTATTTTATAGGTAAGTCTACTAGATAGAAATAAATTTATTTACACTCTTAAATAAACTAAAAAGCAATTCATATTTATTTGTTTTATTTAAGTTTTTGCTCTATTCGCAATACAGAGCGCTGTATCTCTGCCAAGGTGGCAGCTATCGCCTCTAGCGAACGCGAGACCCTCTCCTCATTTGCTAGATGGCGCTCCTCAATTCGCATTGCCCACTGAGGCACATCTGCAGCATGTGATGTATCTGTAACAATTTATAAAAATACAGCTTGGAGGAGGCTCTGTCCAGCAGTGGACACTCATTGGTTAGCCATTGATGTGATGTGACATGAATAGTGGTACGGACGGGACCCTAAAATCTAAAATACTTAAATAAAAATTATTACATGATCGCCTGCGCGTAGGGGCCAATTGCGGTGGTGGCGTTGACACATGCGAAACCCCTATTTTCCTCCATGAACGACACGAGCATCTGCAACTGCCGGTCGGGACCAATTTTTCTTGCAGGCATTCTGAAATAGCCATATTATCATATTATTACACTGTAACAACACACTTGATAACTTTCGTAACGCATTAAATCGGTAAAAATTTGTTTAATGTACTTACATAAGAAATAACCTTTTTCACGAAAAAACATTCGTTTTCACAAAGCAACCAAACCATACAAACTTTAAAATTTACCGCGAAGTGTTGACATTGATAACCCCAACAGTGAGTGACATGAGCGAGTTTGACAGTAACAAAAAGAAAATTTACGTTTCGTTACCTACTACTTTAATGGTATAAAGTTTTTTATATTTGTATTTATCTCCACATAAACTGACAAAATATGTGTTTAAATTGCAAATAATGACAAAAATCATGCAAAGGCTATATGCTTTTGCAACATAACTATTTTTCCAACAAGTAAAAAAACTTAATCGCAAATAGTACCAGTGGAACTACTAGTTGTTCCACTTGCATAATCGGAACGTATCAAAGAACGAAGACTAGCGGAATTGGATTCACAAGAATCATTCATTCCGAAACCGATTACCAGTTGAATACCTTACACAATACCAAAAACATTCTGACTGGCTTGACAACTGATAATGGGCTTGAAGTTCACTGGTAATGGGCTTCAAGTTAGACAATAGGGCTGCTGCAGCCTTATTGTCTAAGTAAACTGGTAATCGTAATCGACTTCATTTTTGACATTTGAAACCTAGCCTGGACTTCGACTGTCACTTTCGTATTGTGTAAATAGCTGACACATGCAACACCATTACCAGCGAAATTTAAACCCAGTGAATGAATGAAACTTCGTATTCCCGCTAATTTTGGAATTGCGTAACGCCGAAATGAATTTCAGTAGCAAATTCAAGCCCATTCGAAACGTCAAATGAAGAAGGGAGCTCATTCGAGTCTTGTTGGAAAAAGTTTTGGTGAAATCTTAGTACTTCCAATTTATAAAATTGTCTTAAACATTGTGTTTGAAAGTTCGGAAGCTAAGAAGTTGGTAGGTAATTAATAATCTCGTAAGTAATAATTATACTTGAGTTCAAATTCATTTTGTCAAAGAAAAATACAAAGCATTCTCTCAATCAAATGTCTTCTTCCCAACTGGGAAAGAGACAAGATGTTTCACCTGAAGTAGGCACTTACTACATGTCTACATGACTGTTCATTGAGAGCTTATACACACTACACTAGTTCTGTTACACATAATTAATTGATTTCAGGCGTTATGGCGCGAGCAATTTTGATGGCCGCTGCAGAAGAAGAGCGGCTGAAAAGGCATCTGCGATTAGATCACAGAGTCTTGCGGCAGGCCAGCAAGCCATTAATGTTGCCCGACAAGGAGTTTGTGGCACATTTTCGTCTGCACAAGTCTCAATTCGAGTTGCTTTGTGCAGATGTTATACCTACCGCTCTTGCCGGCACCACAGCGCTCTAGCGCTGTGAGGCCTGACATAAAGGTAGGTAATATGGAGTTCCTCACTTAATTTGAAAGCACATGTCCCTACCTGTCTTTTTTATAAAATAAATACCTACTCGTGTGCGTGCTTGCAGTCATTTTGAGCTATACTTGGCTATACTGCTTTGCAGGTATTAGAGCACCGGAATACAATATTTTCTTCTCTTTTTTACAGGGTGATGCACTACACGGAGAAAAAAATGTTGTGAAATCAACAGGAAAAGGTTGTTAAATGGGAGCCGTCATAGTTGGTTTGTTAGCGCAGCAACCTTAATTTTGCGAAAAAATATTGTGATTATGACAATGTAGAAGTATTTACTTTGTTAATTACTACATAGCGAATTTCACAAACGCATGTTTTCACAAATTTACACTGACGGCTCCCATTTAGCAATGTGAAACTTGAATAAAATTGCAGTGTTTTGCCTATGGTAATATAGCAACGTATATTTTGCTATAAAAGCAACTTTGACATTTGGATTTGCACAACGTATAACATTGTTATTCTAGCTATGTTTACTTTGTTATATTTGAGCTTTTAAAAACTGTGGTTCTATCTATGTACATTTTGCTTTAATGGCAACCTTAAAATTGTGGTTTTAATAGAGATACGATCTAACATTGCGAGGATAACATTGCGATAAACGCAATATTACGTTTAAGCCTTGTGGTTCTAGCAATTTACACTTTGCGTTATTGGCAATCTTGAAGTTGTAGTTCTAGCAGAGGGAGCAGAGTATAGCAATGTTACTATTGAAAGATAGCAATAATACCATTGCTATAAACGCAATATTGCCTATGTGCCTTGTGGTTCTAGCAATGTACGCTTTGCGTTGTTGGCAACCTTTAAGTTGTGGTTCTAGCAGAGGGAGCATCTAACATTGCGAGTATGGCAATGTTACCATTGCAAAGATAGCAATGCTACCATTGCGATACACGCAATATCGCCTACGCGCCTAGTCGTTCTAGCAATGTGCACTTTGCGTTATTGGCAACCTTTAAGTTGTGGTTCTAGCAGAGGGAGCATCTAACATTGCGAGGATAGCAATGTTACCATTGCGAAGATAGCAATGCTACCATTGCGATACACGCAATATCGCCTACGCGCCTTGTCGTTCTAGCAATGTGCACTTTGCGTTATTGGCAACCTTTAAGTTGTGGTTCTAGCAGAGGGAGCATCTAACATTGCGAGGATAGCAATGTAACCATTGCGAAGATAGCAATGCTACCATTGCGATACACGCAATATCGCCTACGCGCCTTGTCGTTCTAGCAATGTGCACTTTGCGTTATTGGCAACCTTTAAGTTGTGGTTCTAGCAGAGGGAGCATCTAACATTGCGAGGATAGCAATGTAACCATTGCGAAGATAGCAATGCTACCATTGCGATACACGCAATATCGCCTACGCGCCTTGTCGTTCTAGCAATGTGCACTTTGCGTTATTGGCAACCTTTAAGTTGTGGTTCTAGCAGAGGGAGCATCTAACATTGCGAGGATAGCAATGTTACCATTGCAAGGATTGCAATGCATTGTTATTATTGCTATCCTTGCAATGGTAAAATTGCTTTCCTCGCAATGTTACATGCTCCCTCTGCTAGAACCACAACTTAAAAGTTGCCAATAACGCAAAGCGCATATTGCTAGAGCGACAAGGCGCGTAGGCGACATTGCGTGTATCGCAATGGTAGCATTGGAAATGGCAATATTGGTATCCTCACAATGGTAATGCACCGTCTGAAAAATAAAAACAAAAAGCTTATGAAAATGACACAAACATTTATTGAATCAAGGTATTTTGAGTTACTTAATTTACTCTTTATCTTAACTTACTTACTAAAAAGTCCTTAGCACACAAACAAAACTTATTTTTATACATACATAATAGAACCTTACTTGTAATCGTTACTTAAATGTAATCAATGTTTTAAATTGTCTGTCTTTATTAAATATTTATTAAATCAAGGTATTATGAGTACTTAATTTACTTAGAAGTACCTAAACACAAACAAAACTTATTTTTATACACACATCATAGGGCCTTACTTGTAATCGTTACTTAAATTTAATCGATGTTTTAAATAAAGTTGACAGAGCATTTTAAGCATTGATTTTTAAGGTTAAGTAACGATTATAAGTAAGGAAGGGCCCTCTTATTAATATTGTTAAATACAATCAATGTTTCAATCAATGTTTACTAAAGGTACCTAATTAAGACAATATCATTGACTCTACCGGTTGCTGCTATGAATGCAGTATTCTTACTTTTACAAATAAAATTAAGTAAAATCTAGCTATTTGCAATAGATTATAATACGTATTATTATAGTTTATTGATCACTCTCTTTTTCACACCAGAGTGAACAACAAGAGAATTTCGAGAATGATCCTTATGGTATTATACTGGGTGTTTTATTACACGACGGACGTACTTTATAGAGTCATTGTACTCATCATTACGAACAACTTTTATCATGGGACCAACCCTGAAATCGCGAAAAAAATCAGTTGTGCAAAACAGCTGATTTTTTTTTTGCGATTTCAGGGTTCAAGTTGTTTGTAATGATGAGTACAATGACCCCCTAAAGTATGCCCTTCGTCTAAAAAAACACCCGGTATAGTATATTACAGTGCTAAATTGAATTAAATGGGCTTGGTAAGGACAACATGGAACTCAGATAGATTAATGTCACATCCTATGAACACGCGATTACATACAAATGGATGCTGCATTGATTCCTGATTAATGAATACTGACTCTTGAGATAATGAATCTTGTACTTTGTAAGCATAGTAGTGCTCATCAAAAGAAAGTGTTTTTAACAGCTTAGCCTTAATTATTATTTTACATACTCCATCAACATAAACATCTTCTACCATGGCAAAGCAAACACTTTCCTCCTCAATCGAAGAAACAATTATAGAATTTACTTTATACCGCTCAGAACACTTTGCAGCCCATGTGACTTTGTAAATTTTTTTAATATCAGATAGTTTTATTTTGTCTAAAATTTGTTCAACTTCTCTACTGGATATTTCTGTTTGACCTCCAAAAGAGACAGGCGAACCAACTGTTCGTTGAATAAAAATATCATTTAACATCAACTGATGTTTTCGAGCTATTGTTAATGTCATATTCATTCGATTATTTGAGGATTTTGCGGCTAACTTGTTGGGGCGATGTTTAGCTTCAAAGCGCATAGAAGATAAAAACTGTAAGGGACCAAATCGTAACATTGCCGAGTGGTAATGTAACAGGTTGTGAAATTTGGGCTTAAGAGTTTGATTAAACAATTTGATAAACATTTCGCACAGGTCAGCAACTAAAAACTGAAAAAACTGAACTTGCTCAGGTGCAAACGCAGGCGACAGAATAAAATGTAGAACTTTCATTAATTGAATATATAGTTCCCAATACCTGTCGCCTCTTGGGACGAAATCGCCGAACATCACCCCAAAATACTTGCAAAACGTGTACATTTCGGCTGCGTTTAGGCGAATGTTTCCCTTTCGTAAATTAGAGATTACCAATGTAACAGGCTTATCTTTTTTATCAGGACCAAATTCAAAACAAGAGATTTTGTCATTAACAGTATTAATTGTAAAATATTTGAGTTTGTCCACAAATACCAGAAGCAATGAACACATTATATATTTCGAACACCCTTCGTGCATGTCATGCATTACATCAAAACCCATTTGTGAAAACAAACAAAAATTTTCTATCTGCAGCCATACACATTTCTCTTTCACGCCTGTCAGAGATGGATTACCTATTGCTAAATCTTCCTGATAGTTAGATTCCGTCCTTAAAAGAGACACATCTTCGTATAATTGCTTTTCCATTACTTTTTTTTCTATTTTACAAGTCCGACAAGAGAAATTGCAAGAAAAACTTTCGACAAAGCCACAAACACTATGCAAACCTAAATTATCTCCCAAAATTAGTGCCAACTCAAAGTAGATAGTTCCTTTGAAATCTGGCAGATCAAAATATATTCCGTTTCGAATTATGTCATTTAACTGATCAATTAAGGGCTGAAATATGATCTGATTACCAAATTGAACTCTGTCATTCGAATGATAAAGTAAGACCAAAAAAATGTTAGTCAACTGAGAGGCATAATAGTAAGGCAGGCAAGGAAGAGAAATGTAGGCGGCTCCCAGTTTATGTATACCACTATGACTGCCTAAAGGGTTTAAAGTCTCGAAATCATCGATTTGTAAAAACATTGGCATGACAAATTTTTCCCCATGTCCTTTTTGTCTCCAAAATGAACCATGCATGAAATGCTCTATACTTTTTGATGTATCGTGGGCCATTAGTTTTTTCATACTATCTATAGTCTCAGGTAGTAAATGGGGCAAAGAGAAAAACTTGAGCAACACATCACGTATGGGTATTTTATGTGCTATGCATTCTACTGTCTGGTAAAAAGACCTTCCATTTTTTTTTACGAAATCAAATCTTTTTCCTACCACATAACCCTGAGGACTAATTAAAGACCTGTTTGTTTCAAAGTACTGCAACCTTTTATGTGTTGAACTAAAACTCTCTAAATCACTCGTCATTTTTTCTACAGCAGAATCTGGTGTACTTGGTAATAAAGGTTTGATTGATAAGTTAAACATGTTTTCAATACCGCTATATACTGTATCTACCACATTGTTTGGCAAATTAGGATTACGATAAAGAGATGAAAAAAGTTGAGCCAAGGTGTAGCTAAGTGAAACAGAGCGCAAATTATTGCCTTGACTTTTCACATTGATTTCTTCGCTACCTGATATAGAGCATCTTTTATCCTCACCTTGTAACTCTGGTGTAGTGTGCATATGTGAAGGGTCCATATTAAATGAACAGGATTCAAGTTCAGAAGCCTCCGAGGCCAAATGGCATTTCAAATAATGACGTCTAAATGAGGTGTAGAGTTGATAACTTCTTCCACATCCAGTATTTGGACAGACATACACATTGCCCGGATGATAAAATGTGTAGTGACTTTTAAATTCCCTTAAATTACTAAAAGATCCTTTACATATTGCGCACTGCACCATCATGCCTGTTGGAAACAGAAGCAAGTAAATCTAGCATAGGAACACCTTCAGTGTCGTATTTGCTTTTCATGACAAAAATACTTCTTTGGATGAACATCCAAACTGGCACACAGTCTTTGGAATAGGGCAAATCTAATGTCCATAAGATTTTAAAAGCATTCAAAACTGCCTCGCAAATGTTATCAAAGGTGTATCTAATGTCTTTGGCTATGATGACATCATACTGCGCAACTTCTTTCCAACTTGGACCGATGGCAACAATATATGGAAGTATAGGTAGCTTCTTCTGTGCAAGTTTCGCTTCTCTCTCGGAGCAATGGGTTTCGAGATCAGAGTTAGATGGCACCAAACTAAGAAAGGCGCTGCTTACTTCCGTCCGCGAAGGATTCCAGGGTTTTCTGACGCCTTTCACAGGTATTGTGTGCATCTGCTTCAGCAGCAATGGAATGGACAGAAAAGCCGCAACATTAGCTTGTTCCTCTCCAACTGAAAATAGATTTCATAATTCATTATCATCACCAGCCTATTAAATCAAGTACCTATAAATCGAGTGGCGTTTCGGTCTTTATTTATCGACACGATTTTTCACTAGTACACTCTAATTTCTCTGACTAGTTTATAGTGATCTGTGCTGCCATTTACCAAGAAGTCGAAGAAAGATTTGATTTGCCGAAACAATTAGTTTTTTTTTATTATACATAGAAAACGACCAGAACACCTTGGACTAATTTGCATATCGTACAAATATTTGTCCCGAGGCGGGAATCGAACCCGCAACCTCCTGCATCGGACCTTCGCCCACCGCGCCACAGAGGTCGTCACAATATAATAAATTGTGACATATTGTGTGTATATTTTAGAAGCCTGAAGTCACTTATTCATGCCTTATAATCTAAATTCTAACAATTTTGAGACAACTCACAGGTTCCAAGATCCAAAGTAAGTTGAATAGAGATGTCAGGTCGTGCCAGTTGCTGGGCCTTCTCGTCCAATAATGTTAGCAGACGACCCTTTACTAAAGGGAATTTTTCTTCAAACTTTCCTTTCACTTCTGGGTGGATTTCATCGAAGTCACTAGCAAGCTGCACAAAACAAATGATTGTCATACGTTATGCAGGTACACAAAAATCTATACTAATATTATAAAGAGGAAAAATTCGATTGTTTGTTTGTATTGAATAGGCTCCGAAACTACTGGACCGATTTGAAAAATTCTATCACCGTTGGGAAACTACATTATCCCTGATGAACATAGGCCATAGAATATACTCGTGCGAAGCCGGGGTGTACTGCTAGTATGTAAAATTATTCTTACACCACAATTGTTAAAATGACACTACAAGGAGCCATAGGGCATAGCATAGCTGGCCTAGGTGATTATAAACAATTACTGAAGTTAAGCAATATTTAGCCCAGTCGAACACCCTGAACAAATATTTGCAGATCGTACAAACATTTGTTCCGAGGCGGGAATCGAACCCGCAACCCGCGGACCTTCGCCCACTGCGCCACAGAGGTCGTCGTATATATGCTGTCTTCATTTTAGTCATTTGTTTATTAGGTACTAGTTACTCACCAATTCATAGCCCCATGGGCATTGCAGTGATGGGAATATTTTAAAATACTGGAAATAGTCAATTTCTTTTAATAAAGAGAGTCTTTCCCGCAGGCAGCTTTGCCATTTGGAGATCACTAGATCCCGGGGCGAAGAGGAAGCCTTCAGCCACTCTACGCAGCTATCACCATCTTCATTAATTTCTTTGAACACAAATGATTCAGGCAAAGGCCGAATTCGTCCAGGAGTACCACTTTTTCGCCTTCTCTTATTTTCACTAGACGTGCTTTCATTGCTGCTGAGACTCCTGCTACGTCGGTTTTCTGCACTTAATAGCTTTCTTCGGACCGTTATGAGCCGATTCACAATGAGGCCACTGGCCTGTATAATCCGGCCATCAATGATTCGGAAGGGACTGTAATATACAGCTTTTGTTTCTGATGGGAAAAGTGTGGTTATTTCTGTCGTCCAATTTTCCCACACTTCTTTTCTTATGGCGTCCGTAATCTTATTAAGTTTACGGACTTCTGCCTCCACTATGATTGCTGTAATTATTTTTCTGTCTTTCGTAGATAGGAACTGTTTTGTAAGAAGCGGTTTCCCAGCTGATGTTGACTCCAAGATATGTTTTAGCGAACCACCAACCAGGACTCTAGTAAAGTCAATGGTCGCTATTTCGTCTTCATAATTGGTAAGTTCCCATTCCTGAAAAGCAAAAAAAACTTCAATTTGGCACATTTTTCTTTCTAATAAATGTTTTATAGAAACTAATGTGAGCATCATTCATTATTAAAACTGAAAAACGTTTTTGATTTTCTTTCTGATAGCCAAAAAGTAAACTGCTAATTGGTATGTATGACGGTGACACTTTTGTAGAGAAAATTCATATTATTTTTTTATGCTTGTTCTCGATTGATGATCAGAGGAACGTAGAGCAGCTCCAAATTTCAACAAAATTTATTCAGTCATTACAGCGTAGTTAATAATAAACAATCATACAAAGTTGCTAAATATTTATAATATTATAGATGTATGTGTATTATATATGTGTTGGGCGCTTGGATGTCGCAACCCCGCGGTATTGTTCGCTAATTTGACTAACACCTTGTATATAATTAAAAAGTCAATGGGGCAAAAAATCCCATCCACCCCATTACTCAAGTCAATTTTTTTCCCAACCACCCCATTGATGGGGAGGTTAATGGTGTGGATGGGAATATACCGTTTTTGGAACAAGTCCTTGAACAGAAAAAACATCAAAACCAATCTCACCCAAAAAAAAAACAATTATTTAAGTTTATTAAAAGTCAATTATTATAACAATTATGATGTTTTAACTTACTGGTCCATCGGAAGCTGATGAGCTAGAACCAGGGCAACTAATTGCAGAAGAATCTCTTGCCAAAGGTGACAAAAATGTCATACATGTAGCAGTCGGAGCAGTGGCTGAAGTATCTGGAGCTGGTGAAGTTGGAGTAAATATAAACTCGTCTAGCCTCAACGGAGCAGCCACTGTCATTTGGCTAGCAAGATTTTCTTGCTTCTTCTGTCAGGAAAAATACACATATTTTAATATATCAATATACCTATCAAGTCGCCAATCCGCACTTGGCCAGCATGGGGACTACCGGCCTAAATCCCCCTTGGGGGACCATGACATGCAAAAGGTTGATGTGAAATAACATATCAATGCTCATAGACAAGTCACAGGACATTACATTACATTTAACAAAAACATACATACAACCGAACATAGAACCTCCGCCTTTATTAAAGTCGGTAAAAAAAAATAAGGTAAATATGCAGTCAAAGCTACTCACACATTCTTTAAATCGATCCAGTGCCATGCGTAGTTTTCCTTTATTAACCACCCCTTCGACCAAAAGCGAAAGCTCGTGATCGTTCGCATCAAGCAGGAATTCTAGATCTGCACCCTGATCTAGAAAAGCATTTTTATTTTAGCCATGGTGGCACAGACCGGGGACCGGGCAGCAGCGCCCCTTGGAGTACAACTCCACTGAACTGCGATTCCCAACCCGCATGCCCAGCGTGGGGATTATGGGCACTACCCCCAATGATCATCATCATCATCATCATCAGGCTATATTAGTCCACTGCTGGACATAGCCCTCCCCTAATGAGCGCCATAGCCCCCAATGATAAAGAGACTGAACCAATGGCTCCAGTTCCCGGCTGCCTCGCTATTCCTGGCCATGGCATGCGGCCATGGTAACGGCGGGGCAGGGGGTGCTAGGAATCACCGGGCTACGGCAGGCTGCCACAAACAACTGAAGACAGGGCGCTATGGCGCTCACTAGGGGAGGGCTATGTCCAGCAGTGGACTAGTATAGCCTGATGATAATGTCACTGCCGGCTTGTACTACCACTGATTTATCAGCCCATGCGCGGGTCGCAAGCGGTAAGTACGTGGTTTGAGTTTGAATGTTCAATTCATCAGTAGGTAGACATTAATAAATTACTCTGAATTCCGGCATCTAGGATACATCAAGCAGTAAATAAACCCATTTTCACCCCCTAGGCTGTCTTGCACTATTTTGACTGATAAAACGTGCAAACTAATAAAACATTTATAGGTTATAAAAACAATGTGCATGTGCATAAAATTATTACATAAACAAAGGAACTTACCGTTGAGAGGTCGCAGAAGATGATATAAACCGTTGCTAATTAAAAAATCGACCAGTGGGTCTTCCTTATCCATTTTATGATTGTCACAGAACACCGGAGTGGTTTTATTCTCTTTGCACAACACAAGCACAAACCAAAGGCACAAACTAGATAAATGATACTCTAACACAAAGTGCTAGAAAGTTCCGGCCGGACAGTTCGACTTCGACGGACGCGCGGTCTTCCCGTTCAAGTGTTGCCAATGAAATGACCGAAACTGACTGAATGTGCAGCGTTCTGATTATGCTCTTTTCGCAATGTTTAAACATTACAAAATTGACTAATACGTCAGCTTGTGCTTTTATCAATGTCTAGGAATGAACGTTGTGATTTTCACAAACATGAATAATGCTTTTTATCTAAGTTACTTATTTTCTCGCTATGTTGAAACTGATTTTCTAACAACCTAAACATTGATAGAGCTAGCGCTTCATAATTTGTATAATTATTCAAATGTTGTAACGTAGTGATTTTCACAACTATGGATTTGTGAAAATGTGTAGGTACTGTGGTCATGTACCAACCTACACCTGTGCCTACACTAACAAATTATGATTTTCTAAATTTGTAATTAGATACCTACTAACTAGGTAGGTACCTACCTAATTTTTATTTATTTTATTAAAATGCCTTTCTTTTATTAAGTCCTCACCTATACCTACCTACCTACATTGAAGTCCATTGCATCATTTAGATCCATAGGTAATAAAACTTGCTAACACCACAACGTATAAAATCAACATACAACTGACATTGTGATTGTGATCCACACAAACTGTAACTATGTGAACCCCCCAGATTACTGCATTGTGATTTTAGCAGAGGGACCAGAACTTGCTAACACCACAACCTATAAAATCAAAATACACCTTACATTGTGATCCACACAAACTGTAACTATGTGAACCCCCCAGATTACTGCATTGTGATTTTAGCAGAGGGACCAGAACTTGCTAACACCACAACCTATAAAATCAAAATACACCTTACATTGTGATCCACACAAACTGTAACTATGTGAACCCCCCAGATTACTGCATTGTGATTTTAGCAGAGGGACCAGAACTTGCTAACACCACAGCGTTTAATATCAAAATACAACTTACATTGTGAACAACACAAACTATACCTATGTGAACCCCGCAGATTACTACATTGTGATTTTAGCAGAGGGACCAAAACTTGCTAGCACCACAACGTATAAAATCAACGTATAACTTACATTGTGAACAACACAAACTATAACTATGTGAACCCCGCAGATTACTATGTTGTGATTTTATCAGAGGGACCAAAACTTGCTAACACCACAACGTATAATATCAAAATACAACTTACATTGTGAACAACACGAACTATGACTATGTGAACCCCGCAGATTACTAAGTTGTGATTTTGGCAGAGGGACCAAAACTTGCTAACACCACAACGTATAAAATCAACGTACAACTTACATTGTGAACCACACAAACTATAAGTAACTATGTGAACCCCGCTGATTACTACATTGTGATTTTATAAGAGGGACCAAAACATGCTAACACCACAACCTATAAAATCAAAATACACCTTACATTGTGATCCACACAAACTGTAACTATGTGAACCCCCCAGATTACTACATTGTGATTTTAGCAGAGGGACCAGAAATTGCTAACACCACAGCGTTTAATATCAAAATACGACTTACATTGTGAACAACACAAACTATACCTATGTGAACCCCGCAGATTACTACATTGTGATTTTAGCAGAGGGACCAAAACTTGCTAGCACCACAACGTATAAAATCAACGTATAACTTACATTGTGAACAACACAAACTATAACTATGTGAACCCCGCAGATTACTATGTTGTGATTTTATCAGAGGGACCAAAACTTGCTAACACCACAACGTATAATATCAAAATACAACTTACATTGTGAACAACACGAACTATGACTATGTGAACCCCGCAGATTACTAAGTTGTGATTTTGGCAGAGGGACCAAAACTTGCTAACACCACAACGTATAAAATCAACGTACAACTTACATTGTGAACCACACAAACTATAACTATGTGAACCCCGCTGATTACTACATTGTGATTTTATAAGAGGGACCAAAACATGCTAACACCACAACCTATAAAATCAAAATACACCTTACATTGTGATCCACACAAACTGTAACTATGTGAACCCCCCAGATTACTGCATTGTGATTTTAGCAGAGGGACCAGAACTTGCTAACACCACAACCTATAAAATCAAAATACACCTTACATTGTGATTCACACAAACTGTAACTATGTGAACCCCCCAGATTACTGCATTGTGATTTTAGCAGAGGGACCAGAACTTGCTAACACCACAACGTATGATATCAAAATACAACTAACATTGTGATCCACACAAACTGTAACTATGTGAACCCCTCAGATTACTGCATTGTGATTTTAGCAGAGGGACCAGAACTTGCTAACACCACAACGTATAATATCAAAATACAACTTACATTGTGAACAACACAAACTATAACTATGTGAACCCCGCAGATTACTACATTGTGATTTTAGCAGAGGGACCAAAACTTGCTAACACCACAACGTATAAAATCAAAATACAACTTACATTGTGAACAACACAAACTATAACTATGTGAACCCCGCAGATTACTATGTTGTGATTTTATCAGAGGGACCAAAACTTGCTAACACCACAACGTATAAAATCAACGTACAACTTACATTGTGAACCACACAAACTATAACTATGTGAACCCCGCAGATTACCACATTGCGGCGATAGCAAAGAGCCTCAAAATTGTTAATGCAACAAAAAAATTATTGTTGCGTTCACAATTTTTGCGTTTCGCAAAAAAAAAGTTGCTGCGGCAACATAGGGTATTTTGCTAATATCTCAAAATTATTTTGTAATTTTCGCAAAACTTGGCTCGCAATGTAAAACTGCATACATTGCGACCGGTTTTTTCTCTGAGTGTATACACCCATCAAAGCAGTAAAAATTACCAACGCCTGCGTAGTACTGCACAAACTCGTCAACGACGCGCGCATCTCCGTCGATGAAGAGGAGATGACACGTGACCGTGCGCAACAACCCGCAGGACTGCATCATCCCCCTGAAGGTGTACTGTGGGAAGTTGATGGAGAAAGGCACGCTGTTGTTGACAGATTGTGGAGGAATCGAACATAATAATACATAAATAAATAGGTAATGCTGGACAATCCAAACAGCATTATCTAGCCCCAAGCTAAGCAGAGCTTGTGTTATGACCAGCAGAACACCCTAAACAAATATTTGCAGATCGTACAAATATTAGTCCCGGGGCGGGAATCGAACCCGCAACCTTCTTCAAAATTTCTTATTTGATAATAATTACTATTTTTATCGTGTAAAATTTGACATGTCTTTGTCTTTGCTTATTTTATAGGTAAGTCTATAGAAATAAATTTATTTACACTCTTAAATAAACTAAAAAGCAATTCATATTTGTTTGTTTTATTTAAGTTTTTGCTCTATTCGCAATACAGAGCGCTGTATCTCTGCCAACGTGGCAGCTATCGCCTCTAACGAACGCGAGACCCTCTCCACATTTGCTAGATGGCGCTCCTCAATTCGCATTGCCCACTGAGGCACATCTGCAGCATGTGATGTATCTGTAACAATTTATAAAAATACAGCTTGGAGGAGGCTCTGTCCAGCGGTGGACACTCATTGGTTAGCCATTGATGTGATGTGACATGAATAGTGGTACGGACGGGACCCTAAAATCTAAAATACTTAAATAAAAATTATTACATGATCGCCTGCGCGTAGGGGCCAATTGCGGTGGTGGCGTTGACACATGCGAAACCCCTATTTTCCTCCATGAACGACACGAGCATCTGCAACTGCCGGTCGGGACCAATTTTTCTTGCAGGCATTCTGAAATAGCCATATTATCATATTATTACACTGTTCTGTAACAACACACTTGATAACTTTCGTAACGCATTAAATCGGTAAAAATTTGTTTAATGTACTTACATAAGAAATAACCTTTTTCACGAAAAAACATTCGTTTTCACAAAGCAACCAAACCATACAAACTTTAAAATTTACCGCGAAGTGTTGACATTGATAACCCCAACAGTGAGTGACATGAGCGAGTTTGACAGTAACAAAAAGAAAACTTACGTTTCGTTACCTACTACTTTAATGGTATAAAGTTTTTTATATTTGTATTTATCTCCACATAAACTGACAAAATATGTGTTTAAATTGCAAATAATGACAAAAATCATGCAAAGGCTATGCTTTTGCAACATAACTATTTTTCCAACAAGTAAAAAAACTTAATCGCAAATAGTACCAGTGGAACTACTAGTTGTTCCACTTGCATAATCGGAACGTATCAAAGAACGAAGACTAGCGGAATTGGATTCACAAGAATCATTCATTCCGAAACCGATTACCAGTTGAATACCTTACACAATACCAAAAACATTCTGACTGGCTTGACAACTGATAATGGGCTTGAAGTTCACTGGTAATGGGCTTCAAGTTAGACAATAGGGCTGCTGGACTTCGACTGTCACTTTCGTATTGTGTAAATAGCTGACACATGCAACACCATTACCAGCGAAATTTAAACCCAGTGAATGAATGAAACTTCGTATTCCCGCTAATTTTGGAATTGCGTAACGCCGAAATTAATTTCAGTAGCAAATTCAAGCCCATTCGAAACGTCAAATGAAGAAGGGAGCTCATTCGAGTCTTGTTGGAAAAAGTTTTGGTGAAATCTTAGTACTTCCAATTTATAAAATTGTCTTAAACATTGTGTTTGAAAGTTCGGAAGCTAAGAAGTTGGTAGGTAATTAATAATCTCGTAAGTAATAATTATACTTGAGTTCAAATTCATTTTGTCAAAGAAAAATACAAAGCATTCTCTCAATCAAATGTCTTCTTCCCAACTGGGAAAGAGACAAGATGTTTCACCTGAAGTAGGCACTTACTACATGTCTACATGACTGTTCATTGAGAGCTTATACACACTACACTAGTTCTGTTACACATAATTAATTGATTTCAGGCGTTATGGCGCGAGCAATTTTGATGGCCGCTGCAGAAGAAGAGCGGCTGAAAAGGCATCTGCGATTAGATCACAGAGTCTTGCGGCAGGCCAGCAAGCCATTAATGTTGCCCGACAAGGAGTTTGTGGCACATTTTCGTCTGCACAAGTCTCAATTCGAGTTGCTTTGTGCAGATGTTATACCTACCGCTCTTGCCGGCACCACAGCGCTCTAGCGCTGTGAGGCCTGACATAAAGGTAGGTAATATGGAGTTCCTCACTTAATTTGAAAGCACATGTCCCTACCTGTCTTTTTTATAAAATAAATACCTACTCGTGTGCGTGCTTGCAGTCATTTTGAGCTATACCTGGCTATACTGCTTTGCAGGTATTAGAGCACCGGAGTACAATATTTTCTTCTCTTTTTTACAGGGTGATATACACCCATCAAAGCGGTAAATATTACCAACGCCTGCGTAGTACTGCACAAACTCGTCAACGACGCGCGCATCTCCGTCGATGAAGAGGAGATGACACGTGACCGTGCGCAACAACCCGCAGGACTGCATCATCCCCCTAAAGGTGTACTGTGGGAAGTTGATGGAGAAAGGCACGCTGTTGTTGACAGATTGTGGAGGAATCGAACATAATAATACATAAATAAATAATGCTGGACAATCCAAACAGCATTATCTAGCCCCAAGCTAAGCAGAGCTTGTGTTATGACCAGCAGAACACCCTAAACAAATATTTGCAGATCGTACAAATATTAGTCCCGGGGCGGGAATCGAACCCGCAACCTTCTTAAAAATTTCTTATTTGATAATAATTACTATTTTTATAGTGTAAAATTTGACATGTCTTTGTCATTGCTTATTTTATAGGTAAGTCTACTAGATAGAAATAAATTTATTTACACTCTTAAATAAACTAAAAAGCAATTCATATTTATTTGTTTTATTTAAGTTTTTGCTCTATTCGCAATACAGAGCGCTGTATCTCTGCCAAGGTGGCAGCTATCGCCTCTAGCGAACGCGAGACCCTCTCCTCATTTGCTAGATGGCGCTCCTCAATTCGCATTGCCCACTGAGGCACATCTGCAGCATGTGATGTATCTGTAACAATTTATAAAAATACAGCTTGGAGGAGGCTCTGTCCAGCAGTGGACACTCATTGGTTAGCCATTGATGTGATGTGACATGAATAGTGGTACGGACGGGACCCTAAAATCTAAAATACTTAAATAAAAATTATTACATGATCGCCTGCGCGTAGGGGCCAATTGCGGTGGTGGCGTTGACACATGCGAAACCCCTATTTTCCTCCATGAACGACACGAGCATCTGCAACTGCCGGTCGGGACCAATTTTTCTTGCAGGCATTCTGAAATAGCCATATTATCATATTATTACACTGTAACAACACACTTGATAACTTTCGTAACGCATTAAATCGGTAAAAATTTGTTTAATGTACTTACATAAGAAATAACCTTTTTCACGAAAAAACATTCGTTTTCACAAAGCAACCAAACCATACAAACTTTAAAATTTACCGCGAAGTGTTGACATTGATAACCCCAACAGTGAGTGACATGAGCGAGTTTGACAGTAACAAAAAGAAAATTTACGTTTCGTTACCTACTACTTTAATGGTATAAAGTTTTTTATATTTGTATTTATCTCCACATAAACTGACAAAATATGTGTTTAAATTGCAAATAATGACAAAAATCATGCAAAGGCTATATGCTTTTGCAACATAACTATTTTTCCAACAAGTAAAAAAACTTAATCGCAAATAGTACCAGTGGAACTACTAGTTGTTCCACTTGCATAATCGGAACGTATCAAAGAACGAAGACTAGCGGAATTGGATTCACAAGAATCATTCATTCCGAAACCGATTACCAGTTGAATACCTTACACAATACCAAAAACATTCTGACTGGCTTGACAACTGATAATGGGCTTGAAGTTCACTGGTAATGGGCTTCAAGTTAGACAATAGGGCTGCAGATCTTTATGTGTGCAAAATTTCATCTCGATCCATTCAGAAGTTTTGGCGTTGTCTTCGACCAATCATCTTCACAACGGCACAAATTTTCGCAATTATAAGATTTTTTTTTAAGTTTTTTGTTTTAATTTATAGACGATTTTTTTTCATATCCGTTTTCTTTTACGTGTATTGTTACGTGTACATTATTATTATTGTTTTGAAATTTCAAAGGGATTTATTTTTGTAACAATTTCATTACATAAAGAAATATGATGTAATGTTAATTAATGCAAGAGTGCGTGTTAAAGAACAAAAAAGGGAAGAAAATGTCATATTATTTTTAGCAAAAAAATATTCGTAAGTAATTCAAATAATCGTTATTCACAAGTTGATCCCCTCGGGGTACAGAATCACCCCCTTTCGGCTAAGTACATCCTTTCTGTGGCACCCTGTATAATAAAGATGCGCGACTGCGAATGATCTGGCTAGTCGAATGGTCTACTACAACTAATTTACTCATTCGACTTGAATATTAGTAATACACTATAATCTTCAAAATCGAATGACACCTACTAATTAGTAATTACGAATTGATCGAGGTGTCGAATAACGAATTGAGTTCGACTGCTCGACTCGAGCAGTTGCCATTACTAACCAGGCGTATATATACCCCGATACTAGCGCCACTTCATATTTTATTTTATTATTACTATATACAAAGAAATTATCAAAAATTCGGACCGCGCGTAGACGATACCTAACACAAGCTTTTTTTTTCATGTATCTGTAATAGTTTTGTTTTGTGTTATTCAGTCAGCTTGGTGGCCACCAATAGGAACTAAAATCTTGAAACAAGTATCTGCCTAAATAATACAATACAAAACTATTACAGATACATTAAAAAAAAGCTTGTGATAGGTATCGTCTACGCGCGGTCCGATTTTTTGATAATTCTTTTGTATAACGTAATGATAAAATAAAATATGTAGTGGCGCTAATATCGGGGTATATATACGCCTTAACTAATTTGAACTAGTCATTCAAATGGTTCGAATGATTTCTGAAGTCGAATAATTCGAATGAAATGATTCACAGTCGCGCATCTTTACTGTATAATACCTACTCCAAGATAACAACGAAATTTTTGATGAAAGTTAAACGAGTAACCTAAAGGTCGGTTTTAATTCTATCTTTGAAATAAGGCTTATGTAAGGTTTTAATTTTATCTTCATAATAAGGTATAGTAAGAAATGTAAATATTTTGATTTGTATCTTTACAATTACCTACTTAAATTGTTAAAAAAATATTATTGTACGTCCGAAACGGATAAAATTGTTGAAACATTTATTTGATTTTAAGACCTTGATGTACCTAATACAATTTCACAATAAAATTATTCTATTCTATTCTATTCTATTCAAAATCAAGGTAAGCAAAAAAAATATCCGGGTAGACGCTCTAGGAATGCGTTTTACGATGCACTGTGACGCGCCAGGTTTTTATAGGTTTCCTTTTATACCTTACTAGCTGCATTCTTACTACCCGTTGTCCTATTACCCGTTTTCCCGTAGGAATGAAGCATTTTCCCTTGGTAAAAAGTAGCCTATGTTCATCAGGAATAATGTGGGCTTCTAATGGTAAAAGAATTTTTTAAATCGGTCCAGTAGTTTCGGAGCCTATTCTATACAAACAATCAAATGTTTCCTCTTTATAATATTAAGTATAGAAAGTAAGTAAATGTTCCCTAAAGGCGAGTCTATTTGACGTTAATGATGAGTTGTGATTGAGACGTCATCTTTTTCCATAAGTACTGTTATTTGACGATCTCAGTGGCGTAGCGGGCGATTGTCCGCCTGCGACTCAGGAGGTGAAGGGTTCGAATCCCGCCTCGGAACAAATTTGTGTACGATCTGCAGAAATTGGTTCCGTTGGTCTGGGTGTTTTCTGTGTATCATAAAAAAAATATCTATCTATGTATATAATGTATTAAATATATCAGTTATCTAGTACCCATAACTTAAGCTTTGAGTATCTTACTTTGGGGCTATAAATGGTGCTGTGTGGATTGTCCAGCATTATTTATTTATTATTTATTTTCTAACTTTTATTAATTACAATAAATATCTTAATTTTTTGTTATTTTAGTGCGTAACCCCACACTCAGTGTTATTTCTAACGGAAGGATGCGGGTTTAAGTCCCGTCGAAATCGAACAATTTTGCGATTTTATTTGATTACTTAGAACTAGATCATGATGTGTACACATATTTAGGGATACAGTCTAATTTTTATTATTTTGTCCTTCTATTTGTTTAATATTTGATTGTATTCTGTTTTGTGTGCCAAATAAATAAATAAATAAATATCTTTGGTGACAAAGATTACAATCAAACAATATAAATAAATTAGAACAAGCACCTATTCGCAATTGAACCAATTTAGCTAACTGCAGACTGTTGCAAACTTAGTTGCAAACGATTTACAGGTAGCTCAACTGATCCATATCACAATAATAACATATCAGACTATTTATTCTAATGCTTTTAAATAATACAATTTATCGTTCGAACAGGGAACTACGCAAATTCATTACATGAACAAAATTAAAATTTTTAAAAACCCCCCTACAGATTTTCAAGAAACAGCTAAGAACACTCGGGATAAAATTATCTATCACACAAAAAAACTAAACGAAAATCGGTTCTTCCGTTTGTGAGCTACGATACCACAGACAGATACACAGACAGACACGTTAAATCTTACCCTTATCGTTTTTAAAATTTTACCCCCAATCAACTGGACTCGAGGAGCCAGTTCGAGCGGGGCCAGTCGACCAAAGAGCCCACTTTACCAAACGTAAGGATATTATCACTCGACAAAAAAGAGCCAAATTCAATAATCTGTTATACAATCCACAATGCCATAAGCGGATCTATGAGAAAAATGTAATATGTGCATCATCATCTTTAATAAGTTTCCAGAATCTATTAAAGAACTCAATGGTAATTTATTTAAACAAAAATTAAATAAGTGATTGCTTGACAAATGTTTCCAAAGTGTAAATGAATATATTAATTTTCAATAGAATAATTTATTATGTTTTGACCACGATTGTTAATAAATTTTCTGATTGTTATCTATTTATCATCGATTGTATCCTTGATTATTTTCAATATTGATTATTATAACGATTTAAATCACTGTGATTTAATATTTGCACACCTGCTTGCAGGTTGAATACATTTAACATCACTCTAGTCATAAGATCTGACATGTACCTTTAATAATGTATTCTGCAAATAAATGATTTGATTTGATTGATAAACTTATATCACCCCTCTCTTTTTGCGTCGGATGTTAAAAGGAAACGACACGGTCCCGTCTCAATACTATCTTGAACCGTAAAGTCATAAATAACGGGATATTTACCATGATTTGAATTTTGAGTTTTCCAATATTTCGGCACAGTTTCATGCGCCATGATCACGGAATAACTGACGGCACTGCGAGTGAGTTGTTATGGGCAGATATAGCGATCCACCCTCATTTTTTGTCTTTTGCTACGAACGTTACTACTAAAAGTTTTATCTTGAACCGGACTCCGGGCTCTGGCACTTGGTACATACATATAGGTAAAGTACCTACCTACCTACTTACCTTATAATATACGATTCTTCAACTAGTTATAAAAACCTTCAGTCCATAAATACTCCGGCATTCTGTGAGTAATCGAAACCCGAAGGACTTGCTTTATCAACGAGGAAAATAAGCAGATATTTTTAATTCAAACCTGTTTTGGAAGAACATGGCAAAGCTGAAAATGGTAAGTTTTAAAACTGTTTATACTTTCGCGATTTGTTAATAAATAAATAAATAAATAATGCTGGACAATTCACACAGCATTATCTAGCCCCAAGCTAAGCAGAGCTTGTGTTACGATTAATGATTAATGATTTTTATCGGGTTTATATCGCGTACCTTTTGTTATAATTTCCCCTACGTTTCGACCGCGTTACAGCGATCGTGGTCACGGGGCGACTAGATGTAATCGGATAAAAACAAAAGGTAAGCGATAAATACCGGATATAATCATTAATTAGGTAAGTTTAAAGTTTCTAAGTTTTTACTTATTGCATTTATAACCCGAGGGTACTCGGGTTATAAATGCATTAAGTAAAAACTTGAGTGATATGATAAATTATGTAACATTTCGTTTTTATTTTCGTAAGTTCTCCAATATAATGAATTTTGTTCTGCCCGCAGTAGCGCACATAAAATTCTGTTCTTCTCAAAATAATTTAGAATCAGATTTTAGTTCTGGGGTATACTTACTTAATTAATTCAAAAAGCGTTTCTTAACAATTTATCATACAATTTTTTCTTTTTTCACTCTGGGGTGCTCAGAATTGTACCGCTCTGAGAAAAGACTCTTACCCGCCTGTACTATTAAAAACGAAATCGAAGTTTCTACTTACGGTTTTCGGAATTTTTCCTTACCATAAGTTAGGTATATGACTTTTTTTCGATGAGGAAACTCAACAGCCTGTATTGGTCCACTGCTGGACGCAGGCCTCCCCCTGATAAGCGCCTTATTGGGTTTTATCTCATGGGGGTAATGCCCATAATACCCACGCTTGGCTTGCAGGCATAAACGGCTGTAACTTTTGATTGCGTCACAGACGGACAGACAGACAACAAAGTGTTACTTTTGATGAGTTTTTTCATTGTGTGGTTGGTGTGGTCTTTTCTTTCGCAAATTAGGTTAGGTAGGACGGTAAAATACTTATTTTAATTAATTTTATGTCTATTGTTTACTTTCTCTGATTGTAAGTAGGAATAATTTACTTAATTTAATTAATTTAACTAATTTTAAGTCTATTGTTTACTTTCTCTGATTGTAAGTAGGGAACAATTTGTGGGAGGGCGGGCGGTACACACAGATCCAGTGAGTTGTAAGTAGTTAGAGTAGCTAAACCAAACAAAAAACGTGTCGCAACTTGATGACAGCGCGCTCGACCCCGCCCACAAGTATTCGCTGCAGCGCTCATAGATTTTTTCACCGCAGAAGGGACACCTCAGACTAGTTCAGACAGCTATTGTGCATACAAAACTGAATTTTGATGCAGTAGCTATTTATATTACCTATAGTTTAAAACATGAAAATATTTACAGTAAATTAAAATGAATTGTTGAGCGTTTAAATCATTGTTTTTAAAATAAATTGGTATTTTATCCAACAAGTAGGTAAGGTACATACGTACCTACATAGGTAGGTACTTGCACTAACTAGACCCCACACTTTATCACATCTGTCCCAAGGCGGGAATCGAACCCACCTCCTGCGTCCCAGACGGACCTTCGCCCACCACGCCACAGAGGTCCCCAATCGATCTATTACAAATTTATAAACCTTATGATATTTGTTCAGACGACAATATCTATGTATACCTACCTACCTAGGTATAATACAGCTTTAGTTTATAATAACGAAAGATACCTACAGTAGGTAACTACTGTTACTGATCAGACAGACGGCATAGGGTGAGTAATATGAGTTAAAAAGAATAATCAGTTAAACCTTTGTCACCAACCCTTAGTAGGTACCTACACATCCCATCTGTACGAATCACTTTTCATAATCTATGATTTTCAAACGAAATGTCAGGTACAATAGAAAATAATGTTCAAAAATTTATTTTGGTTGGTTTTAGTTGATATTCTGATTATTAACCGATGATAAGTCAAGCCACTATCTGTTTCCTTCGAAGTTGATTCATTTTTAGACGTTTTAACAAGCAAGACGGCATTTATTTCTTGATTTTATTTGCATGTGGTGTCGCGATGGGCGTAGGCGAACGACTAAATGAGTTGTTGCCGACCGGCAACAACTCATGGCGCAAAGTTGTTGTTCGCGGGTGTCCGTTCCATACGCTAGTAATAGTAATTCAATGCACAGATCACATTTTGTTGGATCTTGTCGGAGAAGGTTCTGCGCGGAATTGTTACTAAATATTGTTTTAAGCCGGCTTTTGACTATGGGATATAATATAAATTACATCTCGTGCTATATATTACATCCCGCGATTGCTATTCACACTGTAAGATATATATTTTGGAACACACATGATCAGTTTACACGTCTGCACACGAACGCCAACATTCAAACTGAGGGCGAGGCAGGGGGAGGCGCGGTGTCCGGGGACGTGAGGTAAAATATACACCTTCAAATGACCTTCAAATATCGCTCACTCGGTCGAAAAAATATTTATAGTTTGGGATGTAATATATATTATAGCACAGTGTAAACGGTCCCATACAAAATGTATGGTGAGCGATAAAATATTATATCTCAAGATGTAATTATATATTATATTATATCCCATAGTGAAAAGCCGGCTTCATCCTAATATTAAACAAAGTGATCCTAACAGGATTCCTTTTGAGGTACGGAACACTATAAAAAATATAATTCCAGATTGTCAAAGTCCTGCTCGTGTTGGGAATCCTGTCAGCGACATGCCATGCTCGCCCTGACGACTCTAGCTCTGGTAAGTTAATGCGCTTGTATGCTTCAAACTAGCGCCTTTGCCGTTTCTTTTTTATTATTATGTTAATCAAATGAATTTTTAAAAGTCCATTGTACATTTTTAAATCCATCATGGTTATTAACACTAAAGTCATTTATAACGGGATATTTACCATGATTTGAGTTTTGAGCTTTCCAATATATTCAAATTTGGGTTGATTAAAGTACTAATTGTTTGTTTACAAACTAAACATCTAAAAATCAGTCTAAAATTTGTAATGGTAGACTAAAATTAAACAAAATCAAGAACATGACATTACAGTTTGCCTAATTAGATACTAATTGTTAGGTTAAATCATTATTTTCTTAATTTTTCCAGGCAGTGACCTACAGTTATGGTTTTGTTTAGTAATTGTTTGAGTACGTTACTACCAATATATCTGTTACGCGAGACATGTTTGATAAATTGTTCATTTGTTTCATGGCGTGCTAAGCGCAATGTATAATATTAGGTCCTTACATATGAAATTGGCGTTTTGTATGGGAGGAACAAAAAGTCGAATATTTTTTAATATAATATATTTAATTAATCAAAGTATGAACCATTATTTTCTATGCACTTTTGCCATCTTATAGGTATTTCATTGATCCTTTTACTAAAAAAACCAGTCGGACGGGAATCAATAAAATCTTTGAAGGCGATTTGGACTGCCCCATCGGAGTTGAATTTTTTCCCTTGCAAGAAGTTATCCAAATTTCGAAAAAAATGGTAATCTGTTGGAGCAAGGTCCGGGGAGTACGGAGGATGTCTTAGACTTTCCAATTGAAGCTCTTCTAATTTAGTAGCCGTCTGTTGCGCAGTGTGTGGTCTAGCGTTGTCGTGAAGCAGCAGTGGCGTGGAGCGATTGACCAGCCTAGGTTGTTTAGCCGCTAGCTTTTCCATCATGGTTTGCAATTGCTGACAATAGACATCAGCCGTAATAGTCTGGCCAGATTTGAGAAAACTGTAATGAACAATACCGGCACTAGTCCACCAAACGCTTACAAGTAACTTTTTTGGGGTTAATTTTCGCTTGGGGCAGGATTTGGCTGGCTGGCCAGGATCCAACCATTGCGCTGAGCGCTTCCGATTATCGTAAAGAACCCATTTTTCATCACAGGTAATGATTCGGTTTAAAATACCTTCATTATTGTGCCGGTTTAGTAATGTAACGCAGCAGTCGACGCGCGTTTGCCGGTTTGCTTCAGTCAATTCGTGAGGTACCCACCTTTCAAGCTTTTTAATCTTCCCAATTTGCTTCAAGTGAATTAAAACAGTTTTATCACTAACACCGCAGCCTGCAGCTAACTCGGACGTGGTTTGCGATGGATCCGCTTCCACAATAGCCTTCAACTCTTCATTATCAACTTGAGTCTCAGGCCGTCCACGGGGCTTGTTCTGCAAGTCGAAATTTCCAGAACGAAAACGTTGGAACCAAAAACGAACTGTGTTTTCTTTTGCAACACGACCGCCATACACATCATTCACCCTTCGAGTTGTTTCCGCAGCACTAGTGCCACGGCGGAACTCGTACTCGTAAATAATGCGATATTTTAAGTTTTCCATTTTGTAAAATGAGTGACGCAAACAGAAAAAAACAGAAGAAAAAAAACAAATGAATGACGATCATCGAAGCACAAATACACGAGTCTATAGCTGTACAAATTTGAATTTGGAATTCCTTACCAAAGAGGAGAAATTTGTGATTAAAGTGGCCAGTACGAAAAACGCCAATTTCATATGTAAGGACCTAATATTTACTGTCTTTATTCATCACTTTTAAGAGATGTGTGCAATGTGGGCTGTTTTTTTTTAATTATCTTATTCAGTCTTGCGTTCCATGATTCGACTACATTATTTGTGCGATGCAATTCTTTGTTAACACACCAAACGCCAATCCATTCTTCCGATGTGAGTCACTGTCTCATCATATATAATCAATGAACTGGTTGATTTCTTCTTTGGCTTCTTCTAAAGTCGTAGTATCTTCGTTAACAGAACTCCAGGCATCGGAGATGTGTTCTTTTGGAAGTAGGGGTAAAACAGAAGTAAGTGTATCTTCCTTGTATCAGTACATTTCGTGAGCCCCAGTTGTTTTCCTTTCTTCCATATGCATTGCGAATAATGGAAGTAGCATTACAAAAAAGTCGTATTGAAAAAGGTTGTGCAACTAGCATAGTAATATTACACGCCAAAAATATAATTATGATCCGTTGGCACAAAATTTAATTCAAATAAGCAGTTGCATCTGATCAATGATCCAACGGGAACTTTTTATTTGATCAGATGCAACCACAATCTGATCATATGATCAGATGGGAATAACCCTTATTTATGACTTTAGTCCATTGTACAGTTTATGATACCTATTGAAAGTTTTATTTTAATGCCCATAAAATAGTTTTCTTTTATTTCCTTTAAGCAGAATAGCGAAAAAAGAGTTCGGTAGACACCAAGAGCAACTCTCTTGGTGTCCACCGAACTCTTTCTTTGCAATGATTGATCCTTAGGGGTCCGGCGACCGATGAATTTCCCATACAAACGTAGTACCAAAATGATTTGTTATTTGAGAATATTTTCACCATGGTTTGCTATTATTTGTATTAGAATAGGATTTATTTAGGTTCCTGCCACAAGCTTTTTTCAAAATACCTTTCAACACAAATACTAAGGAAACATTCATTTTTTAATGTAAAAATGCGATTCGGTGTAATTTCATTTCTGAAAGGTATTTTGAAAAGAAATTGTGACAGGAACCTAGATAAATACTATTTTAATACAAATAATACCAGACCATGGTGAAAATATGCTCAAATTACAAATCATTTTGGTATTACGTTTGTATAGAAAATTCATCCGTCGCCGGACCCTTAACAGCAACAAAATATATTGGTTCAATAATACAGGGTGTCTTTTTTTAAATCTTTCGTGTCCATTTCCGTCAAAAGTATAAGGTTTAAAAAAACTAAGCATGCAATTAAGTTTTCTTGTAAATTGAGGGCATGACTCCTTTCACGACTTTTCTCTTACTCTCGTGGTTTGGGACTTGGCCATCACCGCCCGGCCCTTCTCAAAAAACCACCCTGTATAGTGGATTACGTAGGTAGGTACCTATTATGTTGTAATTTGTCATTGTGTACTTCACACTAATATTAGAGATGCGAAAGTTTGGATGGATGGACGGATGGATGTTTGTTACCTCTTCACGCCGAAACTACTGAACGGATCGGGCTGAAATTTTTCACACTGGTCATTCTAATCCTGGAATCAAACATAGGCTACTTTTTCTCCCATAAATCAGTTCCCATGGGATAGAAATCACCTTTAAACGTGTCCATAGAAACAACTCGTGCGAAGCCGCGGGCTTAAACTAGTAATAATTAAAGTTAAACCCTCTTTTTGTAATTTGTTGTAATTCCCACTTAGTCTTTTCTTTGTTTGAATAAACCAACAAAGAGGTTTTCTTTCTTCCTTCATTACCTTCCAGTGGCAACCAACGGTTACTGCTTCGCGAGCGGCGGCGACGGCCGCTGCGTGCCTTACTACCTCTGCAAGGGAAACCTTATCATCACGGAACCCAGCGCTGATCTTGACCCCAGGTATGTTTGTACATATTTAAATTTGACGACCTCAGTGGTGCAGCGGGCGAGAGTCCGCCTGCGACGCAAGAGGTTGCGGGTTCGATTCCCGCCTCGGAACAAATTTGTGTACGATCTCCAGAAATTTGTTCCGTTGGTCTGGGTGTTTTCTATGTATCATAAAAAATATATCTATCTACCTATGTTTATAATGTATTAAATATATCAGTTATCTAGTACCCATAACACAAGCTTTGAGTAGCTTACTTTGGGGCTAGATGGTGATGTGTGGATTTTCTAGCATTATTTATTATTTATTTATTTATTTTCAGGGAGCCAGAATCACCATCCCCGTGTGCAAACTACCTTGACATTTGCTGCCAGAAAGCGCAGATCATGGAAAAGAAGCCGTAGAAAGCTGTGCCGCTGCATCTTAATGAAAAATTATTATACATTCCTTTTCAAAACTCTAACAATAAATGAATATTTGCTATTCCTGTTTTATTTACTTTGGAAAATAAAACCTTTATACCTTTATCTATACATCCGTGAGGAAGAAGCGAAGAAGTCGAAGTCATTTTCGAAGCGACGCGTGACCCGAGAGCTGGTCAGTATCTGTCGCAGCGCATCAGCATTGTCATACAGCGGGGCAATGCAGCCAGCGTAGCGGGGACGCGACGACTGGTATTGATATGGATCAGTTGAGCTTCCTGTAGATTGTATGCAACTGTCTGCAGTTAGCTCAATTGTTTCAATTGTAAATGCTAGTTCTATTATTATTATTGTAATTTTCTTTATACCTATAGATATAAATAAAATTCTGTAGATATGACATGTTCTAAACTCAACAATGGCTTATGTTGTATTTGAAAACACTGTGGCGCAGCGGTCGAAGGTCTGCCTGCGACGCAGGAGGTTGCGGGTTCGATTCCCGCCTCGGGACAAATGTTTGTACGATAATCAGCAGATATTTGTTCAGGGTGTTCTGGATGTTTTCTAAGTATAATAAAAAATATCCATCGATGTAGTGTATTGTATTAAGTATAACCGTTATCTGGTACCCATAACACTAGCTCTGCTTAGCTTGGGGCTAGATAATGTTGTGTGAATTGTCCAGCATTATTTACTACAGAACGCAAAGACTTCCAAATCTTTACATGTTTTCAAAAAACTTAGGTTCATTATTTGAAATCTTTTGCACTATACCTACCTAATGAACCAGTTTCAAGTGTTTTACTGCTTTCATGTTGTTCAAAGATCTTAAGGCTAAACGAGTCGCTCATCTTTCCATACAAACGTGGAAGGGTAACTACAACGCTGTTTGATGTTAACCATCAAAAACTAAGGATAATGTCAATGTATCTCGTCATTATCTATGTATGTATGCACCCGAAACCGTAAAAAAAGTATAAATTGAAAAAATAAAAGCTTGTAAACTTTCGTATCTCAAACTGATTTTTGCCCAACTTTGGGCGAAAAGCAATAGTAGTAGCATTAGTAAGCATTAGTAGTAAGTTAGGAGATAGAGTGATTCAAGAGGAAGTTATCTAAGTTTAATACATACATAATATAGTAGAGAAACACTGATAATTTTAGAGGTTTCTAATGTGATGTCGTGAATAAACACATTTTTTTGGGCTTACATTGCAAACGCTGGCTGAACCCTACGAGATAAATTAAAATAATGTACCACAGTATTGTACACCTTAAAAAGGACTACAAAAAAGTCCATATCAGCATTGCACCCGTCCGAAGCCGGGGCAGCTCGCTAGTATTTTATATTAAATGAAAAAGCTTGAATAACGCAGTTGGCCAACATTATTTATTTATTTATTTCTATGGGTTCTTTTCCATGATCAGTTCTTTCTGGCAGCAAACATCAATGTAGTCAGCACAAACCATGGTCGGAAACCTGAAAATTAAAAAAAAACATAAGTAAACGTTTCCTTGAGTGGAAACCACGACTCGGCAAACGTAATGTAGGACGTCCTCCGGCCATGTGACTGGCGACCTGCAAAAAACAGCAGGCAGATGCTGGATGCGGCATTCAAATAATATCCCAAAAATTTCGACTCCTACGTCGCTTCTAGTTAGTTCGGTTACTAGTATAGTATTATAATATCTGTGGTTCGGTTCAAAGAATCTTTATTTTCTCAAAGAACATAAATAAAGTTCACATAAATGAGAAAAACAAATCTTGTAGGTACCTATATTTAAGTATCGACAGCGTCTTGGGGACGCTTCCGACTGGTATTGATATGGATCAGTTGAGCTACCTGTAGATTGTTTGCAACAGTCTGCAGTTAGCTCAATTGTTTCTATTGTAAATACTAAATTATATTATTATTTTCTTTGTGAATAAAGGCTTCTGCCCTTTTTAGTATCTACTTAGGTTTATTTAAGTTCGAGTGTGTTTACCTACCCCTTAAATTAGTTGGTTAGCACATTCCCGTACAGGAAGGATAAATATTTTCAAACTAACGTGATCTGAACATATTATTATTAGTATTATTATCTCTGTAAAATATAAAGCATAAAATCCCAGTAATTTCGGCGAGCGGAGCGAGCCGCGATTTTGTTGGTAATCTTAATCAAACTTAGAGCAATAAACAGGAAAAAATAATCAAGCTGTGGATTCCAATTTTTTAAGTACCTAAACTATGATTTTGGTGGGGTCACGACCCCCGTGACCCCACCAAAATCACTATCAATAAGTGGTATTCTTAAATGTTCACAATCCTAAACAAATTATATGGAGCAAAAAAGTACGTAACCGACTTCTATAAATAATGCTAACAATTATGTCAGAGTCTCGGTCCAAGCATGCGGATTTTAGTATTTTTGCAAACATTCCTCATCGAATTCGGCTCGAGTATAGCTACTTATCTTGCGATAATTATGTCTTCATCATCAATCTACATTAGTTCACTGGACATAGGCCTCCCCTAATGAGCGCCATAGCGGACTGTCTTCAGCTTGCCGCATCCAGCATCTGCCTTCAGTCTTTCGCAGATCGTCATCCCACCTGGCTGGAAGATGTCTTACGTGTCACGGTCTCCACTCAAGAACACGTTTACCCCAGCGGTTATCGGATCTTCGCGAGACGTGGAAGCCCACTGCCACTTCAGCTTGCTAATTCTTAATATACTTTATTCACAAAGAAAATTACAATCAAAGAAATAAATTAGAACTAGTTCTAATAAATACTAGTATTTACAATTGAAACAATTGAGCTTACTGCAGACTGCTGCTAACAATCTGCAGGTAGCTTAACTGATCCATATCAATACCAGTCGTTGCGTCCCCGCTACACTGGCTGCATTGCCCCGCTGTATGGCAATGCTGATGCGCTGCGCCAGATACTCGCCAGCTCTCGGGTCACGCGTCGCTTTGACCAGACCCTAAGATCTTTTTTTTAAAAACCCGAAGAGCCTCGGTACCCCACGGACCTAGGGTCTCGATTCCAAGGAAAGCAAAATGTTAATTAGCTAATTCTTTGATGTCGGGATGTCTTACTTTATATCAATAATATCGCTGGTGACCTGAGCTTCTTTGCAGAGATAGTAGGGCACACAGCGGCCATCGCCGCCTCTGCCAACACAGGATCCGTTTGTGGCCACTAGAAGGGAGAATTACCATTTCAAATCAAATCAAATCAAACCAAAAACTAAATTTCTATAGATACAATAAATGTAGGTAGGTACCTACACTTAGAAAAGGTCAAATTATAAAACTAAACACTGACACGGAAATAAAGTGAAATTTTTGATTTCTGTCGCTTCGGTATGTTGTAGACTAAAGTAAAGAAGTGGCGAAGAAACCTTTAGGTAGTTATTTTTCGAGCTGGATCAAAACTCGTCGAACCCGCAACCTCCTGCGTCGCAGGCGGACCTTCGCCCGCTGCGCCACAGAGGTCGTCAACTCATCATTAGGTATGACTTTCGACTCACTGGGTATGATTTTTGACTCATTAGGTATGACTTTCGAATCATTAGGTGTGACTTCGACTCAGTATGTATGACTTTCGATTCATTACGACTTACGACCCCTCCTGATTTATGACTCATGTTACTACTTTGTCTGGCCATTGTTCGGTTGTGTAACCTCTGGCCAAAAAGTTTGGCGTGTGTATATCTGTGTCTGTATATCTGTCTGTCTAAGTATGTTTTTAATACAGTTGCTCAAAAAGTGGCGTATTGCAGGGATGTGGGCTATTACATACTCTGGTTTTTTTTTTTACCTTTCCCGAACTCGTGCGTTCTCTTTCCCAACTGTCAAAATAATGTATATTAAAAAGAAAAACCAACCATGAAGTTTTTACAAAAAAAAAATCATAGAAGTTTTTATGATTCATGCGCGGCAAATACGTATATTTCTAAAAAGAAGCTACTAATTTGTTTCAATATCAGATTTATTGATTTGATCGAATGAGTTAGGTAGGTTAGGTTTCATTTCATCTCATTAAATTTCATTTTCATTTCATATCAATAAAAAAATTCTACTGAAGACTTGGCTGTATGGGCATAGTTCCCTTTGCCTACCAGAATGGGTGAAGAAAAAAAAAACTCTGCTTATATTCTACGGTTGGCGCCATTTTTCAGAAATTTTCTTTGCGAGTTTAGCTGCTTGTTGCACAAAATGAGTAATTTCGACCCTAGTTTTTATTATTTTATTAAATTGCTCAATTTTTTCGCAGCTATATTAAAAAAAGTCGTTCAGTACACGTGCGGAACCGTCATTGCAACTTGTTCTGACTGTCAACCCTCGCCTTCGGCTGCGCCCTCGCTGCGCCTCGGCTCGGGTAGACATTTGTCAGAACTCTTTGCAATGACAGCCTTTCCGCACTTGTAATGAAATATACTATTACGATAGATAGATAGAAATCTTATAGAATAGAAATCTTCCTTACCGGTACCTTCACCATCATCAGGGCGTGCGAGGCAGGCAGCTGAGAGAACTCCCAAAGTTAGAAGGACTTTCACAATCTGAAACGTTATCGATTTACTAATACTTACACAATACAAAAACTTTTAAATCCATCATGGTGACACTAAAGTCATTTACAAAATGGAAAGCTCAAAACTCAAATCATGGTAAATATCCCGTTGTACTTACAACGGGATTATTCCTTTTTGACTATTTTTCAAAAAGTGTTAGTTTTACAGACTTCTCTATATTTTTTTTAAATATAAATAAATAAATAAATAATGCTGAACCATTCACACAGCATTATCTAGCCCCAAGCTAAGCAGAGCTTGTGTTATGGGTACTAGATAACTGTTATACTTAATACAGTACATTACATAGATAAATATTTTTATTATACATAGAAAACACCCAGACCAACGGAACAAATTTCTGCAGATCGTACACAAATTTGTTCCGAGGCGGGGATCGAACCCGCAACCTCCTGCATCGCAGGCGGACCTTCGCCCGCTGCGCCACGGAGGTCGTCATTTGTAGATCCTCTACAAACGCTCCATACATTTCAAATGGACCCCTCCGAGTGGGGTATCAAATAAAAGGTATCGGTTTGGACATTTCAAAACAGTTTTTCAAACTTCTGTAGGTTTCATACTTTACGAAATATTTTGAAAATAGTCGAAATTTTTTCC
Source organism: Eupithecia subumbrata (assembly GCA_949316285.1). Classification (NCBI taxonomy): domain Eukaryota; kingdom Metazoa; phylum Arthropoda; class Insecta; order Lepidoptera; family Geometridae; genus Eupithecia; species Eupithecia subumbrata. The sequence goes on along the minus strand of OX438637.1, from coordinate 1,625,055 downwards.
ATTACCCACTTTAACCGAAGCATGCAGAAAGATCCATCTGAAATGTAGGTTGGTACCTACTATTCTTAGGTATCCGTTAAATTACGAAGTCACTAACCGGTACTTTTGGTACATATTTGTTGACAAACGTTCGAAACCCTCGGCGCGCGAGTTACACTCGCACTTGACGGATCTTGTTTTTTTATTTATTCGGGGTAACAAAAAATTACACTCTTAGCATTATTAAACACTAGTTTATGCCCGCGGCTTCGCACGCGTTGTTTCTATTGAAACGTTTTAAGGTGATTTCTATCCCATAGAAACTGATTTATGGGATAAAAAGTAGCCTATGTTTGATTCCTGGATTAGAATTACCTGTATGCAAAATTTCAACCCGATCCGTTCAGTAGTTTTGGCGTGAAGAGGTAACAAACATCCATCCATCCATCCATCGATCCATCCATCCATCCAAACTTTCGCATTTATTATGTTAGTGTGATATACTTATTCGAAGTCTTATTCTATAAGTGCAATCAACACCGTTACCCCCTTATAGATATAAAAATAATCAGGGCAAAAATTATATATACTATTAAATATATATTACTTATGTACATACCATATCTACAGATTTTACGTATATATACTTTAACGTATATATTTTACGCCATGACTTACCATTTTAAACTTTGTCTTGCGCCTCCAAAACTGGTTTGTTTTACCTAAAGGTATTTAATTTCCTTGTAGCTATACAAAAACAAGTACCTACTTCACAATTCGATCTCTTGCTGAATGGTGAGGTTTTAAGAAACGATGGTACTTATAGACATCGTGGACGTAGGTAGGTACATAGGTATAATAATGTTAGTATATTTTCATTATTTTTAGTATAGTCTGACAATGCCCTTATACAGCTGCATACTTTGACATGCCTTTTAATTAATTAAGTTTATTATATATATTTGATTCCAACAAATTATTTTTAATATTTTTTTTCAGTCATGTCGTCTGTTTTTAGGGTTTTGATGATCGAAGATCGGTTTCAAAACCCTTATGGTCTCGCTTTGTCTGTCCTTTTTTCCCTCCTTAATAACTCAAAAACTACTGCAGCTATCAACTTGAAATTTAAAACAATAATACATTTTGTGCGCCTGTACAGATTTAGAGAAAAATAAATGAAAATAAATGAAAAATGAAAATGAATATTTTCCATACAAATTGTGATGCCGAAATTTTAAAAGATACCTACAGAGTCATATGGGGTATCAAATGAAAGGTACCATTTTGTACATTTCAAAATATATTTTGAAATTTTTGTAGGTTTCATACTTTTTAAAATATTTCGAAAAAAGTCGAAAAAATACCCATTCCCCCCCCCTATCTCCGAAGATTGCAGAGCGATCCATGTAAAATGTATGGAGCGTTTATAGACATGGATCTATATTTTACAGGAAAAATATAGAGAAGTTTGAAAAAAGAACACTTTTTGAAAAATGGTCAAAATGGGGGGGAATAATTTTCAAAAAGGGGGGCTACCTCACCTAGTGGGGTATCAAATGAAAGGTATTTGTTTGTACGTTTCAAAACAGTTTTTTAAATTTCTGTAGGTTTCATACTTTTTGAAATATTTTGAAAAAAGTCGAAAAAATACCCATTCCCCCCCCCCTATCTCCGAAGTTTGCAGAGCGATCCATTTAAAATGTATGGAGCGTTTGTAGATATGGATCTATATTTTTCAGGAAAAATATAGAGAAGTCTATAAAAAGAACACTTTTTGAAAAATGGTCAAAAAGGAATAATTTTCAAAAGAAGGGCTACCCCACCGAGTGGGGTATCAAATGAAAGGTATCAATTTAGACATTTCAAACCAGTTTTTCAAATTTCTGTAACTTTCATACTTTTTGAAATATTTCGAAAAAAGTCGAAAAATTTACCAATAGCCACCTTAACCGAACCACCCATTTAACCGAAGCATGCAGAGAGATCCATCTGAAATGTAACCTACTATTCTTAGGTATTCGTGAAATTGCGAAGTCTCTAACCGGTACTTTTGGTACATATTTGTTGACAAACGTTCAAAACCCTCGGCGCGCGAGTTACACTCGCACTTGACGGATCTTGTTTTTCTTTGTACCTTATGGTGTTTCCCACAGCGAAATACATGTGTGTTATTGTTGAAATAGGAATAAAATATAGAATGTAACGACATCAAGTGTAACATCAAGTGTACCTACGATGGAATAAATAAATACAAAAAAAAAAAAAAAAAACCAGCATCTATCTGCACGCGGCTTTGCATGCGTTTTCCGGAATAACGTGACCTGATATAATAATAAAAATTGCAAAAGATCGCTCTATCATTTCTTTATCATTGACGACCTCCGTGGCACGTGTGGCGAAGGTCCACCTGCGACGCAGGAGGTTGCGGGTTTGATTCCCGCCTGTGGACAAATTTTTGTAAGATCTACAGATATTTGTTCAATCAAGGTAGATGTTTTCTATGTAAAATAAAAAATATATATGTATGTAGTGTATTGTATTAAGTATATCAGTTATCCAGAACCCATAACACAAGCTCTGCTTAGCTTGGGGGTAGATAATGTTGTGTGAATTGTCCAACATTATTTATTTATTTATTTTGTAACAGCGCTTACATTTTTACCAAAATAAAAAAGTTAACAATCGAAAAAGTCTCAAAAAATTCGGGGGGGACACGGGGACGGATACTGTATCATGGGCCATGAATGTGTTAACATATTTGAAACTGTTTTTGGCATAAATCAAATTTTGTTAAAAATATTCTCTAACCATCGTCAACCTAAATTGACTAAACCTACTTCCCTAAATTTAACCCAACAAGATTCCAAAAACCAAAAGCCCAGTACATAAAATATTGTGCGCTTCTGTAACAAAAAACCCCTGTTTGCATCCTCTGCTCCTCCCCAAAATAGTATGCCGCAGTTCATAACCGAGTGGAAATAGGCGAAATAGAACACACGTGCTGCTTTTTTTCCTTTATCTTTGTAATTTTCCTTATGGCGTAATTTGCCGAGCATAGCCCTTTTGTAAGTACGTCGATGTGAACGCTCCAAGTTAGCTTTGTGTCAAGCCAAACACGTAAAAACTTGACTTTATTAGGTACTATGAGTCATGCTGAACCTCTCTATAGTGTGTCATTCATTAAAGCCACTCCACACACGCGCGCGAATCACGGCGCGAACCACGGCAAAACTGCCACTGTTGCGCACTCGCAAAGTTCGCGCCTAATTCTCAGTATACCTCGGGCGCTTGACCCGTATGGACGACGTTTGGAAATTGACAATAATGCTTTTGTAAAAAATACAAAATTCATTTTGCACCGACTTCCGAAATAACAACCAGCCGCGTAACTTGCTAAAAGGTAACAGAGCCGCCCGCGAATGAGGAACCTTGTCGTGTTCGCGTCCCGCGAACCCTTTGTGCTACCTAAAACCGACAACAAACGGGAACGAGGTTCGAACACGTCGCGGCGCCGCCGCGACGAATATGCGAATGGGATCCACACTCATGGTTCGCGGCTTCGGCTGCGCGTGTAAAGAGGCTTTTAGACGTGTGTGTTGGGTACATAGAGGGTCTATACCTGCTCCCACTATAAATATCTTTAAAGTTCAAAACCTCTACATTCTCTGAGAGATCGAAACGTACAGGACTTGTTTTATCTATCTATAAGGAAAATAATTTTAATTCAAACTGGTTTGGGAAGATCAAGGCAATGTTCAAGATGGTAAGTGCAAAGTTTATGATCGTAAGTACCTTTATACTACAAACATTCTAGGTACATCGAGTTGGACTGGTGTATTTATTATTTGTGTTATTTACTTTTTGGTACCTACCAAATCAAATCAAATCAAAAACTCTTTATTTCCATATATACAATAAATTTACCTTCACTTAAAAAGGTCAAATTATGAAACGGAAATAAATTGATATTTTTGATCTCTGTTGCTTCGGTATGTAGACTAAAGAAAAGAAGCGACGAAGAAACTTTTAGCCTGTTAGTTGTTATTTTTCGAGCTGGAGCAAAACTCGTCCCAAGCTTTTTTATCCTATATATAATTTGATATTTTGTAGTAAGCATTTTTACAAAGGATATTTTTGACAATTTGATTGAATTTAATCATTGATAATTTTTGCAACTCACTTGGAGTTTTGTTGTACCTACCTACAGTACAGAAATACTTGATTCTAGAATCCAATCTGTTTTTGCTATTTAACAAAAACATTTTAAGTCTGCATTCTTCACTACGATAATTTCTATGTTCATACATATTTAAATAAATGACTAATGTTTGTATAATCTGCAGACATTTGTTCAGAATGTTCTGGATGTTTACTATGTAATATGTATAAAATAATATGTATATTCCTACGGATTCTAGCTCAGTTAGCTCCACCTACAGGAGAAACATTGAAGTTTATCCAATCCTGTTCAAAGACTAAAGTTACATTTAGTTTGTTTGACGAGAGGTGTCGCGTTGCTTAATAAGGTGGTTCTGAGTGTGGGGTTACGCACTATAATAACAAAAAACTTACTAACTTGTTTGAGGTTTAAATAAATAAATAAAATAAATAAATAATAAATAATGCTGGACAAATCACACAGCATTATCTAGCCCCAAGCTAAGCAGAGCTTGTGTTATGGGTACTAGATAACTGATATACTTAATACAATACACTACATAGATAGATATTTTTATTACACATAGAAAACACTCAGACCAACGGAACAAAATTTCTGTAGATCGTACACATATTTGTTCCGAGGCGGGAATCGAACCCGCAACCTCCTGCGTCGCAGGCGGACCTTCGCCCGCTGCGCCACGGAGGTCGCCAAATCTAGAATGTTTGTTTATAAACATTCTAGATCGAGTTTGACTGTTACACTAGCCAAACTACTACCTAACTTGTACTGTAGAATTTGTAGGTTATTAAATCACAAAACGTTCCAGGTTTTCAAAGTTCTGCTCATCCTGGGAGTCCTTTCAGTGGCCTGTCTCGCTCTTCCCTCGCCTGAAGCCTCTAAAGGCACCAGTAAGTGCTTCATCATTATCATCTTCTCAGTTTATTATGACTGTAATCTTGTAGGTACATTATTTTTAGTATACTTTGACAATGCCCTTAGGTAGCAGCAGACTTTGACACACCTACCATTTAATTAATAAATTTAATTTATTTGACTCTGACTAAGGGGTCATTCATTTATTACGTAAGACGATATAGGGGGGAGGGTTTTCTTACAAGTGGGTGGGAGGGAGTCTCGATAGTTCTTACGTAAGATCACAAAAAACCAAAGTTTATTAGTAGTCTACCAAAAACATAAAATTATTACCTAGTACCTAAAATGTATGAAGCGCTTGTAGATATGGATATATATTTTACAGGAAAAATATACGAAAGTCTGTAAAATAAAACACTTTTTGATGAATGGTCAAAAAGGGGGGCATTATTTTCAAAAGGGGAGGCTACCCCACCGAGGGGTATTAAATTAAAGGTTACACTACACTCGCACTTGACGGATCTTGTTTTTTACCTATGTACCTTATGGTGTTTCCTTTAACGAAGTAGGCACCTATGTGTGTTATTGTTTTAATAGTAGGTACTTAACTATAGAATGTAAAGACATCCAATAAATAAATAATATAAATAAATAATAAATAATGCTGGACAATTCACACAGCATTATCTAGCCCCAAGCTAAGCAGAGCTTGTGTTATGGGTACTAGATAACTGATAGATATACTTAATACAATACACTACATGGATAGATATTTTTATTATACATAGAAAACACCCAGACCAACGGAACAAATTTCTGCAGATCGTACACAAATTTGTTCCGAGGCGGGGATCGAACCCGCAACCTCCTGCGTCGCAGGCGACCTTCGCCCGCTGCGCCACGGAGGTCGTCACAATCCAAGTGTACCTACGATGGAATAAATAAATACAAATGCATCTCATCAACCTATATTAGTTCACTGCTGGACATGCCTTTCCTACTGAGCGCTATAGCATAGTAGATAAATGGTACAGTACAATGACTCAGCCCTCTCCTTGAACTTTAGGTTGCGCCATCCGATGTGCACATAGTCGGTACTTATATCTGGTACTGGTGGATCCTTTTCAGGGTCGCTCATGATGCAGATTGTAGAATGAGCCTGCTCCAACAGAACACCTAGCCAGAACCTGTAATAGAGTTAACGAGAGGGCGAAAATATCATGAAAATAAGATTTCTTAAAACGCAGAACCATGGCCTAGTGTTTCAGCCGTCGATCCTGTCTTAGCAGTTACAAAAATCTACTTTGCCTATTGAAATTTAAGAGCTCGCTGAATAATTTTAATGTTTTCAAAAGCAAGGGAAAATCTAGGCTGAAGCTAATTTAAACCAACCAAAAAATTAAATAGAGATCGTTCACAAAGGGAAAAAAACTCAAACCCCTTCATACGTCAGATGACGATGAAATTTTCCATACACCTATGCAAAAGTAATTTAATAATCTTTACATAGTTTAAAACAAAGTCGCTCTCGCTGTCTGTCTGTCTGTCTGTCTGTCCTTATATATGCTTAGATATTTAAAACTACGCAACGGATTTTGATACGGGTTTTAATAGATAGAGTGATTCAAGAGGAAGGTTTATATGTATAATACATGAATAATATAGTAGAGAAACACTGATAATTTTAGAGGTTTCTAATGTGATGTCGTAAATAAACACTTTTTTTTGCGCTTACATTGCAAACGCTGGCTGAATTCTACGAGATAGATCAAAACAATGTACTACAGTATTGTACACCTTAAAAAGGTCTACAAAAAAGTCCGCGATGGTATATGTCTATGTCTTAGGAATAACCCACAATAACCATTTTTTATCCTTTACGTTTTACGACTAATAATGGCTTATTTACGAAGCGATTTTAAGCAGTACAGCATTAATCCTTATTCTATTAAGTACCTTAAATACATTGTGCATTTATTATAAATCATTATGGCCCTTCACAGCCTTTAATTTAAATGAATATTTTCGAAGATATTACAGATTTAAAATGCAGGGACATAGCGGTTGCGGGCAGCGCGGAGCGCGGGGGTACCGGCCGGGGGCCCGATTCTGTAGTATATTTAGAATTGAACCCGTGCGAAGCCGGAGTGGGTCCCTAGTTGTTATATAATAGAAGATGAATGTCACACACACCACAGTGAAAGACCTATTTATCTCATAAAGTACTGAAGCACTATTTATTTTGCTTATGACACCGGGCGCTATTTAAGCGTATTTATTGGCATGTTTAATTTCACCAAGTTCCATGGCAGGGCTGCTAACTTGACCGACACACCCTTCCAGTGTCTCCAAAACGCCCCTGTGTTGACAGCCGCGGGGAGGGTCGCTGTGTGCCTACCTTCCTCTGCAAACCGGATTCCAGTGGTAACGTCGAAATAAGGTGAGACATTTCGATAGAAGAAAATAAATATGTTACAACTTCTCTTTATCTTTTTAAAATTTTCGATAGAAGAAGTAGGTAAGTGTGTTTTATTCGTAACTTCGGGAAAATCACAGATGAAAAACAGGAGAAATAAGCCCACACGTAAAATAACTTTTTGGGGTAGGTAGTATGTAAGAAATTTGAAAATTGTTTTAAGTTTTTTTAACATTAATAATAATATTAGGTAATATAAATAATGCTGGACAATGAACACAGCATCATCTTGCCCCAAACTTAGCAGAGCTTGTGTTATGGGTAGGTACCTACTTAGATAACAACAGTCTGCAGTTAACTCAATTGTTTCTATTTATAAATACTAGTACTAATTTATTTCTGAGCGTCTGGTCTCGCGACGCGTGACCCGAGAGCTGGTCAGTATCTGTCGCAGCGCATCAGCATTGTCATACAGCGGGGCAATGCAGCCAGCGTAGCGGAGACGCGACGACTGGTATTGATATGGATCACTTGAGCTACCTGAAGATTGTTTGCAACAATCTGCAGTGATCTCAATTGTTACAATTGTAAATACAAGTTCTAATTTATTTCTATTATAATAATAATAATTTTTTATTTCGATAACTTATAAAAATTAAACATACAGGGATTGGGGTCCTCCTTTAAGCAAAATTTGCTTGTATTAGAAGACACCGCTCTTACCAGAATTTTTACAGTTTATAAGTTAGATGCACAACTAAAATATTTAAAAAGTAAGTAAATAAGTTTAGTAATTAGTAACAAATCAAAACAATACAATAAAACAAGATGATACCTTATAAGAACAAACATTCAAAAAATCGTGTGAATGTAGAGCAGGGATTCCCAAAGTGGTCGATATCGACCCCTTGGGGTCGATATCGGTTTCCTAGGGGTCGACATAAACGAAAACTGATTTTGGGGGTCGATCAGGTCTAAAAATCGACCCCTGTTAAATTAACACAAGTTCTTATTTAAAACTTTCAAGATTAGGTAGTTACTGTATTGTTTATGTTGTTGTTACTAACGTGTACTTAGAATAATTAATATTTTTGTAGGAAATAGCATTGTTGTAGTAATGTAAAGTGTCAAGTTCGTACAAGATGAAAAACTCGGCAAGTCAGTGAGGACAAGTTTGCGCAAGATAATGAGTTCGTACGTCTTTCAGGCGCGTTTTGACTTGCTCTCTATTTGACGCTTACGCGATTTAACAATAACGAATTCATGATCAAGTTGAAGTCCAAACATGTTCCTGATATTTTACTATTTAACGGCTTGCACTTAGGTTGAAAGTTCATTTGCGTTTTGAAATTCGTTGGAGCTTCAACGATAATAACTCATATAAGTACTCATTTATTTCAAGAGATTACAAAGTTATTACTTAGCTAAAAGTGACTGAAAGAGAATTTTTTTGGACGCATCACACAAGGATTTTACGATGAGGTTTGAGGATCTTTTAAATTTAGAAATTGCTCAATGGATAATAAATCCGTACAATGCCACAGCCATAGAAGAAGCCAATGTGATAATGCAAGAAGAGTTGGTTACCATCAGCACAGACGAAGAGCTTAAGCAGAAGTTCAACCAAGGCTATCAGAAGTTCTGGTTGCAACGCAACATTGAAACACAGTATCCTACATTGTGGAACAATGCTGAAAAATACCTTATCGCTTTTCCATCATCATACCTTGTTGAAAAGAGCTTCAGTGTGGTAACAAACATTTTGACGAAACAAAGAAACCGTTTGAAAATCAACGAACGTGGAGATTTAAGGCTGCTACTCACCAATATTGAACCGGATGTAGCTAGATTGGTAGATAGTAACCAGGTTCATCCATCACACTGAATGTTTTATTTTCTCTTTGCAAATTAATACTTTTTTAAATATAATTTCCTACCTACTTAAGATTCTTTAAGTACCTACTTAATTTGTAATAATCATTATAAATTAAACTTGATATTTACTGAATCGTATGTCTTTTTATTTTGGTAAATTTTGATGAGAAAATGAAGTCAACTTTACTCACTTAACCAAGTGCAAAGTTTTATAATTGGTACCTTAGTAGCTAGGTATTTTGTATCAATAGGAAAAACCTAAAGATAAGCCCCCTTATTCATAATAGTCTGCTTACTTAAAGCATTGCTAATTCTCACGCTGTCTTTTTCTATTGTCCTGAGTCAGAATGAAAAATAACACTCTGTAGCAGCTGTTTTAAGTTAGCGGACGGACCATTATGAATAAGCGGGCTGATCTTAAAAGTAGGTAATTTGGTCATGGGGGTCTGAAGTAACAGTTCATTTTGGAAAAGGGGTCACTTGTCCAAAATAGTTTGGGGATCCCTGATGTAGAGTATGTGAGGTTGTACGTAGGTATGTGTTTGCAGTATGAGTTAGGTTGTCCTTCTCCAATATCACCAGCCTCATAAGAGTCGGGTACCAGAGTAGAACATCGTTAATTTGCGTGTGTGCATAAGTTTTTAGGCATTATAGCCGCATCCTTTGTACAATGGTCTCTATTTCATCATAGTTTTTTGTCATCAGCCATTTAGTAAGAGATTTCTTGCATTGAAAAAGTGTCATTGAATATAATCCTAAATGTTTATTTAGTAAATTATAGATATAAGACGATTGCCAAACATATTGTCTTCTTGCAAATATAGTTTTAACTGCTACTACGGGAATTGGGTCTTTCTTTCTACGACTAGAGACATTATCCTGCTCAGCAATATAAAATAATGATTTATGTATTCTGAGTAACAACTGGAGTACGTAGAGTTTCCTTACTGTAAGGAATCCCGATTCATAGTATAGACTTTCAGTAGAGAATCTATAGGGCTTGAAAAACATAACCTTGATTAAAGAACGTTGTGCTCTTTCTAGCTCTATGAATTTGACTTTAGTTGCCCCTCCCCAAATTGGTAAACAGTATCCAATAACAGATTGTGCTAGTGATGTATAAATTTGGCTAAGTAGGTCTGTTGGTGCTACGTGACGCAGAATTTTGAAAGTCCATATTAGTTTTCTGATTCTATTCATTATAAGTTCAGTGTGCATATGCCAAGACAGTCTCTGGTCAAGCATTACACCAAGATATTTTGTTTGTTTTACTCTATTTATTTTGGTGCAAGTACAAGCAGGATTGGGGTCATAACATTTATGAATTTTTATTTGAAATTCATTGGAGGGTTGAGAAGAGTCATAAATGGTAAAGCATATGTAATTGGTTTTTGAGATATTCAATGTTAGAAGGTTGATGTTCAGCCAGGTAGCCATCTTTTGTAGACCAGTTTCAGCGGATTCTTTAACACAATCCCATGTTTTCCCAGAAAATATTATGGCTGTGTCATCTGCGTATGACAATACTTGCCCCTGGTCTATGCTCATGTTACTTAGACTATTTATATAAATGAGGAACAGGGTAGGTCCCAGTACGCTGCCTTGGGGGACACCGAAAGTTATTGGTTGGTCTACACTTATAAAGTCACCTATTTTTATTCTTTGCTTACGATCAGACAGATAATCCTTGAATAACAAGAGCGGTGTGCCACGTATGCCTATCATTTCAAGTTTGTTTACAAGGATTGGGATGGAGACTGTATCAAAAGCATTTTTTAAGTCCAGAAAAACTACGAGACACTTACTTCCACTATCCAGTTGGTCTGTTACAGAAGAAGTAAGTGCCAAGATGGCATCTTCTGTGGACATGCCCTGACGAAAGCCGTACTGGGATGGTGACAATAGATTATATTTTTTAAGGAAAGAAACCAATCGCGAATTTATAAGTTTTTCTAAAATTTTTGAAATGGTTGAGAGAACTGAGATCGGTCTATAATTTACTAAAACAGTCCCGTCTCCACCCTTGTGAACAGGCGTTATCAGGGCTTCTTTTAGGGCTGACGGGAAGACTCCTTGTTCGAAGCATAAGTTAGCTAGATGTGTGATTATAGGGACAAGTTGTTCGTGAGATGCTTTTATAAAACTAACCTGTATTTTATCAATTCCTGGAGCACTGCCAGATTTTAAGCTCATTATAACGGTTCTTACTTCATCTACATCTGTGTTAAAAAGAGCAAAAGAATTCGTAGCTTGGGTTTCTATGAAATCTGTCTGAGTATTTTGTCCCGTTATCACAGACCCTGATGCTGTGATATTGTTCGCTAGATGTTTACCAATAGAGCAGAAATATTCATTAGCTTTATCAATACTCAGTTTCGGGGTTATGTCTATGTTAAGTAGTTCATCACATTTGGTGTTTTTCAGTTTACGTTGTGTGATATAATTGATTGCGTTCCATAACTTTTTGGGATTCTTCTGTGCTTTTTGTAGTTGGTCAAAATCATATTTACGTTTTTGTTTTTTAATAATACAATTGCAATAGTTTCTATATCTCTTAAACGTAATCCTTAATATTTCATTATACGGATCTAGTTTTAGGCTTTTTTGCATGTTATTTCTGTTCCATATACATCGTAATATTCCGTTAGTCATCCAAGGTTTAATAAGTCTTTCTCTCTGAGGTATGGGCTTAGTTATACTGTTTATGGCAATACATTGCTGTAATTGCGTTTTTTCTGGTTTAATTTTAACCATAAAATGGTCCAAACAGCTATTGCCTCTCGTAGGTAACGCATGTCCAGGTAACAAACCATGCATAGCCAACATGTTTAAGTAGGTTAATCTATTCGAACGCTCAAGTGTATTTTCAATCGGCCTGTAAATGAGATTTATATTTATGTCACCTGTAATTATAATATTATTATACTGTGAAGAGATGGAAGTCAGGTGCTGATTTAAGCTATTCGTAAAGTCATCGGTGTTCGATGTTGACGGCGATCTATAAATACCTAGTATTATTATATCCGGGAACACGTTCACTTGTAGACAAGATGCATGTCGAAGTTTAATTTCACTCACTTTTACTTTATGTATATTTTTTATATAGGCTACCACTCCGTCAGCTTTGTTTAAATGGTTTGTTGTCTGAAAGGATGTGTAATTTATAATTTGAGGTATGTTTTTGTTTGAGTTTAACCTACATTCACTTAGTATAAGTAGGTCTATTTTTGTCTTTAAGTTGGCTAGGTTTAATTGTAAATCGTCGAAATTGGCATAAATACTTCTAATGTTTTGTGATATAATTGTAAAATCAGAGTTCTTTACTTTCATTATGGTCGGAAATTCGCCCATAGTACAGCTAAGAGCTTGATCTATTTCTAAGTTGTCTATTTCTTGTATCGTGTTAAGTGTGTTATCCATTGTAGAGAGTTATAGAGAAGTAGAACGCATTGGCTATTTGGGGTATTATGTGATAATTTTTAGAAAGTGTGTGATTGCAAATGTTGAGTTGCGAATAATTTAGGCTGGTAATTTTCATTGCATGTGTATGTGATGAATGTGATGATGAACGCGTGGTTGAGATTTTTTGTATGAATGTTTGTTTGTACATAAAAAGCTTAATAAATTTATTTACGTTAAACATGAAAATATGTTTTAGTATTTTAAATAATGTATTAAGGAAAAGTATCCTAAGTATTAGAAACAAAGTTATGCCTAGTCATTTATTTTGCATGAGGCTCTGCACCTGTGCTTCTGATCTTATTTGAATTATCGGACAGTTTTCGTCCTTCCTAACGTAGACTCTACCATAAGCTGTCCAACAAAACTTGTATTCCCTTGATCTGGCTAAGTCCCGTGCGAGGTAGAATAAGCGGGCTGCTTTAGCCGTAAGCTGCTCCGAGACATAAATAGGAGCGTACTCATCCTTCTTCAATCCCAGGTGTTTTGCGCATAATTTTTCTTTATTTCTAATGTTGAAGGATTTTGTCTTCCTCAGGAATTCAGTCTTTACGATTGTTGACGATAACTCGACTACAATTGGGCCATTATTATTCGCGCTGCTTCGCTTATTCTGCACTCTATAGATATCATTGATATCATTTTTTTCAATTTTGCAGTCTATAGCTTTTGATAAGCTTACGGTCATTTTTATCAGGTCTTCCTTGGTCTCCAGAGACTGCTTAGGTGCATTTTTTATCTCCAGGCTAGCTTTCCGACTACCACGTTGAAGATCCTCCAACCTTTCTTCTAGGGCCATTATGCAGTCTTTATCCTTCTTAGCTTGGACTTCAAGTTGGTCTAATTTGCAGCGGAGCTCCTCGTTTTGAGCTGTCAGAGCAACGAGAGAAATGTCTATTTCACTATTCGTCGTTTTAATTTCTAACAGTGCAGCGAATATCTTAGCAATGTCGTCTTTTTGGGGTGACATTAAGGAAGTCAAAAGATTTCTCATTTCCTCCTTAAAATCGCTGAAATCAGTCGTCCAGTCACACCCCTTCTCCGGTCTATTTCGTTGAGAAACATAGTTTGGCGGAGTATGTAATAAGGATGTTTCATCTTGTTTGTCTATAGTGGTATCTGAATTTTCATAGCTCATATCCATATTTAAAAAAGAAAGATTTACCGTAACAAGCGCGAAGCACAGTAGATATAAGGCCGCGTAGCAAATAATAAGTCGTAGCAGATTCGTAGCACGTAGACAGATTTCGTAGAGCGCACGCGTAGGCTCGTAGCACTCTTAGGTCGGTATTTGTTGGGTAATTTCGAGCCGGTCGCTCACTGCTTCTCTGGTGTAGTTGGTATAGGACTCGCCTTAGACGCCGTCATCCGCTGGTTCGAGACCTCCTGAGACTGGAATTGTGCACTTCGCCGGTGCGAGTCGGCTGAGCTCAGAAATTGTGTACTTGTGTGGATGACACTCACTTGTCCAGTTTGCACTTGATGAGACGGGGCTCCAGGGGACAAGGGGCTGAGATGAAGCTCCAGAAGTCGGGGGCTCCAATGCACGAGGGCGCAGTCGCACAAGTTAGAAAATCAGCGCAGCGAGAATTGTGAACACGTCCGTTCGGTACAAGAGCCGAGAGGCAAGAGTACTATTATTTGATTGTTACTCGTTGTGAATAAAGTATAGTACCTAGGTACTAGGTACCTGCTCATAATAGAAATAAGATATCTTAGATAACTGATATTTATGTACTTAGAACCTACAATACATAACACAGGTTGATATTTTTTTATCATACAAAAATACCCAGAACACCCGGAACAAATATTTGAGGATCGTAGAATCATTTCTCCCAAGGCGGGAATCGAACCCGCAACTAAATATTGTATGACATGCATGACTCTACCTATTAAGATTGAGAATAATTATGTATCCTATCGCATTAGGTGTGCCTGTAAGGATAGGTGTACTTTTTAATAAATAAATAAATAAATAAATAAACTTCCTGCGTCGCGGGCAGACCTTCGCCCACCGCGCCATATCGATCGTCTCTTAAGTCTCTAAAATATTTATATCTACTTAACAAACCTCTTTCTAAAAATTATTATCCATCACCTAGACGACATGGTAAGCTGTAGACCGTATTTTATTAGTGAAAATATATTAACACTTACCGGAATATATATATTAGAAGTAAGTATTTTTGTAAAAAAAAATCCAAACCTCTATAAAGTTTATTCCAGACCACAAAAGCTGAGGCCCTGCAATAGACTAGATAGACCCTTCTCCAAACTTCAAATGTTTCACTCAGGACCTTACGCCATGTCTATCAAAATATATAATAAAATACCTCCACAAATACAAAATGAAACGAATATAAATAAATTTAAATCAATCTTGAAAAAATTCCTAACTAAACATAGTTTTTATTCTTTACAAGAATTTTTGGATTTCTAGTCGGTTCTTTGTATAGTTAAGTTACAGCCTTTAATATACCTGCCTACCGACTTACTATTAGATTTTATTAGATTTAATTAGAATAGCACTAGATTATTATTATTATTATTATTATTTTTTATTATTCTTTAAATTTTTATTTTGTTTTAATGTGTAATATTATTTAATTAATGACATAAAATCTACATTAGCCACCTAGCAATATATTAGCATGATAATTGCAGTGCCCTAGCAGGGTGCATGTTTGAAACTTACCTACTATCTTTAAGACCCCCTGTACAACATGTTTGCAATAAAAAATTGAGTATTGAGTATTGAAAAAAAGGCTAAAATATCTATCACAGTCACAGATGCTTTGTTTTGGATATCTTACGGGTTAATTACCTAATTAATAATTATAGGTGAACACACACCTGCAAACTGCTTAGGAACTGCTATTTTTAAAATTTCATTGTAATCTAGATTTTTTTTAAATGGGTAACTACTACTTATACATCGGCACACAGTACATATAATTTGATTTACCTAGTATTGTATTTTTTTTTTTTTTATTTATATTGGTTCGGCAGACTATGAGTGGAAACTGTCTGTAGCTTCATTTGTTCTAGTTTAAGAATTTATTGTTACCTATGCATGACCTTTTTGATTCCTAAATAAATAAAATAAAATAATTTCCAGGCACCCGATAACGCCGCCTTGTACTAACTACTACGATGTTTGCTGCCCGACAGAGAGAGTCATAGACTGGATGCCCCCAGACCTAGTGCCCTAGCAAGGCAAGGTGGTGCGATGCACAGGGGCCCTCGGACCCTGCTCGACAAACTGAACTTTCGATAAAGTAAAATAAAATAATAAATAAAAATAGCATTATTTTCTAATACACTGTGATTAATTTACAAAATAAAAATAAATGTTTGAACTTAAAAAGGTTATAAAGGGTTAGTATAAAATTAAAGTTACCTATCTTACTCCTAGTTGTTAGTGTATGGAACGCCTGTGGCGGTGAAAGCCTCCTCCAAACGTTTCCAATCTAGGTATTCTATTACTAGCAGTCCGAGACCAGAGTTTTCCTGCAGTCTTTGCCAGATCATCGCTCCAGCGGGTTAGCGGCCTCCCTCTTTTTCGTTTTGAGTCGTGGGGGTACCTACCAATTCGTTCAATAATGTATCCCATCCTTATTAATGAACCTCTTGAATATTTTCTACATAATTCAATCCTAATGAAATAATAACTTGTAGGTAGATTAAGATAATGCTATATTCAGAAAACTTATTTATCTAATGTGAGGCAAACATAGTTTGCTACGGCTTCGCTAACAATAGGTAGGTACATAGTTTTTGTTATTTTTTTTCCATCAGAAATAATCGAGAAATTTAAATGAAGTTAGTACGAAAAATAGGTACACTTGGTGCAGTTTCGTAAAAGAGGTTTCATTTAGTTGGCGTTTTGCAACCTGTTGTGTAATTTGTAAAAATCGGCTTAGTCCATAGAAGACTTTTTAAAAATCGCTTCGGCATCTCTCTATTAAAAGTTTGTATGCATTTGTATGTATGAAACTCAAACGATGCATGAATGAATTTTATCTAGGGTCCGATTAAAATTTTACTGTTTTGAGCGCCCTCTTGTGTCGAGTAGCAGTACTTTTTTGTTGGTTTCTGTATAACTAGATGGCGTGTTTAACGCATAAATCAAGGAGGTAGTGTTTGTCAAATATGCTTGCCAGCTTCATGTATTTCCCTTATCAAGAGGAAGTTAGAGGAATGAAGGAGTGAATCTTACCATTATTATGTGAAGTTTTTTTTTTATTTCGATGTGAGTATTGATTTTATAACTAACTAAATGTACTTTTTAAGGAAATGTTTATGAAAATACTTTACTGTTCATGACTATTCATAAAAGTACTGTCATACAGAACAACGTAGTTTTTTTAGAATTGTTGGAAACTTCGGCGCGGCGGCGGCGGCGCAGCGCAGCGCAGCGGCGTCTCAAAAAACAAAATGGCGTAAATTTTGCTTTTGGTTTACAGCGGACGAATGTAATTTTTCGAATTTTGTGAGAGAAAGCTCACCCATAGACATTATGTTTGAGTAAATTGTGCTAAAATGGAGTACGAAGTGGCTGTGAAAGAGAGCCCCGGCCTCTGCCGGTGCTGTCTCTCGGAAGGTTGCTACAAGGATCTCGGCTCTGAATACTCTTGGATGAATGACACCGAAGTCTACGCTGATATGCTGCTTGACTGCTTCGATATTGGCGTAAGTTGATAATTATTCTATTAGGTTACCTCAGCCCGGCATTCGACTCATAAATATTGTTACATTGGAACCTATAGTTCAATTATTCTATTTAAACCATCCTAAATGCATGTCGGATGCCAGCCAGCCATCTCATCCATCGATCGATATTCAGACAAAATCATGCAATTAAGAGACAAGGTGCAGTCCTTTGTGCCCATAACACAAGCTCTGCATACATTCAGCCTTTTTAGATTGATGATGTGTGGATAGTCAAGCAATAAAGAGTTTTTATTAGCCACACTTTGCTCCATCATTCATTACACTTAGTGATAAGTTCCAGGAACCTCCAAATTCAAACATCATTGTCTCAAAACTTCTAATTATGGTTATCCATTAAGACCAGCACCATGGCATGATACATCCTGCCATTCTGTGCTATGCAGGTGTTTAAAATATAATGGATAACGAAATAAATGCATTTCAATTTCAATTCAATTCTTGGTTAACGGCTCTGTGTCTGGTCGACACAATTCATGCATTTCAATGCATTTCTACTATACTTTAACGAATCATATCTACTTTTAAACTTGTGTGTGTGAATCTATGAGTGGTGACCTGGAGACAGCTGTAGGAGAACGGAATGTCTACTGATGTGATGGGTCGATGTCATCTGATGATTAGTGGACTACTCCTGGCCCAGACCAGTGAAGGACTGAGGTGAATGGCATAAACATAGAGAGGCCTATGCCCAGCAGTGGGTCAAAAAGTTAAAAAAAAATATTGCTGCAAAACAAAAAAGAACAGATAAACTTAACACATGAAAAGGGTCATTTTGTACATAACTTGCTAAGTGAATTTCAACAGTGCTTTTTGTTGCATTAGGCTAGGCCTGTATTTAGGAAAAGGATGATGATCAGAAAACTTAAAAATGTATTGTAAAAAACCAAAATAAATTACAAAATTTGCCATCTGCACCCTGTTGCAAAACATCTAAGATAGCACAACTGATCACAATCAATACTCAACAATGTCAATAATATGTCATCACCACACCAGATCACCCAACACAATGATGGCCCCAATGGCCCGAAGCGCCTCATCTGTGAAGTTTGCATCACACGTCTCCGAGACGCCTGCAACTTCAAGAAGCAAGTCGTGGACTCTGAGAAAAAGTTCATCGACATGCTCGGACGAGGGGAGTTTCGGATGATGGAGAAGCAATCGGGTAAGTTTTTAATAATAGACTGTGAGTTCAGCTTTCTCATATATGTCCACTTCTGAACCTCCCTAAGCAAGGTAGGTTTTGACAGTGATAAATTACTAAGCCATGTGTTGCCGGCTTAGAATTTGCATCACCCCTACGCGGGTATCCACCGGGATATCCACCAGGGGCGGTCAGCAGCGCCTTCTTCAACAATTCTGCCACCTTACTGAGATCCCCAACCAGCATGCCCA
Source organism: Eupithecia subumbrata (assembly GCA_949316285.1). Lineage (NCBI taxonomy): Eukaryota > Metazoa > Arthropoda > Insecta > Lepidoptera > Geometridae > Eupithecia > Eupithecia subumbrata. Next base: position 1,606,159 of record OX438637.1, on the reverse strand, counting down.
GTGTGGGGATTATGGGCACTACCCCCATGAGATAAAAGCCAATAAGACGCTTTTCAAGGGCAGGCCTGTGTCCAGCAGTGAACCAATATAGGCTGTTGAGGAAATTATGGTGGACTAAAGGCCAAGGGCTATATTATTATGATTACTTTTAAAGATTTGACCTTTCACAGCAGATTAATGAATCAATCTACCAATAAAATAAAAAAATGCTGGGAAATTAACAAAACAAATAAATACGTGTTATGTCACGTGTATATATCAGTCAAATGGCTGAGGGTCAACATAGCTCAAAGAATTAGCAACCTGAAGTGGCAGTGGGTCGGCCATATCGCGAAGAAACGACAACCGCTGGGGTAAATGTGTTCGTGAGACCAAGACTGCAAACGTAGTGTAGGACACCCTCCGGCCAAGTGGTATGTCGATCTGCGAAAGACTGCAGGCGGATCCTGGATGCGGCAAGCTGAAGACAGGGCGCTATGGCGCTCATTAGGGGAGGCCTATGTCCAGGTGTGGATTAATATAGACTGATGAAAATGATAATATCAGTCATCTGGTACCCTTAACACAAGCACTATGCAACAACGTGTGATAAATATGGCAGAACTGTCAAAATATCGAGTGATTGCTTACAAAGCCAACAAGCATTTTCTCAAAATCTGTAAGTAATTCGATATTTATCAAGTTCTTTCCTTTGATAAGAAAAGTCTAAGGAATGCTCTCCCCCCGGGACATCAGACATGCCAAATCACTCAATAACTGTAAAAAACTGCTTCATCAGCATTATCTATCCTTGCAAAGTTAGACAACTTTATTTTTATGTTTATGTAAGTTTATTATATTGTTTGTAGGTTATAGTATGTAGTGTAAGTATTATTAAGACGACTTCCGTGGCGCAGCGGGCGAAGGTCCGCCTGTGACGCAGGAGGATGCGGGTTCGATTCCCGCCTTGGAACGAATTTGTGTACGATCTGCAGAAATTTGTTCCATGGTCTGGGTGTTTTCTATGTATGATAAAAAATATCTATCTATGTAGTGTATTGTATTAAGTATATCAGTTATCTGGTACCCATAACACAAGCTCTGCTTAGCTTGGGGCTAGATAATGCTGTGTGAATTGTCCAGCATTATTTATTTATTTATTTTCTTTTTTTTTCGGGTGCCACTGTCTATTTTGTTCTTACATATCCAGCCCAACCCAAGGTTGCCTGGAAGAGATCGCTCAGAGCGGTGAGGCCGCTTTTGAACTTCTTCTACTCTTAGCATATATTTCTGTATTGTTATTCTGTCTTTGTGTGGTACATAAAGTATTATCTATCTATCTGAGACCAATTTTTGTCGGGAATCATATATGGGAATATTTGTGATATTTATCATGTTATGACATATTATCCCGTGATATTGCGTATCAATCGATAAAGCATCGAGTAATACACAGAATTGACCTCCAGGTCTAGACCAGCATCTATGCAAAATTACTGCCCGATCCGTTTGTAGTTTTGGCATGAAGAAGTAACAAACATACATACATCCATCCAAACTTTCGCATTTATAATATTAGTGTTATGTTAACTAGTTAATGCCCGCGGCTTCGCACGCGTTGTTTCTGTAGAAACGTTTAAAGGATTTCTATCCCATGGGAACTTATTTATGCGATAAAAAGTAGCCTATGTTTGATTCCAGGCTTAGAGATACAACGATGCAAAATTTCAGCTCAATCTGTTTAGTAGTGGCGTGAAGACGTAACAAACATCCATCCATCCAAACTTTCGCATTTATAATATTAGTGTGATGTGATAGTTTGATGTGATATACATTACCATCATACATTACATATGTAGCCTATGTGTGATTCCTGGATTAGAATAACCTGCATGCAAAATTTCAACCCGATCCGTTCAGTAGTTTTGGTGTGAAGAGGTAACAAATATCCATCCATCCAAACTTTCGCATTTATAATATTAGTGTGATTTAATTCCAGTAATGCTACCTATCTACACCAGCGCAGTTCCAATGAAAGCAGAATCAATGGAGGAGGTGAACTTGAATGATGACTTTGACGATACTCATATTGAATACTTGGAAGATGCTGACTATATTGATGAAGGTGGGTTATAAAATATTTATGAAGGTGGGTTATAAAATATTGTTGGAGGTAGGTTATCAAATATCGATGAAGGTGGGTTATTTATAAAATATTGATTAAGGTGGGTTATAAAATATTGATTAAGATGGGTTATTAAATATTGATAAAGGTGGGTTATTAAATATTGATTAAGGTGGGTTATAAAATATTGATGAAGGTAGGTTATTATGGGGATAGGTAACCTAATTATTGTGCCGAATAAAGAAAATAAGATAGAAATTAATTCATAAGTACATTAACACGTACAAAACAAAATACAAACTACTCCTTCACCAGAAGCCAGAATGCTGGCAGCATTGCCATGTTGAATGTCAATGCTAATTCGTTGACCGAAACAGAACCCAGCATTCCGATCACCTTTGTACTACTCTTCAGACATTTCAATTTCCTAAAAATCCAATCCTTCACCAGAAGCCAGAATGCCGGCAGCATTGCCACGTTGAATGTCAATGCTAATTCGTTGACCGACATGAAGCCAGCATTCCATCAAAATATGTCTGAATAAACAAAGTTTTTATTTTATATATTTATTTATTCCAATCACCTTTGTACTACTGTATCAGAAGCTTGGTAAGATCTCTATAAAAAATATATAATAAAATGTATATTTCAGACGAGGCAGTAAAAGCAGAGAGCGTAGAACCAACCCCATCATCGTCAACAACAGCGTCGAAGCGAGGCCGGCCTCGGAAAGCAGACGTCGAGCCTCCCGAGAAGAAACCTAAACTCAAGACCAAAGCCAAGATTGCTAAAGGTAGGAGTCAGTATAGGTTATACATTTGGGAGTTATATTGATGGTGAATAAAGGTACATAAATAACTAATATTATAAAGATTTGTTTGTTTGTTTGGATTGAATAGGCTCCGAAACTAATGGACCGATTTGAAAAATTCTTTTACCATTAGAAGCCCACATTATTCCTGATGAACATAGGCTACTTTTTATCCTGAAAATGCTTCATTCCTACGGGAAAACGGGTAATAGGACAACGGGTAGTAAGAATGCAGCTAGTAAATAAATAATTAAAAAAAAATTCTTAACACTTATAGAGTACTTATAGATTTGATTGTTCAGAATAAACTAAAAACCGACTTAAAATAACTGATACTTTATTCACTCAAATAATAGAAATAAATTATAACTAGTATTTACAATTCAGCTAACTGTGGACTGTTGCAATCAATCTACAGGTAGCTCAACTGATCCATAACAATACCAGTCGTCGCGTCCCCGCTACGCTGGCTGCATTGCCCCGCTGTATGGCAATGCTGATGCGCTGCGACAGATACTGACCAGCTCTCGGGTCACGCGTCGCGAGACCAGACGCGAGATAATTTTTTCGAAAACTCGACTGTCTGGCTTTACTCAATCCTCAACAGCCTATATTGGTCCACTGCTGGACGCAGGCCGCCCCTTTATAAGCACCTAATTGGCTTTTATCTCATGGGGGGTAGTGCCCATAATCCCCACGCTGCGCATGCGGGTTGGGGATCGCAGTTCGGTGGTAGAATTGTTCTGCAGAGGGCGCTGCTGCCCGCCCCCGGTGGATATCCCTTAGTCGTCTCTCTAGACACCCGCGGGAAGAGTTGGGGTGGTGCAAATTCTCTAAAAAACCTCAGGCATACCAACGTTAAATCAATGTAGCTAATAATATGTCTTTGCCCATATGTAGTAACCATTTTTTGTCAAGAAACTTTATTTTCCATTTTATAACTCTCAAAGTTTTTTCTATTACATGTATCAATAGATTTTCGAAGCATAACAATTCAACAACTTATTTAAATATATATAAATAATGCTGGACAATTCACACAGCATTATCTAGCCCCAAGCTAAGCAGAGCTTGTGTTATGGGTACTAGATAAAGATAACTGATACTAGGTCTTTTCTATGTATAATAAAAAAATATAATGTCCTCCTAGCCGAATTTCGACCACGGCCGGTCTCATCGGAGACTAGCCGGATGCGCAGGACATATTGTAGTGCACAAGTGTGTGCGCAAACACAGGTGTACTCTATTCCCTCACTCTCATAATCCGATGAGACGGCAGACTGACACGACCGGGGAGTGTTCAGGCGCAGGACCAACGACTTAACGTGCTTTCCGAGTCACGGGGGTGTAACACCGCCAACTTCCTGACTCCGAACTGCTACTGTGAATTTTCCTTGCTAGAAAAAACACTGGGTAATTTCTAAAAAATCAAATAATATCGCAAAAATTTTCGACTTCGACGGGACTTGAACCCGCATACCGTCGAAGTAAAAAAAAAATTGCGATATTATTTGATTTCTTAGAAACTATTGGCCCCACTCGGGATTTGAACCCAAGACCTCATAATCAGCGGTTGCACAAGCTTGCCGCTAGACCAACGAGGCAGATAATAATACAAAAATATCTATCTATGTAGTGTATTGTATTAAGTATATCAGTTATCTAGTACCCATAACACAAGCTCTGCTTAGCTTGGGGCTAGATAATGCTGTGTGAATTGTCCAGGATTAATATCTATAAATAAAGTCAAGCTACAATAGTCACCAGCCCTGATGTATTTGCTTCAAAGATCTATTTGATTATATTGTTGATTAAACTTATAAGCCTCGAAATTACTCTTTATTTTTGATAGTTTTTGTGTGATGTAGAATTGATGCTGGATTGGAAAAATTTTGGCGCAAATTCAATCAAAATCAACGCCACCACCTATTTTATCTTATTATTATGTTAAAAGAATGAATTTTTTTTAAATCGATTGGCCAGTTTGTGATGCCTATTATAAGCTTATTTTTAATGCCGTTGTAAAAGTTTTATTTGGCAAAAAAGAGCAACTTCGCATCTCTGTTTTCACTATACAAACTAAGACTTTTAAAAAGGTGTTAAAAATAGCCAATCGATTTTTGAAAATTCCTTCGTTGAACAGAATAATAAAATAAAATAGGTGAGAGGCGCTGATTTGGGTTGGGTTAGCGATTTTTTTAAAGATTTTTCGTTAATTTTCCGATTTTTGAACTATTTCGTGCTTTCATTTTTTGTACGAAATAACATGGTTTACACGAACGAAATATTTAACGACAAAAAAACTAATAAATTATTCAATGGAGTAAGAAAGTATGGCAGGCTTATAAGTGTAGTCAATCTGTGTTTTTCAGGTTTTTTTACTACACGCTGAAAACATTGAAACTAGAAATAATTTGAAATAAAATCTGTTGGTAATTCCGCACACGGTGCTACTTTATTTTCTTCAAATGTACAGACTTTGTCATATGGTAACTGAGTGTAGATGGAACCAACTTTTATTTATTTATTTAACACACAAAACACATCACAATGCCAGCTAAAATTAACATACAAAAAAAATAGTTTCAATCTACATTTTAGCGTTAAAATATGTGCGTAGAGCTAAGTAAAAACAAGCAAAATTATCTTTTTCAAGTACACCTAGCATCTTAGCCCGTAAAATAACCACCATACTAATTACACCGACACCTGTTACCATGACAAACGTTGTGCTGAACACCCTGTATTATAAATGATTTTGTGCAAAGCTTCGAAACCAAAGCTAAATTCATAAACCAAAGATTCAATTTTATCTATGTTTCAAAGTTTTCAAAGACCCCGTTATGATGTCCCTTCCACGGTACAATCCAAAGTCCTGAAGGACGAGTCTATTTGACGTTAGTGAAGAGACTCGTGACGTCCCCTTTTAGTATGGGATTCGCGTAGTTCCCTGTCTGTACGATAGTCTTCTTCTTCTTTTGTATTTGGCTCTGCACCATGGTTTGACACAATTCTTCCAATGTCAATTTTCAATGAGGGGTTTTCGATTTGCATTTTATGACGAAAAAAATTAGTACTAAATATCTCGATAGGTGGCAGGGCCGTCGATTGGCAATTTGAGTATAACAATGTCAAAGAAAGGAAAACAAAAATAACAAAAAATGATGCTAAATTGGAAACACAAATTAGAAACTTGAAAAAGTTGGTTTTCCTTTCATTTGACATTGATATACTCTAATTGCATATTGAGACACTGCCATCTAGCGAGGAATATGGAACTAACTTTTTTTTCAATGCAAATCGAAAACCCCTCTTTGCTAATTTTTTTTAAAATATGTTAAAAATTAAGGAGGTTGAATTTGTACAAAATAAAAAGAGGATAATTTAATCTCAATCAAGTTCATTATAAAAGCAAACATAATATGCAACCAAAATATAGAATGAAAAGCATTAAAAAAAACTATCATTCTTTCATAATTCATAATTCTTTATTGCACAACATATGTAGGTAGTATAAGTAAAACATATCGCAAGAAAAACAAATGCAAAGGCGAGCTTAACCCTAAGAAGAGTTCTCTTCCAGCAAACCTTATTGGGAGAGAGAGACAAATTTGCAGAAGTACATGTGCTACAACAAAGGATATAAGATTTAATTTTAACCTACTTATTTAATAGACTAATACATAATATAATACAATACATAAACTACTATAACCTAACAAATACTATTCTGTGTATGAAAAAGCTTATAATATTTACATAATCTACAAAGCTACAAATTTTATGGTATTTACAGAAATAAATCTACAAAGTTTAGATACAAAAGGTGAAAAAACTAAAGGACGATGAGTCTTTGGACACGGGGGATTTCAGTAGGCATAATATCATGAAGTGACATGTTAAGTTTTGGACAGGCAAAAAGAATATGTTCAACATCTCCATCATCCAAACTACATTCACATAGCGATTGATCCCTGACCCTATATCCTCCACGATAGAGTCGCTTTTCAATTGTATAGAAACAGGGGACGTCTCGTTCACGTCCCGTCACTTACGTCAAATAGACTCGCACATCTGGCCCCAGGGTTTTCTCGTGTCTTACACTGAAAAAAATTGTTTACATTAAGATCTTGTCTAATGTGATCACGCACATGAATCCTTATGTGCCTGATAAGATCTTGTCTTCTGTGACTATGAGAACTTATTTAAATCGTAATAGCTCCTTCCAAGTAATGAACTGGCTTTATAAAGTGTAGTTATTTAATTTAATTCAGAGATTAAATGCAACAAAGTTGTTCGCTAACCCCGTGCAAATATGTTTAATATGACAAAGTGAATGTTTATTTTGACTAAGAGCATTGATTGATATGTCAATGATGTGCCTATTTTTTGTTTTAAACAAATTCGATATGTTGCAGCTACCATGCATTATTGTTTGTATTGAATTAGATATTTATCATTACAACTATTTTGACGACAACTAAGATAAAGTGCGTCTTAGTTGGACTTTATTTTTTCAGTGCAACTAGTATTTACAATTGAAACAATTGATAGGTAGGTAGATACTTATTCACATCCATCGTATCATGCCTAATCAATCGCCTTTCCATCGTATCATGCCTAATCAATCGCCTTTTTAAGCGTTCTGTTTTTCATCGCTCTTAATAACGTATAGAACCGTTATATTTATGCCTCGATATTCAGATAAGCTACGTAATTCTTGCTCTAAACATTCTGACGAAATGTAAGCAGAAGTATATTTAATCTAATGTGACAAACTTTTCAAGCCACAACAAGTTATAAAGTTGACTTTTCTTAAGTAGGTGTCTTTTAACGCCATCTGTTTTCCGACGAGACACTTTTTTAAAACTATTTAATCGTGTTGACTGCAAGTTTATCTACGTGCAGTAGGCTCGAACATCGCAGATATATGAGGGCACGCATCAAAGTCTACGCAAAAAAAAAAAATTAGATAGCATGCAAGCTATGCAACGCTAACCTGCAAAATCTACTTCGACACAGAACGCCACAATAAGCTATCATACCAAAAACTAAGCAAAACCTAACTAACAGATGACGATATCGTCAAATGCGCAATACGAAATTACGTTGCATTCCGATACGTTACTAAACCAAACCAATATCAAATTTTAAAGACGATGAATTCCCCGTATCCTCTTAGAAATGCCTCAAATACGTTTTGAACATGCGTTTTTCCGTTTTAGGTGGAAACACCCTCGAGGTCCCCAGCCAGGCTTCGAAAATACAACGTAACAGACTTCTAAAGTCGAACACTGTCACTATATTAGAACACTCAACCGTTATCCCCTTTAAATTCCAAGGAAAATCCTATTACTGCTTCTACTGCAACTCTCAACTCAGCACATTCCAAAACCTTAAAACACACGTAGAGTCCGAACACCAAAAAACACCAAAGAAATCCGTCTTCATCAACAAAGGGGCTATCGTGAAAATCGATGTAGCTTCAATTAACTGCAAGCTATGCAATACGAAACTGGAAAACCTAGACGATCTCGTCTCACACTTAAAAACAACACACAACAAATTGTTCTACGACGAACTAGGCTACGGTGTTATGCCATACAAACACTACCCTACCAACTGCCAATGCGCTATATGCCACAAAACCTTCGACTACTACATAAAACTAAACCAGCACATGAACCAACATTTCGGGAAACATGTCTGCGAAATCTGCGGGAAAAGCTTCCTGAACACAATCCGTTTGAAGACTCATTCCTTCTCTCACGAAGCTAGCTACCCTTGCAGCTTTTGCTCCGAAGTTTTCCGCACCTACTCGAAAAGAAAGAACCATTACGCGACAGCGCACAATGTTTCCAAAGACCATAAATGTCTGTACTGCTCTGAAACCTTCCCTAACTACGGTGCCAGGACCTTGCATTTGCGATACGCTCACCACGTTGATACTCCGATCTTTGACTGTCCAGTTTGTGGGAAATCGTTCCGTTTGAACAGCAAGATGAACTATCATTTGAACAGCGTTCACGCTAAGTAATTGACTTACGCTAAGTAATTGACTTAATATTTTCTAGAGTTTTACTAAGGCTAGAATGAACGGATAGCCGCGATATTTTCTTGTATATATTTTTGATTGCGGCTAACCGCGTTCCTGCTAGACAAAGCAAAGTGCGTAGGTAAACATCAGCAATTTTATATCAATGGAGCGATTCTGACGCAAAAACCTCCCCAAAAGAGCTAAGACCGCAAGTCTCACCCCTCGCAACTGTACCTAAAGCCACAATTTTTCCGTTTTAGGTGGCAATACTGGCAATCCCGTGCCCGAGCTGTCAGAAAAAGTCCGTAAGTCGAAAGTGACTTCCACAAAACTCAACCGTATGAGAAACCATAACACGATAACCATCCTGCAAAACAGTACGGCAATTCCTTTTAAATGGCATCGTCAGTTTTACCTTTGTTTCTACTGCCATAAACCTTTTTCCACCTTTAATGAAGTAAAAGAACACACAAGCCAGCATAAAACTGTAAACATAAAATCAGCTGTGACATTCCTATGCGCGAACGATAAAGTCAAAATCGATATCACCTCCTTCAAATGCAAATTATGCGATCACGAACTCTTAAACATACACTCTTGTATGGACCACTTAAAGCTAACACATGGTAAAATCTTCGAAGACGCTGACATAGGTGTTATACCATACAAACACGAGGTAGACTCTTTCGACTGCGGTATTTGCAATGAGAAATTTCACTACTTCGTAAAGTTGAATCAACATATGAACTCCCATTTTGGGAACCACGTTTGCGAGACTTGCGGCAAATCCTTCCTCAGCGCTGCAAGGCGTAGACTACACTCACTAATGCACGCTAGCAATGTCCAATGCGAGCATTGCCCTGAGAAATTCAGGTCTTTGTCTATGAAGAATTATCACGTGAATAAAACACACCAATCTAACGTTAAATGTAGCTTTTGCTCCGAACAGTTCGCTAGCTACAAGCAAAGAAAAGTCCATCTAAAGTTAATTCATAATGTAGGATCGCTACACGCATGCCCGGTATGTAGCCGAGAGTTTCACTGCAAGAGTCGTATGGAATATCATTTGAAAGGTGTTCATTATAAAGAGAAGCATTTTGGTTGTCCTATGTGTGATCAGACTTTCTTTTCGAACTGGCAGTTGACGAAACATGTTAAGATTCATGAAATGGGACGCGGGAGTCAGTGCGAGTTGTGTTGTAAGACTTTTTCTAAAGCGAGTAGCTTGAAAGAACATCTCAGGACTTGTGTTAGTAAAAAGAAATAATCTTAGAGATTAAAGAGAATTCCCGAACTGTCAATTTACTAAAATGATCAATGACGTAATTGGAAATTTCTACAAGATTTCTTGTATTCCTCTTAGATTAAGCTCTGATTGTAAATAAAATGTATTTTTAAATTAGTATTTATTATCTAGAAAATAAATAAATCTGTATTTATAATCAAGAAAGGAAAATAAATGAAATGTATCGAAAAATTTCTATCATTTCGCTAAGACACCTCGAACCTTTTAAAATGTTATGTGATGAGCAAGTCCAAAAGAAAATAAAAGTGGTTTTAGACTCTAAATGTACCCTATATTCTACCGCATGTATAGATTTTTCAGTAGAAATTTGTAGTTGAATATATTTGGGTACATTTAAAGTATAAAACTCTCTTTTCAGATGTTAAACCGCGAAACTACAAGGGTACGGAATCTTCTTCAATGCGCCGAAGAAAAAATCTCCAAATTATATTCAACAATACTTCAATTATACCATTTAAATGGCGAGGGAAGTATCTATGCTTCTATTGCAGCAAACATATAACCCAATATGAAGATTTACGCAAGCATACAAAATCTCACGGAGATTGCTCCATCCTAGATCATTCATTGAAAGTTTTAAAAGGCGGCACAAACATGGAAATCAAAATTGACGTATCAGACATAAGTTGTGAATATTGCGGTGTAAAAGTAGCTTCTGTTGATAATGTAATAGATCATTTGAAAATTATGCATGATATAGATTATGATAGCGAAGTAGACATGGCTACAGAGTCATACAAACTTGCTGACCTCAGCTGTTTGTCTTGCGAACAGAAATTTACTTACTTCGGAAACTTAGTCTCGCATATGAATAATCAACATCCGAAAAACTGCATCCTCTGTGATAAATGTAACCAAAAATTCAATAAGAAACGAGATCTCTTTTCGCATATAAAAAACTATCACAGAGATGGGGGTTACCAATGCGATGTATGTCCACAAACGTTCAACTCGCTAAATATCTTGAGAAAACATAGAAGTAACAGGCATTTGACTAGATGCAACATATGTCAGCTGAGGTTACCTTCAGCGGCGTTGAAGCAAAAACATATGGACGTTGAACACCCAGATGACGGCTGCTTGCAATGCGAAAATTGCGCTAAAGAATTCCACACGAAAACAGGACTTAGAATGCACTCACGAAAATGCAAGATAGATTTCGAATTCGCCATCAAAAAGGAAGATCTTACAATGGATCTCGATCAGAACTACGATAATCCGCCTAAAGGACCGAGCGTCAAGCAAATCCGTGAAAACATCGTAATTGTCATCAACATGTCCACAGCAATTCCTTTCAACTTCTACAAGAATAAATTCAACTGTTTCTATTGCTCAAAAGACTTCACCGATTCAGATTCTATGAGAGAACACACTATAGTAGAACATCCTGTATGCAACATCACAGAGAAATGCATCAAAAAGTGCAGAGAGACCGTCACCTGCGTTAAAATAGACATATCCACTCTAGCTTGCAAACTCTGCTTCGAAACATTATCCGATTTCGACAATCTCCTCGATCATTTGATCCTTAAACACAACGCCAACTACGAAAAAGCCATAACAACTTGCCTTCAACCATACAGACTTGTCAAAGACCACATGGCTTGCCCCAACTGCCCGACGAAAGTCTTCCGTTTCTTCGGAACCCTCCTAAAACACATGAACAAAGAACACACGAATAATAACATCATATGCGTTTATTGCGGCGAGACTTTTCGACGCGATCAAAACCTACGAGTCCATATATGGAGGCATCACCGCGACGGTAGATTCAAATGCGCGATTTGCGATACCGACTGCGGTATTCCATCACGGCTCTACATGCACATGGCGAAAGAACATGGCGTCAAAGCCGCAAAATGTCCTAAATGTTCCGAAACTTTTGAGACCCAATACCTCCGTCAAAAGCATTTGATCGAAGCTCACGACTCCGGGCACAAATGCACGTTTTGCGGAAAGCTCTTTCCAAGAAACTCTTTCATGAGAGATCATATACGCCGCACGCATTTAAAAGAGAAGAACGTAGAGTGTAGTATTTGCAGTATGAAGTTTTTTAACAATATTTTGTTGAGGAGACATATGGTGAAACATAGCGGGGAAAAGAATTTCCACTGTGATGTGTGTGGAGAGAGATTCTTCGGGAGTAAGAGTCTCAGGACGCACATGGCGCGGCATAACAAACAAGTCCAGCTTGTGTAGTCAGTATAAATTTGAGAACAGGGAATATATCAAATCAAATCAAAAACTCTTTATTTCCATAAATACAATAAGTGTACATTACTTATAAAAGGTCAAATCATAAAACTAAACAAACTGACACGGAAATAAAGTGATATTTTTGATTTCTGTCGCTTCGGTATGTAGACTAAAGTAAAGAAGCGACGAAGAAACCTTTAACAGTGATTTTAAATCTTTTGACAAGGAAATAAATATTTAAAATCATGTTAGGATATACGTAGACATTAAATTATATACATTATACAGGGTATCCCCCGAATAACAGCGATCCCCAAAACGGGTGAAACTAGATCAAAAGTGATCGATGAATCGAAAAAGTGGGCAGACCCTTTTCCTCACTAAATGGTAGTCATTTGCAATTTTGCTTTATATCGCGTAATAAATTGATCTCAATATCTGTAGGGTTTTAGTAGTTAAGTATTAGTTTTTAGATTTAAAATAATAATCGATTTTGGTGTATAAATATCAAGAAATCGTAAATCGTATTGAATAAATATTAAATTTTTAAGATGTGATATTTTATTCGTTTCCAACTTCATTCAATTGTATTGTATTAAGTATCTCAGTTATCTAGTACCCATAACACAAGCTCTGCTTAGCTTGGGGCTAGATAATGCTGTGTGAATTGTCCAGCATTATTTATTTATTCACATTTTGTGGTTCTAGCACTGCTTGTAGCTGCGGCGCGCCCCTGCGGGCACCGCTATGGCTGGGCATTGAAAGCGTTAAGGTTAATCGTTTCGCGTTGACTTACGAAAAAACTAACTTTGATTATTTGTATTTTTGGAGTATTTGGCAAAATAAGAGTTTTTGGGCTAAAAATCAACATTTTCTGAATGTTCTCAAAATACAATTGCAACGAAGTTCTTTTTATGATGGGTTTATAGGAAATAGTTTACGATTTGCGGCAAATTACTTTTCTGTTACTTTTATTTCTTATAAAACGCAGTAAAAAAACACACAAAATAATAATCGCGCACGATTAACCTTAGTACTGACACCATATCAGGTTCTTAATTCTTTTCTTTCCTTTACATTCTCTATCTATATTTATCTAGGAGATAGATATGTATATGACAAAGTATATGTAAGAAGTCCCCTGTACCCCAATAGGGTATTACACCCATTTTTGAAAAGTGTCTCAATTAGATTCTAAAGTACCAATAAACCACTAAATTTTTTTTATTCAATCGTTAAATACCATAAAAATGCATTTAAATTTTACATTTTCAAATTTCGCGCGTAATTTGACGAAAACGCTGGACGCAGTGAACGCCATATTGCTCTGTCGTGAGAGAGTCATGACATCAGTTGGCTGTGCAAACAAATGCAGTGATATTTTGTATGTCATAGAGTAAAAGTACGCTGATAGTTGACAGTTCTAAGTTTACATAGCCGTATGACGTAATGACATGTCGACTACTAACTATTTAATGGTTTTAAGAAACAGATTAAAAAAGCTGAAACCTTTGAATTGAATTTTAAAATTTAGTCTATTAACTATTTTATGCACTAAAACTAACGTTTTCCGACTGCTTTTTGCCTAAGCTATCTCATTAATATATTTTTTAATTTTTTCTCATTTAGAGTAAAATACATCGGGCGTAAGATACTTAAAACTTCAATTCATATGATAAAAGTACGTTACATACGTAGGTACATAGCAGAAAACATGCTTTACATACGCGCGTCAATAATCGTCTCGGGTATCCCACGATGTTACGATACATGGTCTTCCACTCACCACACCACAAATAGCAGTTCTGAACCGCAATCGACTCTGCGAGATCTACAATTTTGTCAGTCCATCATGGTTTCCTAACACTCCGTTTCGCGTTGCATCGCGGTCGCCACTCCTGAACCTTTACTCCCCGGTTATCAGCTCTGGCGAGCTATATGACCTGCCCACTGCCACTTCAGCTTACTAATTCTGAGAGCTATGTCGGTTAGTTTGGTTCTTCGAATATCCGAATTCCGGATTCTATCCCATACATAGCTCTCTCGATAGCTCGCTAAGCGGCTCTGAGCTTGATCGCTCTTTGCCAATAACAATCTTACAGTATAAAAGAAAAGAAATTTAAAGAAACATAATGAAAACTATTTACTGTTGAAAGTAAAAAATATCAGATAAAACCAGCTAGAATCAACAGTCTGTCCATTGTTTATGGACGTACAATATTTAATTGAATTTAAATTTAGATTAATAAAAGAATTCCTAATAACAATACATTTCTCTGTGATCTATACAGAGTTTTGTCTTAAATTTATTAATTGGTAACATCTTACTTAGGCAGGAAGTCCTATTTTACTTACAAAAAATACATAAAAGAACTCTCTTTCCAGGTGCCAAAATGCCTGTGATGGAGATTGAAGATCAAAAAAAGGCCGATAAGCTCTCGGGCGACAAAATTAGACAGAACATAGCGTGCATACTTAATAACACCACAGCCGTCCCGTTCTGGTATAGAAACAACGGTTTCAACTGCTTGTTTTGCGAAAAATCATACCCTCAATGCTATTTGCTTCACAATCATTACCAAAACAAACACGCAACTGTCGACTTGGACGAAAACCATCCGATACTAAAGAGATATAGACAGAACAACACATTTCTGCGACTAAACATAGTTAACCTGACCTGCAAAATCTGTTTCCAATCTTTTGAGACACTAGGCGGAGTAACGACCCATCTCAAGACCGATCACGGTCTTAATTTCGACACGAAAGTCACGAATAACCTCATAGAGACCTTCAAGCTAACCGACGATTCTCACACTTGCCATTTATGCAAGGAAGAATTCAGTTATTTCAAAATCCTTGTCATTCATATGCGAAAGAATCACGCAATAGGCGATATAGTTTGCAAAATTTGCGACAAGAGGTTTCTAAGGAAACCAGAGTATGTGTCGCATAAAATATCCGAACACGGTCCGGGGTATAACTGCGAAGATTGTGGTAGAGAGTTTAACAGCAAAGTGCAACTCAAGGCCCATATAAATAAAGACCACAATGCGTTTAAGTTAAAATGCTTTGAATGCCGTGAAGAGTTTAAGTCCCCATATAGAAGAAGAAAGCACATGATAATCGCTCACACAGCATCATCGTACCCGTGTAGTCTATGCGAGAAGTTGTTTACATGTTCGTCGCATAGGAACATTCATATACGGAAGGCGCATTTAAATGAAAAAATAAAGCGAGTAAAGAGCAAGATTAAGATGGTTTTGAGATAGGTGACGTCGAAATCGTGTTCATAACTCTGTTGTAGGCGTCTAAGGTAATTCCAGGGAGATTTCTGTAGAGCCTTAGAATTATTTTTGTAAGAATTTTTTTCAGTGTCTTTCCAAATAATTATATAACTTTTGTCAACCTTTTCCTTCCCTTTGAAGTCTGTTTTTAATTTTGTTTCAATATTCAGGGTTTTGAATGTATATAAGTTAGCTAGATATAACTATCAAAGCAGACAACGCCGTTGATAAAAACCAAAATACCCTGACGAAATTAAGAAGACCATGCTAACTGACGAATATACTAGAGTACCGATCAGTTCTCGTACTTCATATTAATATGGCTAATACTTGCCTGAATAACCACGCTTGGCAACCTGATTGCTGATCACAGTATCTTCTTTGCCCTGGCCGTATGTCCCATTTCTGTTGGGGTCGGCACTGCTGGTCCTCATGTGCCACTCCGGGCGCTTTTGTGTTATCTCAGGGTTTATGCCCATCGTCTTCATATCCTGTAGGACGATTCCAATCCTAGTGGTCGGGGGTCTGTCTGGTCTTTTTGGGCGGTTTCGGTTCCAAGAGAATTTTCTTTGTTATATGTTTTTCATCCATACGCATTACTTGACCGTACCGTTCTTTCAGCTTTTCCTGTATGGGTGCTAATTTGAATATGCGATGTATGCACTCTTTTCTAATTTTGTCTAACATGGTTACGCTCCTGCCCACCTAACATGCGCATTTCGGCGACGGGTAATGACTGTTTATCAGTTTTGCGCATCGCCCAGCACTGATCCGTAGAGTGGTGGTGATTGCAGATATATAGAGTTGTTAAATACACTCGTTCAAAAGACAAATGTACAAAGATGCATCTCCTTTTCAGGTATCACACCCGAAAAGGAACATCTTATGAAAAAGGAAATCGATTTAGACGACGCAGGAAGTAATTTAAGCGTTGAGCAATATAATACTGAAGATAGCCTCTTATATTCAGCTACAATGAGTAAAAATGACCCTATTAGACAGAAAATAGACCAAAAGCAACCAGTAAAAGATATCAGGAAGGTTATAGCTAGTTTTATAAACTTAACAAATGCAATTCCCTTCAAATTCTTCCGCAATAAATTTAGATGCTTCTACTGCACCCAGCAATTTGACTTGTGCGAACAACTTAAAGATCACACGAGAAAAACTCATCCAATATGCGAAGCTACTTTCCGGGCTATGAAACTGCGAGGTAGAACCGCTGGTGTCAAAGTCAAAATAGACACTTCGTCTCTGAACTGCAAAATGTGCTTGCAAGAACTCCCCGATTTTAGTTCAGCTGTAGACCATTTAGAACAAAAACATGAAACCAACGTGAAAAACTTAAGCCTCCTCCAACCGTTCAAATTAATACACGATGAGTTTACTTGCCCGAGGTGTCAGTTAAATTTTCGGTCATTCAGTACTCTATTAAAGCATTTAAACTCCTCCCATACTGATAATAGATACATTTGTTCCGACTGCGGCAAAGCTTTTGCCAGTTACTCTAATTTAAATACTCATATCGCTCGGTATCACTCTATAGCGAAAAACAAATGCCCCAACTGCAATCTAGTTTTCCATAACGGTCACGAATTAAAAACGCACATGGGGAAAACGCACGGGAGTAAAGTTATAAAATGCCACAAATGTACAGAGAAATTTGAGACCCAGTACCAAAAGATGAGGCATATGGTTGAGGTCCACAATGGCGGACACAGATGCCCGTATTGCCCTTCAGTTTTCATTAAATACTCCTTTATGTCTAACCATGTAAGGAGGTCCCATCTCAAAGAGAAGAATGTCCAATGCCCTCTCTGTAACTTGAGGTTCTTCGACGGGAACAGGTTGAAGGTCCATATGGTGAAACATGTTGGTGGTAGAGAGTTTAGATGCGATTATTGTGGGAAGACATTTATAAGGAGAAAGAATTTGGTGACACATATGGTTTTGCATCGGAAGAATGATGTTGGTTTCATCTGAGCTCCGAGAACAAATGTTATATTCCGTTGGCTAAGACCATTTGGCTAGAAGTCATAAAATATGTATGGTATAATAAAATTTGGTTCTAGTAGGACTGTTGTGTTGCTCTCTTATTTTTTTATTAATTTTTTCCTAACCTATGTTGTCCCACGGCTCGGCAAAGGTTTCCTTCCTAACTCTTCCAAGAATCACGTTCGTTAGACAGGTCCCACCAATCAACCCTGAATAAATAATAATGCTGGACAATCCACACAGCATCATCTAGCCCCAAACTAAGCAGAGCTTCTGTTATGGGTGCTAGATAAATGATAAACATAATATATTGTAAAGATTGATAGATTGTTTATGCATACAGAACCCGGAACAAATATCCAGATCGTAAAACATTTGTCCCGCGGAGATCGAAACCGCAAAATCCTAAAGTTCGCTCGCTGCCCCACTGAGGTCGTCAAAAAATTTATAGTTTTTCATTTGTCAAAATCACACCTATTGCTAGTCCAAGACCTAGCTGGAAAATCGGCCTCCCCCTAATGAGCGCGAAGGCGCCCTATCTTCAGCATTTTTGAATTCGTCTTTTTGTAGCAAAGATAACATAAGAACTCTTAAATCTTTTAAATCCATTATGGTTATTAAAACCAAATTCATTTAAAACGGGATATTTACCATGATTTGAGTTTTGAGCTTTCCAATATTGCGTCATGATTACAGAATATCGCAATGATCAGTTCAATCATGGAAAATATCCCGTTGTAAATGACTTTCGACTTGTACATGACTTCGACTTATTGTTGATTTTAGTAAAAAATCGCTTAATGTCAATAGATTCCAAAACGACAATTGATTCATAGATTGTTTTAGCATAGGCTCATAATCATAACAAATGCCTTACAATTTGCGCAAAATTTCTTCTATCTAAATTACTTGTAGAACCTAGAAAATATGTAGTATAAACGCGATTTTTGTTTCGGGCGTCACTAACCACCATTACGTCAATAGTATGTATATTATAGGAATCTGAGAAACAGGTTCAATATAACAATTTTATTAATTAGGTACATCTTTTGTCAAGTCAAATTTATTTACTAAGTTACCGAAACACACGTCTTCTATAATTGTATGTATTAGTAGTTAAGTTAAATCCGTTGTTTTACTTATCAAGTTGTTTTATTTGTTTTTTTCTACACCATTGTCAAAGGTACGAATTACCTAATTTTAGTTTAAATATCAGTATCACTGTATTAGACTAGTTAATCGTTAAATAAATTTAATGGATTATAAATTATTCTTATTTAATTTAATACCTTTTCAAATATACCACTATATTGAGCAGGAAGTTAACCTGGTCCAATTCTGCTAAACTAATCGTTTCACTGTGACAATGGGATCTTCGCAGATCGCCATCATAGACCCGCTCTGGTATTCGACCTCAGATGTTTTTTTTTTTTTAGGTATGTATTTAAATATATATTAGGTATATATGTATAATGAGAGTTATTTAAGCTACTTGTAAAACTTAAATTAGCACGCCAACCACCTGTAAAAACATATGTTTTTGGTCGGCAGGTTGAAAATGCCTCGGCATTAAGCCCACCCTTTGTACATCAGTGCAATGAAGTAAAAAAAGGTTTAAATAAATAAATAAATAAATGAAAAACACTTCAGATGGAGGGACGCACGTCAAAAGGGTCGAGGTTGAAACCAGATCTAGAACCATTCTTCCAAATAGCATTAGCTTCCAAATAGATTCTGCGACAATACCATAGTTATAGCGAAGCGCTTGGTTTAGCAGAATGAGGTTCAGTAAGGTTATAACAATTTCAATAGAACTAGTATCCACGTTATTCTATACGACATAAGAATGATATATCTATTTAAATTATCCAAATCGATATATCGAATAATAAACATTACGCTGTTACTGCTGCTGGTAACATCAAATTACGCGGTGCGTGTGACGTCACTCGCTCGGTTGCCGCCCGTTAACCGTAGGCAGATATCAGTTTTTAGTGATTTACTCCGAAACTATAAGTTTAAGAAAAAAAAAAACAAACAGATGGACTAAGTTTTGAGAGACCCATCGAATGAAAAAAACTAAATATTTCTTTTTTGCACTGTGTGCTATGGATTTTTTAGCTCTATAAATCTGCATTAAGCAAGTTCTTTTCTTTATAACTTGCTACGCTTCGCGGTGAATATGTTTGTTATTAAATTATTTGATCATTCCACGAAACCCTGCATTTTTGCGGGATCAAAGTAACCTATCCAAGATAAATGCTATCCTGGTACCAAATTTCATCCAAATCCGTTCAGTCCTCTGAGCCAAAAACGTAGGCTAGGCTACCTATTAAAATCTTTAGGCTCAATTCACATCGAAATGGCAGCGACGCGATATTTTCGGCCAGAACTTATAGTGTACCAAAGATTACAAACCGAGATGCAATTTACATGAAAAATTAAGCTTCAGACAGGAAGGTTTTATTTCCTAGCAGCGTTTTCATCACGTTCACGACAAGAAAGGTATACCTACGCTACTCGGAGTTACACAACCGAGAATTGACGGCAGTTTCCACGACTACCCTCAATTCATCTTCAGATTCAAGAATATTTATGTATGCTACTTGAAGCACCTCTATAAATAGACGAAAGAGGCCAATGGTGACGATGATCAGCTCTACAGGTAGACATACGCAGCCAATGGTGACCATGATCATGTATATCGATAGACGTAAGAGACCAATGGTGACGATTATCATCTATAAATATAGACGTAAGAGAACAATGGTGACGATTATCATCTCTATAGATAGACATAAGAGAGGAATGGTGACGATGATCATCTCTATCGGTAGATGTAAGAGGCCAATGGTGCCGATTGTCATTTCTATAGATAGACGTAAGAGGCCAATAGTGACGATGATCATCTCTATAGATAGACGTAAGAGGCCAATAGTGACGATGATCATCTATATAGATAGACGTAAGAGACCAATGGTGACCATGATCATCTATATAGATAGACGTAAGAGGCCAATAGTGACCATGATCATCTATATAGATAGACGTAAGAGACCAATGGTGACCATGATCATCTATATAGATAGACGTAAGAGGCCAATAGTGACGTTGACCATCTCTAAAGATAGACGTAAGAGGCCAATGGTGACGATGATCATCTCTATCGATAGACGTAAGAGGCCAATGGTGACGTTGGTCATCTCTATAGATAGACGTAAGAGACCAATGGTGACCATGATCATCTATATAGATAGGCGTAAGAGGCCAATAGTGACGTTGACCATCTCTAAAGATAGACGTAAGAGGCCAATGGTGACGATGATCATCTCTATCGATAGACGTAAGAGGCCAATGGTGACGATTGTCATTTCTATAGATACACTTAAGAGGCCAATAGTGACGATGATCATCTGTATTGATAGACGTAAGAGGCCAATAGTGACGTTGACCATCTCTATAGATAGACGTAAGAGGCCAATGGTGACGATGAGTACTACAGCGAGAATATTTACTTTCAGATCGGATGCCCGGAAAGGCCGACCGAATAACGTCCGAGCGACGAAGAAAAAACTTGAAAACGATACTTGATAATACGACCATCCTCCCCTTCAAATGGAGGGGGGTGATCGTATGCTTCTACTGTAGCGCACCCATTGACGATTACGTAGAGTTCAGGAAGCATACGAAAGCGCACGGACCATGTAGCATCAAACACTTTGCGATGAAAGAACTGAAAGGCAAAGAAATTTCTGTTAACTTAGACGTGTCAGAAATCGCGTGTGAAATTTGCGACGAACAGTTCAAAAGTGTTGAAGTTATTATAGAGCATTTGAAGAATGAGCATAGACTTTTCTACGATAAGGAGGTTTACAGCGAAATCTTAGAATACAGGCTGATGGATTTAATCTGTACTCAATGCGATAAGCAGTTGGAAACGTTTAGGCGACTCGTCAGTCATGTTAATAAGCATCATCCTGTAAACAGATTCGGCTGTCACGATTGCGGACGATTGTTTAATAAGAAACGAGATATTTTCTCGCATATTAACGTCTACCATCGATTGGGAGGATACGTATGCAAGCATTGCAGTTTTAAATGTAAGACTCGCGTTGAATTGCGGTCGCATTCATCACAGGTTCACCCGAAAACCTGCGACTATTGCACGAGGAAGTTTCAATCTACTCTTGGTCTGAAACAGCATGTGATTAGATGCAAAGTCAGGCTGCTCGCTCAGGGCGAAACTGAGATACTAAACCAGAATGTGAGCACTGCGCGAACCCATGAGCAAATCGTTCGAATCAGGCAGAATATCCAATGCGTCTTAAACATGTCCACCGCTATCCCCTTTAAGTTCAGAGTCAAATTCAGCTGTTTCTACTGCTTCATCAAGTTTGACGACTACGAAATTCTTAAACAGCACACCAAAACTGAACACACGGTTTGCGATATCAAATGTAAATCCATGAAGTCTTGTAAAGGCAAACGGACCTTCGTCAGGGTTGATATCGCTGAGTTGGCTTGTAAGCTCTGTTCTATACCTATGCCCGACTTGGGAACGTTCATTGACCATGCTATCACCAACCATAACGCGGATTACGACAAAACTGTCAGTCTCGAAACCTGTTTCGAGCCTTACCGCTTGCATAAAGGTAGCATCCCCTGCCTCGAATGCCCTAAAGTCTTCCGTTACTTGAACACAATGCTGAAACACTTCAATTCTGAGCACAGCAACAACAACGTCATCTGCGATTACTGCGGCCGTGGTTTCCGCAGCACGACTAACCTCAAAATGCATTTACAGAACAACCACACAGGTTCATGTGAGTGCAAAACTTGCCATGCTAAGTTCAAAAACCACTCTGTTCTGATCCGGCATATGGCTAAGATTCACAATGAGAAGACTTTCAAATGTCCCAACTGTTCTGAAATGTTCGAATCCGCTTACCAAAGACAGATACATCTCATAAAAGTTCATGGGATCGGTCATAAATGTGAATACTGTGGAAAGATGTTTACGAAACATTCATTCATGGATATACATGTGAGACGGACGCATTTGAAGGAGAAAAATGTTGCTTGTGGGGTCTGTAATGATAAGTTCTTTGATAACCATCTGTTGAGGATGCATATGGTGAAACATGATGGTGAGAGGAAGTTCAAGTGTGAATTGTGCGGGAAGGCATTTTTAAGGCAGAAGAATTTGAGGACGCATTTGGATACGCATAAGAAGTATGGTTTTGTTCAGTGATTTGAAAGAAAGGGGGGAATTTGCGAATGATCTGTAATGGAAACACGGTGCGATAAAAACTACCTAAAATATTATAAACATTCCGAAAAGGATGCTACACGCTACAATTTTCTTAGGAGTTATAGTAAAATACCTTTTTATGCATCATATAAAACATCACAAATATCCACCTTCTTGCGCGTGCGGGAAAAAATTACAACCGTGGTAAAGATTTTATCTCTCAGCAATACCTACTATAATTTTGACATTTAGTTTAGATTTTCTGTGCATTTAATTTCAAATTGAATAAGTATTGGGTAGATACTTATTCAATTTGAAATGAAATGCATTTTTTACAAAATATAATTATTATTTATTGCGTTCTTAAAAATACGAATGTAAAATAGAAATGTCTATAGATTTTGGATATTGTATTGTATACCGATAATTTGAAAAACATAATATTTATTGATTGCCTATTTTAAGTTTGTCATAAACTCATAAAAGTAATTTAGTATTATATGATAAATTGATACCTAATATCTCACGAAGACGTTGCAAAGATATAATAAATTATTATACCTATATATGATTCAGTCTTTTCATAAATATTTTCGTTATTCCTTTTTACATAGATTAGCATCGCAGATTTTTAGGAATCACTAGCGATTTGGGACAATCTCTACAATAATTTACTCCTAATAAAATTTACAATAATTTACTCCTAAGGAAATTTCAAATCATACACTAAGTACATGATTGGAAATGTCCATCTGTATAATTGATATCGTATCGCCAGTCATAGCAACCAGAATCATTTATAGTTTTTTATGAGTATTAGGTACCTACCCATGAGTAGGCGCTTACCAGCAGGGGTATTTGAATGAATCCGACGGATCTATAAAACGCTATTTTGATTTCGTCTCGGGTTCTTGATCGAAAATTAGAAGCGAGTCTGTTGACTAATGGCCATGTTAATGAGAAGGAGCTCCTTATTTCGATCATCAACCCGAGGCGAAATCAAAACAGAGTTTTAAATATCCGTCGGATTCGATTCGGAAACGAATCGAATGAATTAAAATACCCAGGCAGGAGAAGCCTATGTCCAGCTGTGGACGAGTGTAAGGTGTAGATGAGATGTGAGCAGGGCTTGATACCGGTACCAATAATATATGTACCTCTAGTAGTAATAACGGTATTTCGGTAAATTCGAGTATCAATATTTTTGAAGTTTCGGTACTTGGTCTAAAATACCGATATTCAAAGCGGTTCTCGCGACGTTGCCAGCTCTCCAGTCACTTGGGGTTGGGCATATTTAGCGCGCGCAATATTTGCAGAGCACGCATGTGTCAACTTAAAAGAAAAATAAAGATGGGACGACCAAATTTTATTGTTTAAAGTAGCGATGCCGATGAAATTACCGATACCGTAATATAATAAGTCTAATTAAATCGTTTCAAAAAAAATACCGTTTTAATTTATACTGATACCAAAGATGTACCGGTACCACTTCAAGGTTAGTCGAACCTGTATTTTCAAATACCGCTATTCCAAGTCCTGGATGTGAGTAGGTAGGTACTTTGGATATCCATTCTTCTACGCAGCACCTACTCCTGTATACAGGAATAGGTCAATGCCACCTAATATTAAAAATATATTTTATTAAGTATTATACTTTTTTCTTATCTCCGTTTGAGCCTTCGTGACCGTTGTCTTTTTGGGACCAATCTCAATCATTAATACATAAGTTATTCAGGTATTTCGTTAGGGAACAGAAAAATCGAACTAAAAGCGTACCTACCCAATGCAAAGAAACACACTGCTATTGCGTCGTCCGTTTCTTTCTGAACTTGGCTGATGCACCAGCGCGTCTCGATTCCGAAGAGACTAACATAGATGATACTAATAGATAGACCATATCCCTTGATAATTAATTAGTTCGTCTCTAATATGAAGTGCCGATGTGGGAATGGTACTTTTGCCATAAGTCTGAGCAGCTACCCATAGTCAGCGTAAAGATGTCGAAAGTGAGAATAAATACCGATTTATCGGTCTACTTCTTTCTTCCGAGATAGAGAATCCCGTCTTCTCTATATCCTGACAGGACTGCCAGTCTGCCATAAACAATAAGAGGCAATAAAGACCTCATCGAAGAAACAAAGACGAGAGAAACAAAGAAGTAAAATCAACAAAATTTGGTTCCAGGTGTGAACACAGTGGAGGACAAATATAACAGAATGGAACTTGCGCGTAAGTTGCTAATAAAACGGCGCAATGTCGAGTACATCCTGCAATACAGCAACGTCACTCCTTTCACGTGGCACAAGTCCAAATACAAATGCTTCTACTGCTCAGAAGTTATGAAAGACCCCAGTTTTCTGAGACAACACACCGCTGAAAACCACGCGAATGCTAACCTAGAGCTAATAATTTACGATAGAACTAAAAGCAATAGGAATAAAGACGCAGCGATCAAGATAGACGTTACTGACATATGTTGCAAGCTCTGTCCGCAATCTCTGAACTCACTGGAAGAACTTATCCATCATATAATCATAGCTCATGATGCTGAGTATAACGTTAATATCCCTAACTGTGTGCTACCTTTTAAACTGGATAGGGACGCCCCTACTTGCGCCACCTGTGATTCTAAATTTGCCTTCTTTGAGTATCTGTTGCGACACGCGAATAAATACCACCTCTCCCACCAATTCGTTTGCGATGTCTGCGGCACAAGCTTCCAAGGGGAGATACACCTCAAAATGCATCATAGATACTACCACCGCGAAGGTGGCTACATCTGCGAGACTTGCGGCATCAGTCTTGCGACGATATCTAAGAAAATCTTACACGAAAAGAATGTTCACAACGTTAATCTCTACACGTGCCCGCACTGCCCGGAAACCTTCAAAAGCCCGTATCTAAAGAAGCTTCATCTAGCCAACGATCACGGGGTCGAGGAGCTCAAAATCAAGTGCCCGTATTGCTTCAAAGTGTTCCCGCAAGAAAGCATTATGTCAAGGCATATGAGACGTGTTCATTTACGAGAGAAGAATGTAGAGTGTGGCGTCTGCGGAGACAAATTCTTTGGTCCCTACGACGTGAAACTTCATATGCTAAAACATAATGGGGATAAGAAATTTGTTTGCACAGTTTGCGGAAAGAAATTCGCCAAAAAAAGCAACTTAAACTCTCACATGGTCTTGCATACGAGAGAAAAGAACTTCTTGTGTCAAATTTGTGATAGATCCTTTGCGCATCAAGCTACTTTAAAGATGCATATGCGAAGCCGACATCAGCATAATATTGACTTCAAGAATGAAGTTGAAGGAATAGGGAATGAAGTTGAAGGAATAGGGAATGAAGTTGAAGGAATAGGGAATGAAGTTGAAGGAATAGGCCTTGAAGATGAGAGGATAGAGTATGATGATGAACTGAAGAATGATGACGAAGAGGAGGGGATTGATCTTCAGGATCAGAATATTGAAGTGATTGAGGGACTGAATGATGATGAAATCACTGAGCTTATACAGCAGGGGGGTTTGGAGGTACAGGTGCACAGTATGGCTTGAATATAAAAGATACTTCGCTTGATATTTTTGTCTTTTAGAGATTTTTCAAATATTGTCTGTGCCTCGGTTTATTTAGACAATTTCTTAGTGGATTTAAAGTCCTATACGCGACCGTAATTTGTACTATAGATTGTTCACAATACGTAAGTTATTATGTAGGTTGATAAATTAATCATATTATAAATAGTTGTTAGTTTGTTATGCGTAAGCATATACAACAATCAATTTTAATATAATCGTATATGTAAATATGATTATATTAAAACTGTAACTTAATTGAGAACCTATAACAATAAATATTTATGAGCAACATGATTGTTTAACTCAAAGACCATTTATTGACCTTCGACGAAAAGAATGTTACAAGTTTGGAATAATGACACCTATGTCTGACCTTGTAGGTCCGAAACACGAAAGTCATTAGCTGAAATTTTAAGGATATTTGGTACATCCGCTATCGTGAACTTGTTATGATGGTGTTCTTTCAATTATTTTCCTGAGTTCCACAATAATTCCTCGGTACTTACCTTTTTTTGTATAATTACCTTGTCATCTACTCCGCTCATGTTGATCGGGTCAATAAAAGACTCAAAACTCTCTTTCCAGGTAGCCACACACAGGGCAGTTATCTGGAACGACTTGGTATACTCAGACGCAACATTTTCACCATCCTCTGCTACTCAAACGTTACGCCTTTCAATTGGAACACGAAAGGCTTCCGTTGCTTCTACTGCTCAAAGCAGTTGCGAGAATCCAATATCAAAGAACACACAGACAAACATAATGCCGTAGACTTGGATAGTTTCCTCAAAAAGCATGTTATTACCAAAGATATACCAGTCAAAATCGATATAACAAATTTAGCTTGTAATTTCTGTCCTGAAACCCCCATCGCGTCTTTAGATGAAATGGTATCGCATATAGTTGAAAGCCACAACGAATTTTATGATACTGAGACGGAACTATGCTTCTTCCCTTTTCTTCTCAAGAAAGATAACAATATAATGAATTGCGTGTTATGTGAGACGGAATTTGACAACTTTCCGTCCCTTATAACGCACATGTACAAGCAGCATGTTACACACTCGTTTATATGCCAAGTATGTGGCCTCAGTTTCAAAGACCAGGTCCGCTTGAACAGGCATTTCACTGTTAGTCACATCGGCCACCGCTGCACGGTCTGCGACAAAATCTTCGATGCACACCACAAATTATATAAACATAAGGAGAAATTCCACGGGCATGTCAAAACTTACGACTGCAATCTCTGCACTGGCAGCTTTAAAAGCAACTATCAACTCAGAGTTCATTTAGGGAAGGTCCACAACGTCCAGAAATATAGAATCAAATGTGAGCAATGCGACAAAATTTGCACTACCAAAGGTGCTATGGTCTTGCATGTCCAAAGCTTGCATTCAGACATCAGATACCAGTGTGATGAGTGCGATTATACGACAGGAATCAAATGGCTGGTTAAGCTACACAAACGGAAGCACACAGCGGTCAAGGATTATGTGTGTAGTGTGTGTGAAAGAGGGTTCGGTCGGTCGAGCAATCTGAGAGCTCATATGAAAGTCCACGTGGGTGTTTGTGGTCGCGTCTGTCGTTTCTGTAGGAAGGGGTTCACTGATGCTGAGAGTTTGCAGAGTCATGAGCAGGAGATACATTGTTTTGATTACTTTTAGTTTAGGTTAATCTAATAAGATTCAACAAATTTTTGTTTTCTTTAACGCACCACTGCTGAGCAAAAGTTTTGCCCCAGTATTCCGCGTTTTACGTGCATTTTGGTTCAAATAGTCTTTATCGAATACATTATTATCTCCCTAAATTCCTGAAAAGGAAAATGGCGTCGGTTCTTTAAATTAATTTGCATGCTGACTGGCTACCTCTAATTCATCAGTCAAACACAAAAAATAAGATTCTAAAGCAGTGTTTTCCTTGCAGGAGAACCTAGAGGTGGCCAGAAAGCAAAGCCATTGATAAAATCGACGCCAGCACCGCCCAAACGACCCGTCAAAAGCCTTGCACCATCCTCAAGCGTACTCGCAACAAAACCCAAGGGTTTATCCAGTAAGGACAAACGGAACATAATGATACAAAACGTACTAGCGATTCTCCAAAAAACAACCGCCATGCCCTTCCGTTGGTTAAAGAGTTCGTACCGTTGCTTCTATTGCTACGACATCTTTCAAGAGGCGTCCGACTTAAAAGCGCATCAAGCAACACACAGTGATGATTCCATCAAGGAAAAGGCAATGAACAACTATTGGGAGCCTGTAGTATACATAGATATATCAAACATGAAATGTCTTCTTTGCCCTGAAGAAGTAACAGATCTATACGATATGATCAACCATTTAGTCTCTAAACACAGCGTCGTTTATAACAAAGATGTAGGCACTTGTATGGTTGCTTTCAAGCTTAACAATTTCGACGTAAGTTGCCTCGCTTGCGGCATTAGCTTCTACTCCTTCGGTCCATTGTTGAATCACACGAATAAAGACCATAAAGGAGCGTCGGTCATCCTCTGCGACATCTGCGGTCAGAACTATAAAGACCAGAGTCTTTTACGACTCCACGTTAAATCAGCGCATGACAACAGTGGCATGCTATGCCCAGAATGCGGCGACAAATTTGAGACGCGTTCCAAGTTAAAAACACACCAAATAAACAGTCACGGGGTCGAACGTAAATTCAAATGTCTTGTCTGTGATCTCACCTTTGGCAGCCATTACAAAAGATCTCGGCACATGGCGACCGACCACAAAAACCGACAAGAGATCAAATGTCTTCACTGCCCGAAGACCTTTGTCTTCCGCAGCATGATGATGACACATCTAAGAGACACTCATTTGAAAGTGCGCAACCATATCTGCGGAATTTGCGGGTGGAAGGCTTTCAACAGTAATAGATTGAAGAATCACATGTACAAACACAGTGGGGAGAAGAATTTCAAATGTGATTCCTGTGATAAAGCGTTCACGACCCGGAAGATTATGAAGGCGCATTTTGCGAGGATGCATAAGCCCCCAGAGGCAGCTTCTGTGGTTCCGATCATGACGCATTATGGTCCGTACGGACAGTAGAACAAATAAAGTTCAGTTTATTTATTTGTCATAGGAACACAATGGAAAACTTGGCACAGCTTAATTAGGCCGCTAGTCTTACTATATTCTGTATATTTTCTGCTTTCTACAACGAATAAAACTATCGGAAAAGTAGTTTCAATCGCAAAATCGGGTCCGGCGACGACGGATGAATTTCCCATACAAACGTAGTACCAAAATGATTTGTTGTTTGAGAATATTTTCACCATGGTTTGCTATTATTTGTATTAGAATAGTATTTATTTAGGTTCCTGCCACAATCTTTTTTCAAAATACTTATCTACACAAAAAGTAAGAATACATTCATTCTTTAATGTTAAATTGCGATTCGGTTTAATTTCATTTCAGAAAGGTGTTTTGAAAAATGTGTCAGGAACCTAGATAAATAGGTACTATTTTAATACAAATAATAGCAGACCATGGCGAAAATATGCTCAAATTACAAATCATTTTGGCATTACCTACGTTTGTATAGGAAATTCATCCGTCGCCGGACCCTTACGAGCCCACGATTCAACTAACTTCGATTAAGGGGAACTTGATTTTTAGAAATAAATAAGTAGATACTCGTATAAAGGTCCAGACCAAACGAACGAGAGCGAGCGAACGCTATCAACCGAACGCGATCGAACCAGTGTGGACGTCACGGCGAAAGCAAGCGAGCCCGAACGAGGGCTTTCGTTCGCGTTCGGCCGTGCTCGCCGTGCTGTGCTTCGCTGGGTTTCACATGTGTTCGTTTGGTGTGGACACAACAGCGAAAGCGAGTGAACATTCGGTATCGATCGTCGAATCCCACTCGTCAGCCTTCGCTCGCTCTCGTTCGGTTGGTCTGGACCCACCCTTACGAAATGCTCCAAAAGCAGGTTACCTACACTAAATCGAAGTCTGTTAAAAATAAAGATTATTTTATTGTCGAAACTGTGTCGAAAAAGATTTAAAAATTCACAGAAAATGATAATACCGATATTTACTGGTCAGTGGTTTGTCTTATAGAGAAAATTATAATATAATTAGTATTTACAATTGAAACAATTGAGCTAACTGCAGACTGTTGCAAACAATCTACAGGTAGCTCAACTGATCCATATCAATACCAGGATGGATAGGATCGGTACGTATTGAAGCTAACGGTGGCGTTATTGATGATGTATTAAAAAAAGTAATAATTAATAAACTTGGTATTTTAGAAAACAGAAATGCAATAATTAATAAAAAGAGAGCAAAAAGACACAAAAAAAGGAATAATTAACGAAATAAATAAAGAATATCAGGAAGAGTCACCAAGAGTGGACAGATAGTGTTGATGAACCTTTTGAAGAGGTGATGGGATTTAGCTTGGCGGATGGAAATTGTACCAAGTTAATCTCTGTTTGTACCGCATTAATTTAAAATGCTTGCAAAATATTGCAAAACACATTAGATCTCATATAAGTGTACCTATCTAACATACGTATATATGTATGTATGTATGTACAGTCAGCTGCGAAAATATGAAAACACTCCCATGTTTTCAATTTGACACTTACCTACTATAAGTGTAAAGAAATTGTGATAAATACACCGCGTTCTGACGGGTACGATGACTATTTTCTACGAAAAATGTGCACGTGGACTTTTATTTGAAAACTTCCGAGTAAAATAGAAGTGAAATCTTGGAAGTGTATACATATCTGAGCCGCTGACTGTACCTAGATCCTAAAATAACAGTAGTTTCTACTAGCGCTTAATATGATAATTTATTTCAGTCAGGGTTTTATGGAACCTCATAGGTACCTACTCAATTATTTTGATTTTAGTCTACCTATGTATTTCTAAAATTAAAATATTAAATTATACATAAAATGGTTTCATTTATGATTAACCCCCGACGCAAAAAGAGAGGGGTGATATAAGTTTAACGTGTCTGTCTGTGTATCTGTTTGTGGTATCGTAACTCCCAAACGGATGAACCGATTTTCGTTTAGTTTTTTTTGTGTCATAGATATTCTTAGCCATGTTTCATGAAAATCTGTCGGGGAGTTTTTAAAAATTTTAATTTTGTTCTTGTTTATCAATTTATTCAAGCACTTTGCTGTCTTATTTAGAGGTACCTAGCTGTATAGTAGGTATCTACTATGAGTAATTATTTAGGTCTAAGGACGAATGGACAAAACAATATTATGAAAACAGTAGCAATACAGGGTAATTGGTAATTTACTGACACTGCTTGAATTTCAAGTTCTGCCCACTATCACGAACGTAGTGAAAACGTCAGGTCTTAATTATTAAATTTGGTATCGGTATTAGGTACCCCTTTATTCAACAGTCGTTTCATAAAGAGGCCTTTTTTAAAATTTACCTTAAAAACTGCTCTGCCTTGATTTAACAGTGGCTGTGGGAGATCGGTCTGTAGTATTTCAATGGGTGTCGGACAAACGCTTTTTTATCATTTTGTATCAGAGATGATTAAAAAAAATCAGACCTGGGCCCGTATCTACTCGTAAAACTAAATCAAAGTTTCTGATTCATTTTCGTGTAAACGCTAATCTTATGCAAGCGACATAGCGAGTTGGTTTTGCACGACAACGAAAACGAAATTCGATTTTCCTTTTCCGAGTTGACGTCTTCGTGAACGTATTCTTGATGATGGGTAGAAACTGCAGTTTACGCAGTGTCAGTCAATTACCAATAACCCTGTATAATTATGGTGATAGAAGGTGCAAATACACTTTAGCATCTTGTAATACTTGACACTACCAAAGGACTAGGTATTATTTTTATTTATTTGGGGGTGAAGGTGGATTTCCCCCAAATAGGAACAGAAGGAGATCTCCTCTGAACCGGGCCTGACCCATCTGGTCCACTGAGCCGGTGGTCTTTCGACCGACAGTTGATGTCGGATACTCGTATATGGTCAGTTAAACGCTTGATTCAGTTCAAACTGAATCAAGCGTTCGCGCGATCTAGAATTGCTTTCTCTTATTGCTTTTTCCGATAGTTTATAACGACATCTAGCGGATGTTCATTGAACCGCTTAGGTAGGTTTTTACTAGCTTCAGTGTTTCGGTGTTAGCGCCTCTATTGACAAGTTAGCCTTGTAGTTCGGCCGTTGTCACCTAGGCGACCTCGCCTACAATTTGCAGACTTACTGAAAGCGGTCCTCAACCTGGTAAGAAATAAAGTGAATAACATCTGTTTTTAACCCCCGACGCAAAAAGACAGGGGTGTTATAAGTTTAACGTGTCTGTCTGTGTATCTGTGTATCAGTCTGGTATCGTAGCTCCCAAACGGATGAACTGATTTTCGTTTAGTTTCTTTTGTGTCATAGATAATTTTATCCCGAGTGTTCTTAGCCATGTTTCATTAAAATCTGTCTGGGGGTTTTTTAGTTTTGTTCTTGTATTGGTGCATCTCACACTATAATGCAATGGAACAAGAGCATCCAAATTATATTTTCTCTTTTCAGGCGTCTCATTGAAGAACGAACAACAACTGGCAGCTTTGTTAATCACCATCATTCAAAACTCCACCATCATACCATTCCGATGGTATCACGGAAAGTTCATGTGTTTTTACTGTCCCACTAAACTATCCAGTTCAGAAGAGCTGAGACAGCATAACCTAGGTGGACACAGCGAAATTAATATCACAGAAATTATAACCAAGTTCGTTTATAATGACAGAAGAATTAAATTAGACACCGGAATCGCGAAATGTAATCAGTGCGACGAAGAAATCTACGATATATCAGACTTTATCGAACATTTATCGAATACCCACGACGTTAGGTACGATCCGGTTATCGCTAGACATTTCATATCCTTCAGACTATCCGACGATGAAATAACCTGCATTGAATGCGATGAGAAATTCAGATATTTCGGTCCTTTACTGGTCCATACGAACAAAATACATTTAGACAAACACGTTTGCGAAATTTGCGGACAGGGAGTCGTCGGTAAAGCAAATATACTGAACCATGTCAGACAAATACATGGAGTTAAGACTTGCAAGCATTGCAAAGAGACCTTTCAAACCCAATACGCGTTACTCCAACATGTTTCTTCTAACCATACGGACACGTTGAAATGTAGCATTTGCGGTGAAATTCAGCAGAATAGTTATAAAATGAAGAGGCATATGGCATTAGTGCACAATTGTAAGGATTCTCAGATAGTTTGCGAATACTGTTCGAAGATTTTCACGAGAAATAACAAGTATGTGCAGCATAAACAGCGTGTGCATTTTAAGTTGAAGACATTTTAAGCAGAAATAATCAGTCATGAAAAATCAAAATCAAAAAAAAAATGGTAGTCAGTCATAGGTCATGGTGCATTTACCCGACCCAAATCAGCGACACCACCTATTTTATCTTATTACTAGCTGCGTTCTTACTACCCGTTGTCCTATTACCCGTTTTCCCGTAGGAATGAAGCATTTTCCCGCGATAAAAAGTAGCCTATGTTCATCAGGAATAATGTGGCCTTCGATGGTAAAAGAATTTTTCAAATCGGCCCGTTTTCGGAGCATAGTCAATACAAACAAACAAACAATCAAATCTTTCCCTTTATAATTAATAATATAGATTATGTTAAACGAAGGAATTTTCAACAATCGATTTTGCAGTTTGTGTTACCTGTCATAAGTGTAGTGTATTACTTGTACTTACTAGTACCTGTCAAAGTGACAGTTATCAATAAATGTCAGTCTCGTTTAAATGGCGTTTCATTCCGCATACCAAACATTACATTGAATGCTATTGAATGAAACGCCATTTAAACGAGACTGACATTTATTGATAACTGTCACTTTGACAGGTACTAGTAAGTACAAGTAATACACTACAATAAGCAGAGCTCTTTTTGGCCAAGATGGTCAGCAAAAAGAGCAACTTCGCATCTCTGCTACACTATCTATCTATACTAATATTATAAAGAGGAAAGATTTGATTGTTTGTTTGTATTGAATAGGCTCCGAAACTACTTCACCGATTTGAAAAATTCTTTTACCATTAGAAGCCCACATTATTCCTGATGAACAAAGGCTACTTTTTACCGCGGGAAAATGCTTCATTCCTACGGGAAAACGGGTAATATGACAACGGGTAGTAAGAATGCAGCTAGTACAAAATAAAACTATTACAGAGGCATTAAAAATAATCTTATAATAGGTAGGTATCACAAACTGCAGAATCGATTGTTGAAAATTCTTTCGCTTTTCATAATAATAAGATAAAATAAGTGGTGGCGCTCATTTGGATCGGGTATTAACTCATTTTCTGCCCAGCCTGCGCCCCTACACGCTGCAGGGGGACATCTGCGTGGCCATGAAAGTGTTAACGCATTCAATGCCTGGCTTCTACCTAGTTTACAGCATGCACATGTGCGTCTTCGGCACTCTATGTGTTAATTTAATTATACCCTAATCGTCTCTTTAACTTAGGTAGATATTCCAAAGTAAGTCGTCGAAAGGTTTTCAATTTAAATCGTCGAAAGATATTCAAATAAGGATAAAGGTTGTCGCAGATCAGGGCCGCTACTGCATAGCACAATAATGTGCATTTAAATATGGGTTTTAACTCGTAAAATTTAGATGCATTTTATATTTACATCAATAACAGACAGCTCGACCACTCGTTTGAACCTTTTGGGAAACCATTTTGTCAGTGAAATGTATGTAAAAAAAGTTTAATTCCATTTGCATACACATTTTTATGCTCTGCTGTAGCGATGTTGGATTAATGTGAATCATTTACATGTAACTTAACTTCTTTCCTTGTCATCTTATTATTTCAATTAATTATCTATCTATAGCTGTCTAATGTATTATAATCATTTTGTATTCGTTTTGGCGTTTTTTCAGTAGGTATAAAAAATTAAAGTTGGTTCTTTAGGTACCTACACAATCGACTTTTAATTTCATTCCTTATCTTTGACATAAAAATTTATGTAAATAAATAAATTAATTAAGTAATTAATAATAAATAATGCTGGACAATCCACACAGCACCATCTAGCCCCAAAGTAAGCTACTCAAAAACTACTAAAGCTTACTACTACTAAAGCTTGTGTTATGGGTACTACTAGATAACTGATACATTAGGTATAATACAAAGATATTTTTGTTTTTTTATTATACATAGAAAACACCCAGACCAACGGAACAAATTTCTGCAGATCGTACACAAATTTGTTCCGAGGCGGGAATCGATCCCGCAACCTCTTGCGTCGCAGGCGGACTCTCGCTCTCACACTCTGAGCCACTATAATGCGATATAATCTATACTTATAATAAAACTGTAACAGGTCCAATTCTGTACATGGAAGATATTTTGAAAATTTTTTTTGGAGGGCACTCTATTATCGATTCTGAAGCCAAAATTGTAATTTTTTTCATGTCTGTCTGTCTGTCTGTCTGTCTGTCTGTCTGTCTGTCTGTCTGTCTGTCTGTCTGTTTCTTAAACGCGCATCACGTCGAAACTACTGAAGGTATCGAAATGAAACTCGGCAAGATTTTAGGTCATACTACGAGGAAGGACTAGGATACTTTTTATCCCGGAATTCAGTCAGGTTCCCCTGGGAGAGGGGATGAAAGTAAAATTTCTTCACCGCGCATGACGCCGAAAGTGCTGAATGAGATGGAATGAAACCAAGCACGATTTGATTTCATACTACAAGGAAGGACATGGGATACATTTTATCCCGGAATTCAGTAATGTTCCCCTGGGAGAGATGATGAAAGTAAAATTCTTTAACCGCGCATCACGACGGAACAACTGAATGAATTCGAATGGAACTCGGCATATTTGAGTTCATACAACGAGGAAAGATACATTTTATCCCAGAATTTAGTAAGGTTCCCCTGGGAGAAGGGATGAAAGTAAAATTCCTTCACCGCGAATCACGCCGAAACTACTGAATGAGTTGGACTGAATTGGTACGATTTGAGTTCAAGGAAGGACATGGGATAAATTTTATCCTGGAATTCAGTAAGGTTCCCCTGGGAGAGAGGATGAAAGTAAAATTCTTTAAACGCGCTTCACGACGGAACAACTGAATGAATTCGAATGGAACTCGGCATATTTGAGTTCATACTACGAGGAAATATACATTTTATCCCAGAATTTAGTAAGGTTCCCCTGGGAGAAGGGATGAAAGTAAAATTCCTTCACCGCGCATCACGCCGAAACTACTGAAAGAGTTGGACTGAATTGGTACGATTTGAGTTCAAGGAAGGACATGGGATACATTTTATCCTGGAATTCAGTAAGGTTCCCCTGGGAGAGAGGATGAAAGTAAAATTCTTTAAACGCGCATCACGACGGAACTACTGAATGAACTCGAATGCAACTCGGAATGATTTTAGTTCGTACTATGAGGAAAGATACATTTTATCCCGGAATTCAGTAAGTTTCCCTTGGCAGAGGGGATGAAAGTCAAATTCCTTCACCGCGCATCACGCCGAAACTACATAATTTCTTTCATCTGAGGTGGAATACCAAAACGTGTCAAAATCCCCTGCGCCTCTTCTCTTTGAACCGGCAGGGGATTATTGGACAAAAAGTCCAGAAATCCCCTTCGCAGGGGATCATGGCAGGGGATTATTGGAATAAGCCATTCTGTGTCGATACCCCTGTCATAGTGAAGCGATTAGTATAGGGCCCCAGCTGAACGGAACCATGAGTAAGAAGTGAAACGAGTATGACACTTCTTAACACTGACGCTGGCCGAGTCGTAGCTAAAAGTCGTGTGGATAAAGGATGGGATTGAAGATGACAACATGCTATCCCCCTTAGACCCCACACGATTTTTTGCACGGCGGCGTTTCATAATATGAGAGACTATGGTTAAATGTGAACTTAATTAGTCGGCAGGTAAGGCAATCGCGAACGAAGTCGCGGGTACAGCTAGTAATAATAATAATAATATAATTATTATACTATTATTATTATATTAATTTCATTCCTTATCTTTGACACACCTTTAACATTAAGTAAACATAAGAAGTTTGTAAGTTCTGGGTCCTAGGTTCTTATTGAGCTCACTGCGTGCCCGCGGCACAGTGGATTCAACGTATAGAGTTCGCCAGTCGGGCCTCGGATGTTTTAAATGTTCCCGTGGTTCGGGGAAAATGGCGAGAGAGGGACACCGGAGAGGTTTTAATGGGTATTACGTCCTTCTCAGGACGTCGAGTCCCACATAATTCTGGTCCCCCCTAGACCAGTTTATTTGTTAATGAATTTCCTCGACGATTAAAAAAAATACCGGATATAGGAATTTAAATTTTCGAAGTCGTTATTTTATAGTTAAGTTTGAATATGCCATTCGATAGCTTTTTTAAAATCTAAGCAACAAATATTCTATTGCACTTTAGGCCGGGAGTCAAGCTCAGGAGTAAATGGCATAAAAGTGATTTAACTGTAAGGGAAGCAACATAGGAACAGAAATAGTGGGCGTTTTTCATCCTTTTTTCGTTCTGGGGTCTATTATAGCATGTTTTTGGCACTGTCCCGCAACTTTTCTTCATAGACATATCTTGCGCTTTTTTGCGTTTTTTGAGTTACATCGAATAAAAATGTAAAAAAAAACGCAAGATGTGTCTATAAAGAAATGTTGCGGCACAATACCAGGAACACGCTATAAAAACCCTCGTATGAAACATAGACTAAA
The DNA here is from genome assembly GCA_949316285.1 of Eupithecia subumbrata. Lineage (NCBI taxonomy): Eukaryota > Metazoa > Arthropoda > Insecta > Lepidoptera > Geometridae > Eupithecia > Eupithecia subumbrata. The sequence goes on along the minus strand of OX438637.1, from coordinate 1,567,866 downwards.
AAAAGCTATCGAAAGGCATATTCAAATTTATAAAATACTAGCTGCATTCTTACTACCTACCCGTTGTCCTATTACCCGTTTTCCCGTAGGAATGAAGCATTTTCCCGCGGTAAAAAGTAGCCTATGTTCATCAGGAATAATGTGAGCTTCAAATGGTAAAAGAATTGTTCAAATCGGTCCAGTAGCTTCGGAGTCTATTCAATACAAACAAACAATCAAATCTTTCCTCTTTATAATATTAGTATAGAAAAACTTTGAAAATTTAAGCTCCTATGTCCGGCCCGCTCCATACGTTCGATCCACTGAACGGCGTCGCGTCGTCGCGGCAGGCTCTTCTTTGATTGAATGGAAGAATGCAATAATTTATAGACCGGTTTTTTTAAATAGTATATAATTTATTGCACAAAAGTTGTAGATGGGCGAACACTGCTAGATAACATTCTCTACCTGCTAACCTTTGGGTAGTGTGAACAACAATTTAGTAGGTAGTGCTAGAAAATGGAACAAAGAAAAATACAATATATAAATCTGAACATTAACACAAATAAATACACACATGAATATAATAAAATATACTACTCACATAAATACTTAAGTACCTATATAGATACATAAATAGTAAAATATATAACGTACTGAATTATTCCTGAGAAAGAAAGTCATGAAAAAGTTATGGAAAAAAATAGTGATGGAAATCTTTCGATTCGAAAAATATCGGGAATATAAACTTCGATATTTATTGAGATGACAGATTAAGTGTTTACGATATCTTGCATTCGTTCATTCAGTCAAAAGAAATAAATGCGTGGACAGAGGATAGGTACTTCCTCCATGGGTAATTCCCGTAGGTACACCTATGGGCTATATGGACGGACAGGACACATTTTTAATGTTAAGCTATGGTATGTATCTTTAATTTGGGGTGGATCGTTTCGAGTTGCCGCGTGATTAAAATTATTTTGTGGTTTTTTCGTTTTCTGCTATGAATTAAACTAGCGGAAAAGTAATTTGCCGCACATCGTAAATTATTTCTACAAATAAAAAATGCTTCGATTCACTGGAATTTTCGGAGCATTTGGGAATAGGTCAAAGAGATTTTAGGCTAAAAATCAACATTTTCCGAAATGCTCCCAAAATACAATTGAGTCGAAGTTGGTTTTATCATTGCTTCATAGAAAACGGCTTACTATTTGCGATGCGTTCATTTTTTTGGTATTTAGCACAAAAAAAATTTTTTTGCGGCAACTGAAACTACGACCCTTAATTAATCAATCTAATATGCCAGCTCTGTGGTGCAACCGGCAAAGCTGGCTCGAAACGTAGTCATCTGCTCCCTTAGACTACCTACCAATGTGATGACAACAATAAATATATTGAGTAGGTATAGACTTTTTTTAAATAGTCTAAAGGTTGTTGCAGATAAGAGACGCACAGCTCCTAGGTACTCAGCACAAAAATGTGCAATCAAACATGGGCTATTACTCGTAACATTTCATATGACGGCATCAGATGACAGACAGATCGCGGGCCTCGTTTGAAGCTTGTGGGAAGCCATTTTCTCAATGTAAAAGGTTTCTAGACCTAACGAGTTTAAGCCCACATTTGAATGCAAATTTTTGTGCAGCGCGCTAGCAGCGTTGCATTAATGTGCGCAGAGCTTTAGTCTGCTCTACAGCAAAGTCTGCTTATTTAATGTGGAGCTAGATGATGCTATGAGAAACCTCCAGCTTATTTAATCATTTAATATCTGCTTTCCAGATGCCGAAGATGCGACTTACGTCAGCGCAGTCATGGAAAAGATGTCAGAACTACAGAGGAAAGAAGATCTTGTAACCCTCATGTCGTCGATTATAGAAAACTCAACAGCAGTGCCTTTCCGATGGCATTGCAGCAAATTCGCCTGTTTCTTCTGCTGCTTTCCATTCGAAGAGAGTTCTAAACTCAAGTCCCATTACTACGAAGAACACAGCGACGCGAAAATACGAAACACTTTCCGATCCGTCATCAAAAACAGCAAGGTTAAACTAGAAATTTCGAACCTAACATGCAAGAAATGCTCGAAACCATTCACTGTCTTAAACGATTTCATGGATCACCTCGTCAAAATTCATTCTTTAAAGCTAAACCTAGAAATGAAGCATCAAATTTTTGCTTACAAACTCTCTGATGAGAGCATGCAATGCTTGCAATGCGGCGATGAGTTTCGATTCTTCGGGACGCTTCTAAAACATACACACGCGAAACATAACACAACTAACGAAGCGTTCTTATGCGAAATTTGCGGGCAGGCGTTCGTAACAAAAACGAGCGTAGCGAGCCACGTTAAATCAGTACATTCACAAGACAACGCTACCTGCGATAAATGTAACATCGCTTTCAAAAACGTTAACGCGCTTCAGTTGCATCATAGACGCACACATCGCACCTACATGCTGAAATGCCCAAAATGTCCAGAAGTTCTAACCAGTCCGTATCTAAGAAAACGGCATCTAGCGAAAGTCCACGACGTAAAACGATTCCAGTACGAATGCGACTTGTGCAATTTCGTCTTCACGCTCAAAAGCAGACTCATTTCCCACAAATCCAGGGTCCATATGAAAGAACGTAGCTACAGTTGTGAATTCTGCGCATACAAGGCCTTCAATAAGGAAAGTTTGACTCGTCATATGGTCTCCCACGACGATTCCCGACCGTTCCCATGTGAGTTTTGCAAGAAAGCCTTTCAGAGGAAGAAAACTCTAGAGTTACATAGAAGAATACACACAAATGATAGGCGATACATCTGCAGGGAGTGTAACAAGGCCTTCGTGCAGTACACGAGTTTGAAACTTCATTATCGAGTGCATCATTCGAAAGAGCCGTCTGGCTTAGAAGGACAGTGGCCGCGGCATTGACCAGTTCTGACCCAGTAAGAAGTTTTGAATAGTTCACTTGAGCGGAAAAACCCTGAGCATAATATATTCACTGTCACCACACAAAACAAAAATAAGCTTTCAAATATGGGCTTAAACTCGTTATAGATTAGTATCTATAGATAATATTAGGATAAAACAATATTTAGTAACAATTCCGCGCAAAACCTCCTCCGACAAGATCCAACAAAATGTGATTCGCGTGTATGGCCCGCCCTCCCACAAATTGCTCCCACTTGCAATCAATTTTGTATTGCGTAAGTCTGTTGTTTACTTTCTCTGATTGCAAGGGCGGTACACGCAAATCATATTTTGTTGGATCTTGTCGGAGGAGGTTTTGCGCGGAATTGTTACTAAATATTGTGTTACTAAATTTTGCATACAGGTAATTCTTATCGGAATCAAACATTGGCTACTTTTTATCCCTTAAATCAGTTCCCATGGGATAGAAAACGTTTCCATAGAAAAAACGCGTGCGAAGCCGCGGACAGAAACTAGTAAAAATAAATAATGCTGGACAATTCACACAGCATTATCTAGCCTCAAGCTAAGCAGAGCTTGTGTTATGGGTACTAGATAACTGATATAGGTACATAATACAATACATAGATAGATAGTTTTTATAATACATAGAAAACATCCAGAACGCCCTGGACAAATGTCTGCAGATCGTACAAACATTTGTCCCGAGGTGTGACTCGAAGCTGACCCTACTGCATCGCAGGCGTACCTGCGCCTTGGTACAGATAAAATTAATACATTATCAAAACCCAAACCAGAGTTTATTTGACGTTAGTACCAGACGAGATCGTAATATCTCCTTTTTCCATACAATTTAGTACAGCGCCTCTGTCGTACAAACAGGGAACTACGCAAATCTCATACAAACAGGACACGTCACGACCAACGTCTCAGACAAGTCTCTCCCTCTATTCAAACATTTGGTCTATGAACACTTTCATACCTCTACTTCAAACTGTTAATATCATAATAGTAACTGAATTGAATTATGTGACACCATTCTAATGTTCAAGACCCTGTATTATGACCATATTTCCTGCAATAAATGAATTGAATTGAAAAAATACATGAATATACTGAACTTAAGGCTGAACGAGTCGCTCATCTCTCCATACAAACGTGGAAGGGTAACTACAACGCTGTTTGATGTTGACCATCCGAAACTTAGGATAATATCAATTTATCTCATCATTATCTATGTCTGAATGCAATCGAAACCGTAATAATAATAATTAATTAAAAAATACAAGCTTCTAAACTTTCGTACTTTAACACCGATTTTAGCCCAACTTTGGGCGAAAATAAATAACATACGGAGAAAGAAAACTCTAAAATAAAGCCCGTGCAGACATAGTTTAGTAATTCAAAAGTTGAAATAGGTAAATATATTTTGAAATGATACTCTCAATAGATTTTCTATAATAAAATAACCCTTGCGCTAAAAGTCTTTTCGCATTTCTTTACGCGGCCGTTTTACGAATAAATTTATTTGCTTTTCATCAAGCGCGCGAGAATGCCTATCATGTCAGATGAGATGGCACACATTTAGGCCGCGCCCACTGATGAGTTGGACCGGACGACTCGTACAGCCTCAATATCATAAAAATAATATTTATTTATTTTCAAATCAAACAAACTTATTATGTGTCAAATTCATTATTTTGTATGTTTTGGCTTGGCTTTTGGATCTTGGATTATAGATTTTTGTGTCAAGTTGCTGCATTTCCTTCAAAGTATAGGTACAATAGATTAGCCACAAATCAATGGAAGGTAGGTACAATTAATAATAAATAAATAAAATTCGTTTAATTCAGGCAAAAAACCCATATCACATTGGCAAAATAACAGTTAAAATAACATTAAAAGATACAAAGCCTCATTAATTACATTAGTACTTACTTCAAATTAGTTTATATGCACCTGATATATTTACTTTTATGTATTTAAGTATTTTATGTAAAAATAAAAAACAAAATTAATAATGTTGGACAATTCTCACAGCGTTATCTAGCCCCAAGTTAAGCAGAGGATGTGTTATGGGTACTAGATAACTGATATAATGATGTATCTGTTATATTTATTGTATTTATAGCTTACGTATGTTTAATCTAAATATTACCTATACTGTAAAACACGCCACCGTCTATACTTGGTCTTCAACTTCCGGTCCATCCAAAGGTTGCCTGGAAGAGATATCCTGGATCGCTCATAGCGATAAGGCCGCCCATTGTGCAACGTAATCTGTATTTGTCTTTTCCTGTCCTGTGTTTCTGTTTTATTTGGTGTGCAATAAAGAATATTTGTATTGTGTTGTCTCCTACTAACGTCAAATACACTCATCAAAATTAAAAACTCTTTATTTCCATAAATACAATAAATGTACATTTAGAAAAGGTCAAATTATAAAACTAAACTGTGACACGGAAATAATGTGATATTTTTGATTTCTGTCGCGGTTTGCGGACTAAAGTAAAGAAGCGACGAAGAAATCTTTAGCCTGTTGTTATTTTTCGAGTTGCGACCTTCAGGAACAAACACGGGAACAAATCATACAAACATTTGTCCCACGAGAATCGAACCCGCATTTTTATAAAATACATTACTTTCCAAGTGAACTATTACAAACTCTTACTAGATAAAGAACTCGTGTTAATAAATAATATGTGTTTTCAAGAATGGACCCGCGTTCTGGTGACCGCCCGGGATTCGAAGCCGCTACTCTGGTGGGACAAGCTTTGACCGCTGCTGAAGACATTCATTTAACAGTGTGATTTTAAAATGAACAATAGAAATGAAAAACTGTGAAGATGTATTTTAAGCAACATAGCAAAATGTATGTTTCCAATATATCGCACCCCTAGAACAAGACGGAATTATATCGAAAATTCTCAAAATCGACTTTTTTGCATATTCTTGTGTGTATGGGATTGAAAGAACCATAGACGTTTTAAAATATTGCTTGAGACATTCAAGTACAACAAATAAATAACCCCAACAGCCTGCATTGGTCCACTGCTGGACGCAGGCCTCCCAATAAGCACCTAATTGGCTTTTATCACATGGGGGTAATACCCATAATCCCCACGCTGAGCATGCGGGTTGGGGATCGCAGTTCGGTGGTACAACTGTTCTGAAGGGGGCGCTGCTGCCCGCCCCCGGTGGATATCCCTTAGTCGTCTCTGTAGACACCCGCGGGAAGAGTTGGGGTGGTGCAAATTCTAAGCCGGCACCACACAGCGAACTTCAGAAACATCCACTCTTTATAAAAATTATTTAGTGTGATAGATTAATGATAATAAATAAATAATGTTGGACAATCCACACAGCATTATCTAGCCCCAAGTTAAGCGGAGCTTGTGTTATGGGTACTAGATAACTGATATACCTAATACAGTACACTACATAGAATATTTTTTATTATACATAGAAAACATCCAGAACACCCTGAACAAATATCTGCAGATCGTACAAACATTTGTCCTGAGGCGGGAATCGAACCCGCAACCTCCTGCGTCGCAGGCGGACCTTCGCCCACTGCGCCACGGAGGTCAAGCTTTGTCGAAGAGATTGTCTTAAAAGTTTTAAAAGCACCTACTTATGTAATACCGCTTATATTGGAAATTGGAATATCTATTAAAGCAATTTTTTTCCTTATCATGAACTAATTAGGTAGGGTAGAGTGGTAGCCTATGAACCAGTGGTACGCTAAGAACCACTCTCATAGCAACCGAACGCGACGTTGCTAGTTCGTGCAATTTATGCTGTTCGAACCGCCTTCCCGCGCCGCTACCTTGTACGCATTCACTGGTGATCTGTCGCCGCGAGTGCACGAGGGAAGAGCGTTTATCAACTGCGAACATCGAAAACGGCGAAAAACAAGTAAGTTTACTTTTTTCATTACTCTTTTTTTACAAGTCCCATTTTAATATGAGTTCTTTTAATAAAGGTAAAATGTTTTTGAGCATATTTGAGATATAAATTTGCATTCAAAATCTTCTTCTACTGGTTGTAGTTTCACTTTAAATTTATAAAGGGTGGGGTGGTACCCAGTAAACCATTGTCGAGGAGTATCCTATGAACCATGGCTCACTGGGTACCATAGTGTGGTTCATAGCGTACACCTACCCAGATCTTTATAAAGTAACTATTTACAGCAAATTTCTTATTTTTGAACTATTTTAGAATGGGAAGAAATAAAGTAGCAAGCAGAGATAAAAAAAAAGGGTGCCCATACTCCTGAAGAAATAAGGAAAGGCATTGAACTCCATTTGAAAGGAGTTAGCATCCGTAAGGCTGCTAAAGAATGAGTCAACTGTTTACAAAACCTTTGGAACCTGATACAGCTGGAGTGAGTAGAAGAGATATCAAATATATTCTGCCACGTCCTGTAATGAGATGAAAGACTTCTCGCCAGCAAGCTACCTACAAATTTCCAATTGATATGTCGCAATTAAATTTAAGATATTAGGAACTTATGCCAAGTTTCAAATGTGTGCAAGAGTTGTCTAAAAAATTATAAGAGATTACCTACCTAATATTTTATAATTCTTACTACCTAATGTAGATTTCTAAATTAGACATCATAATGTTTTGAGATGGATAGGTTTTTGTCTTTTACACTCTTGTTGATTCGTCTTTTAGTGATAATTGTGACATTGATGAGAGAAGGCAGAATTAGAAAATAGACTGTTATTGATAAGTTTTTGTTGATTTTGTAAGACTTTTGCATTTGCAAGTTATTTTTTTTTGTAGAATACCTAAAGGTTAATTTGCCTAACTACCTTACAGGTAAGTAGGTATAGTTATTATTATTTGATTAATATTACCCTAATAATAGAGCAGAATTACAGCTGCCAATATAAAGACTGTTATTGATAATTTTTTGTTGATTTTGTATTTACAAATTATTTGTTTTTGTAGAATACGTAAAGGTTAATTTGTTAACCGCCTTACAGGTATAGTTCCTATTATTTTGATTAATATTAGCCTAATAATAAGGCAGAGTTGCCATTATAAAGACTGTTTTCTTGATAACTTTTTGTTGATTTTGTAAGACTATTTGCATGTTATTCTTTTTTGTAGATAACCTAAAGGTTAATTTGCTTAAGTGCCTTAGGTACAGGTAAAGTTATGATTATTTGGAATAATATTAGCCTAATAATAAGGCATTATTAGAGCTACTATATTCTTGGTTGACTCGTTTTTGATGAAAATTTTGATCTCTGTTTTTCTAAATAAAAACTTACCTACAAGTTAAGTTTTTTATTACTATGTTAGATAATATGTGCAAGGCATTCTTTATCATAGAAATTAAGGTTGATTTACCTTACCAACTCACTAAGATATCATTAAAAATAGGAAGTGTCATTTTGGTGAACACTACAAAAATGAAACTTATCAGCTGTCGCTTATCAGCTATCTCAAAATATACAAAATATTTAATTTAAAGATATGATGTAGTTCTAAGAAGTGCAATTAAAATGATTACTAAAAATTATATTTTTATTTCCACTTGTAAAAACATACCTGAGGTATAAACCATACAGTGGTTCATCAGGTACCACTAGGTTAATCGAGTACCACCCCCCATGTTCAATGCGTACCACTGCTGGTACACAGTGAACCAATTTAATTTTTTTTTTGTAAGTCCAATAGTAACATAGTCATGAAATAAACAGCTATAGTGACAATGCAAAAGTGAAGCTACTGAATTAACGTAGGTTTTGTGCAAAAATAATATGTCAGGGTTGCTTCCGATTTGATTCTACAGTCCTTCAAACTTTTGGTGGTTCAATGGCTACCACTCTACCCTACTTATGCATTGTTATAGCTTGTATGTCTAATGAAAATAAATATGTAAAGTTCAAAATGCAATACTTAAAATGTGTATATAAGATTTGATTATGTGAATAATAATAAACTACATGATCGTCTTTAAATAGTTTTATTTAAAAAATCCTACACACACGAGAATAAATTAAACTTTTAAAACACTTAAATATAAATTAAATAACTACATCACTAGCTAGACTAGGTTAGGTAGAGACGGGTCGTCCATTAATCACGTGATATTTTTAGCAACTTTTTCTCCCCCTGATGATATCTGGTGATGTTTTTCTCATCCAGATGATACGTCGTGATGTTTTTAGCAACATTTTCTCTCCCCTGATGATACGAGTTAGATTAACACCATGTAGCATATCGTTGGAAAGGAAAAATGAAGAACTTTTTGAAAGAAGGTTAAATTCAATATGACTTTTAGCTTTTCTTTAAATGAATTTAGAAGTTATCGAGATTTATAAATATAACCTTTACACAATTTTTTGACTTTCGATACTCGTAACTTTTTTTTTAATTGAATTGTGTCAAGTCATATTTTATTTAGAATAAGTATAGGTACATTGAAAAAACAGAACAAGTTAATTTGTGGCATTACAATACAAACAAAAGATATGACGATTTGAAGGCGAAATGTCGGTTGAATTTCTAAAACCTATAAAAAAATATCAAATCTCAGCATACACATGTCCATTGCGTCTACGGGGAAATGTAACTCATGCCCCATAATTACACGTGAAATCACTGATATTTTGTGATGGGTAGGTCATACCCATCATAAAATATCACAAGGGGGAGAGGGCTCGTGATATTTTCGAAAAACCCCTCCCCTTTCAAGTCTCACGTGATTTAATGGACGATGCCCTAGGGATACCTATATATAAGTATAATATTGGGTACGTATTTACAATTTTCTGTACATACAAAACAAAACCATAATGAGTAAAATTCATACATTGTCTTTGGGAAGACCTGTGGGCTGGGTCTGGGACGCAAAAGGTTGCGGGTTCGACTCCCGCGGGACAAATGTTTGTTCCATGAGTCTATTTGACGTTAAAGTCATTTATAACGGGATATTTACCATGATTTGAGTTTTGAGCTTTCCAATATTTCGGCACAGTTTCATGCGCAGTTATTCCGTGATCATGGCGCATGAAACTGTGCCGAAATATTGGAAAGCTCAAAACTCAAATCATGGTAAATATCCCGTTATAAATGACTTTAGTGTTAATAACCATGATGGATTCAAAAGTTTTATCTATTTGACGTTACTAACGAGACGTGATCGAGACGTGTCCTTTTAGTATCGGATTTGCTTAGTTCCCTATCCGTACTGTAGAGGCGCTGTACCGAATTGTATGAATGCACAAATCATTTTATACTGTATCTGAATTCCTTAAGTATCGAGATAGACATTAAATAAAATCACTGACATTCTATTATTACAACTAACTTTACTATATTTTTATGTAATTTTTTTTTATTTAATTTCCATATATTTTATATTCTGCTTAAGGCGTTACCCCGACCCAAATCAGCGCCCCCTCCTATTTCATCTTATAAATAAGCTTATGATAGGTATCACAAACTAGGCAATCGATTTTTGAACAAATCCCTTCGTTGAACAGGATAAAATTTAAATTTATTTTTGGGTCTATTTTGCATTCCGAATTAACCGGTGAATTATGTGAACTAATTTTAATCTTAAGACCTTTATAACACCATTTTTCATGCAATAAAGTGAATATGGAAAAAGGAGACGATACATATGACCACGTCTCAAAATCAAAATTACAATCAAGAACTCTTTATTTCCATAAATACAATAAATAAACACTTAGAAAAGGTGCTAACGTAAACGTCAAATAGACTCAGACAGTTGTTTATTTTATTGAATTTGTATTTACAAAGAACTTAAATAAAATTCTGTGGATAGATTGAGCCTTTAACATGAGTATTATGGGGCGAAACTGTAGTAGTCTATGGTAAATAGATAAACCTTGGTGCCAATACATGTCTATGGATAGAATGTAGGACTCGAAGCGGATTGTCTATGGCTGACCCACAGCTGAAAATTTGTAAAAACCCGAGTGCTAAAACACAATAAAATCAAATAATAAAATACCTCTTTTATTTGAAACACAACATGGCGCAGCCGGTTGGATATCGGGTTTGCTTGTCAAACTAGATTTAGATCTCAGTACTCACGGGATCCCGTGGTAAAAAACTAGAATTACATAAAATTCAACATTATTTCTTCGGTTCCTTAATTGTGAAAACACGATTGCGAAAAAAATTACGATAAAAAATCATGAAAATACACTGTTTTGCACCTAATTTGGTCGAGATCTCAGGAACCCTGCGGTTTATAGAAAAGGTTTTTGTTTTGATTCGTAGATTTATTACTAATTCTTTGGTTCCTTACTACAGTTTCTTCATAAGTTGTGTAGTTTTCTTGTAAATAAGCAAAAACATAATTTTTCCGCTTACGCCGCCGTTCCCAAAACGTATGCTCCGTCCCACTCTTATGAACGCGAAATCTTATACCTATATCCTTTTCACAAAATGGCGCGCAATGCGACCTCTTAAGCCTTTCCAAAAAGTACAGTCGCGTTCATTGTTAGAACACTCGTGGTAGTTTGAAGTCTCTTGATTACCTACGATTGGTTTTATATTTGTAACATTAAACTAGCCGCGCCCCACTGCTTCGCGCGCGTCGTAATCATACAAATTTCAGAAGTTTCAAACCCCCTAGGGGTAGTTTTGTAAAAATAAAAAATACGTGATTCATTATTTACTTAATAGTTTATTTATACCGAGTTTTGAGTGAATCGAACCAAGGACTAATAATTTTTCATAGAAACTTTACCAATCTTTTTTATCCTTCAGAGCTTAATCTTTGAAAATTAGTTTAGCCCATGTGTTATGCTAGAACCCAACCCATCTACACACCAAATTTCATCTAAGTCGGTTAAGTATTTACGGAGATATATACCTAGACTAGATAGAAAATTCTTTACTGCACGCTGATCAAAATAATTTACAAACAAAATAAACAACAAAAATTACAAAATGTGTGACTTTTGGCGGTCTTATTGCTCAAGAGCGATCTCTACCAGACAACTGTGGATGGATAGGATCGTTGGATTGAAGATTGACAGGAAGACGCATTTATAATATTAGTAGGCTTTGTTGTCTATACTTATATTATAAAGAGGAAAGATTTGTTTGTTTGTTTGTATTGAATAGGCTCCGAAACTACGGACCGCTTTGAAAAATTCTTTTACCATTTGAAGCCCACATTATTCCTGATGAACATAGGCTACTTTTTACCGCGGGAAAATGCTTCATTCCTACGGGAAAACGGGTAATAGGACAACGGGTAGTAAGAATGCAGCTAGTTTATATATAAAACGGCTTGTTATCTTCATTTTACAGATATTCTAGTTTTTAAAGCTCTGTATTCATAGAAATTGACTTCAAACGTAACAGAGCGGTCAGGTAACAATGAACACGAAATTTTATTCCTATCTTATTCCCACAAATGGATGTCACGTGCCCTCTTAAGAGTCCGTTTACTTGCAATGTTTTCTTCCACTTCAGAACGCCTTTTTACTGCGCTGCGGCAAGAGAGAGTCCTTCGCATAACTGAAGAAAGAGAGAAGACTGTAGCGCTTTGCTTTGCGAGAGAGATAGTCTGTTAGGACGTTGCTGTCTCCTGTAACAAATAATTATTTATTTATTTATAAGGCAATCAGAATCAGAATCAGAATCAATCATTTATTTGCAGAATACAATAATTACAAGATCTTAAAGTTATGTGAAGACAATGTATTCGACCCGCAAGCAGGTGTGCAAATGTTAAAATGTCATTATTATTATTTACTAGCTGTACCCGCGACTTCGTTCGCGATTGCCTTACCTGCCGACTAATTAAGTTCACATTTAACCATAGTCTCTCATATTATGAAACGCCGCCGTGCAAAAAATCGTGTAGGGTCTACGGGGGATAGCATATTGTCATCTTCAATCCCATTCTTTATCCACACGACTTTTAGCTACGACTCGGCCAGCGTCAGTGTTAAGAAGTGTCCTACTCGTTTGACTTACTCACAGCTGGGGCCCTATTCTGCTATACTAATCGCTTCACTATGACAGGGCTATCGTCTCAGAATGACACGTTTTGGTATTCCACCTTGGATGAAAGAAATTATGATGAATGCAGATGGAGAGACGCGCGTCAAGTTTGAAACTACATATTAATTTATCTCGCGCGCACTATCTGGAGTTTTATTACTAATCTAAGGATTCTACGTGATGATTCTGCGACGATTCCATTGTCATACTGAAGCAATTGTTTTGCAGAATTGGGCTCCTGATCCATTTGACTGGACCACCGTAATTTTTTTTCGTTAGTAGGTAGATACAGTTGGCTGTGTACCACAATAAAAATTATTTTTCTGCGGTCCAGTTAGTTTAAATGGACCACAATAATTAATTAATTTAATTGTACTACCGAAGTTTGGTTGGAGTAAGACTCCAACTGTACTGTACTGTTAACTGGACCAGCTAAACCACCATATATCATGTAAGGCAGGAACCTAACTTATTTTTCCAGGACCCACCACCTTAGTAGGTAGGAACCTAACTAATGGGTGCGTCTTGGAAAAATAAATAGATAGGAACTTACCTACCCTTTATCTACTAATTTTTTTCTTCAATCTACAGATTATTTCATCAATCTACTGATTTTCTACTCGACTTTATACTGATTTAGTCATATTCGATCTTGCAACACTGTTTCTAACAAAAAGAATGCATGAAATCGGACGACGCGTAGACCCGTCGTGATGCGCGGTTAAAGAATTCTACTCTTTCCTCTCTCCCAGGGGAACCTTACTGAATTTCAGGATAAAATGTGTCCTTTCATGTCCTTTCTTGTAGTATGAACTCAAAACGTGCCAAGTTACATTCCAACTCATTACCTATGTTGTTTCGGCGTGATGAGCGGTGAAGGAATTTAACTTTCATCCCCTCTGCCAGGGCAGCCTTACTGAATTCCGGGATAAAATGTATCTTTCCTCATAGTACGAACTAAAATCACATGCGCGGTTAAAGAATTTTACTTTCATCCTCTCTCCCAGGGGAACCTTACTGAATTCCAGGATAAAATGTATCCCATGTCCTTCCTTGAACTCAAATCGTACCAATTCAGTCCAACTCATTCAGTAGTTTCGGCGTGATGCGCAGTGAAGGAATTTTACTTTCATCCCTTCTCCCAGGGGAACCTTACTAAATTCTGGGATAAAATGTATCTTTCCTCGTAGTATGAACTCAAATTATGCCGAGTTCCATTCGAATTCATTAAGTTGTTCCGTCGTGATGGGCGGTTAAAGAATTTTATTTCCATCCTCTCTCCCAGGGGAAAATTTCTGAATTCCGGGATGAAATGTATCCCATGTCCTTCCTTGTAGTATGAAATCAAATCGTGCTAGGTTTCATTCCAACTCATTTAGCACTTTCGGCGTCATGCGCGGTGAAGAAATTTTACTTTTATCCCCTCTCCCAGGGGAACCTGACTGAATTCCGGGATAAAAAGTATCCTATGTCCTTCCTCGTAGTATGACCTAAAATCGTACCGAATTTTATTTCAATACCTTTAGTAGTTCCGTCGTGATGCGCAGTTACAGAATTTTACTTTCATCCCCTCTCCCAGGGAAACCTGACTGAATTCCGGGATAAAAAGTATCCTATGTCCTTCCTCGTAGTATGACCTAAAATCGTGCCGAGTTTCATTTCAATACCTTCAGTAGTTTCGGCGTGATGCGCGTTTAACAAACAGACAGACAGACAGACAGACAGACAGACAGACAGACATGAATGAAAAAAATTGCAGTTTTGGCTTCAGTATCGATAATAGAGTGCCCTCCAAAAAAATTTTTCAAAATATCTTCAATGTACAGAATTGGACCTGTTACAGTTTTATTATAAGTATAGATTAGGTATTAATTATACATTAAAATATCATTAACTAATTCTCTTACTATTTAAAATTTAAGTATTCGTTTACACTATAGAAACAATTTGAAAGTAACCATATATGTAAATGTTTCTTAAATAGGTTTCCATTTAAATCTTTCAATTTTTCTGGTAGCTTGTTATAAATAATTATGCACATGTTAAAAACATTTTTTTTATAAATATCCTTACAACATTGAGGTTTGTAGAGCAAATTTTGAAGCTTGGCCCTTTTCTGTCGAATCAAAACATCCCCACGTTTAGTAAAGTAAGCTGGATAAGATTTGACAAATATACAGACATCTTTAAAGTACATGCATGGTAGAGGCCAATGCCAACAATACACATAATTAAACGTTCTTTTATAACAGTTAGGTATAAAGTTTCCTAGTATAGGATGTGTGCTTCTAACAGGCATGCACAACATTTACTAAAGGGTGCACAAACAACAGCTAAAACCCTGAAGGGGTTACATTCTTAGGTAGAAATAAAGGAAGGTAATAAAAATATAAAAACACAAGAAAGTAGGTACTTAAACTAAAACAACTATGTACAAAAGTGTCCCTCAGTGGACTGAGGGATATTGTGAGAAACAGAAAAATATTTCCTAAGTTTGTTCTTAAAGATAGGCAATGAGTACCCAAATGGATCAAGTTCTGCTAATTTCTGTGATAATAAACTATACTCGTTACTGATTCTAGTAAAAGGGGCATTAAGGCCAGGTAGTTCTACAGCAGTAGTCGTAAGCGAAAATGCGCGCCTGCTAAGCAGCCGCGCTCGTGTTTTTTGTAGTTATTTAAGGCGCTGTGCATGGAAAACTAAGACTGTCAGATTGCATGTCAATATTACCAAATGTGGTCGGCAGAGGCGCTTATTTTTAACATAGACTTATGCCAAATTTATCTGTTGTAGAAGAGGTAATAATGTAATGTTAACTAACATTTGCCCGCGGCTTTGCTATCGTTGCATGTAAAATACCTTAATAAAACCTATGTCGCTCATTGTAGCTTCTCAATTATAATAAAAATTACATTCATCGATAGTTATTCATAGAAATCAGAAACACTTAAAAAAATAATATCATCTTCATGCATGTTAAAGTGCCGACAATATCACCGACCATTATGATAATACTTTATACATTAAAAAAATATACTAATTTAGTCAAAACAACTGAGGTCTAAATGGATTACAAAAGTGTCAATCGTTGAAGATATTTCGATTTGGTTTTGGAGGGCTTTCTCAAAAAAAAAATTAAAATATAAATAATGCTGAACAAGCCACACAACATCATCTAACCCCAAAGTAATTAGAGCTTGTGTTATGATATACTTATTAAATACACTACACAGATAGATATTTTTTATATACATAAGACATCCAGAACACCTGGAATAAATATCTGCAGATGGTACAAACATTTGTCCTGAGGCGGGAATCAAACTAACTGTAACCTCCTGTGTCGCAGGTGGACCTTTCCCCGCCACGCTACAGAGGTCGTCAATCAAATAATCAGATATAAAATGAAATATAACAGTGATTTATTTCCTTTACCCCTTACAGGAGTCTTGGACACGTCAATAAATTCAAATAAGGTTCAAGAGTAAAACTGGGAAATAAAGTGATTACTTTAATTTATTGTTCACTTCAATCTTTTTAAGGTAAAGTAAAGAAGCGAACAAGAAACCTTTACCTTGTTAGGGTGTTAGTTTTCGAGCTGGAGCAATACTATAAGCAATACCTAAGTTTTTTATCCTCTAGAGATAGTCTGATATTTTGTAGTAAGCCTTTTTAACAAAGGATATGTTTTACAAATTGTTTGAAATTATTTTTTGATAACTTTTAACTCTTTAGGAGTTTTGTTGTAGAATCGTATACATTTCCCTTTAAAAGATAATCTATAAATCGATACTATAAAAATATATAAATATATATCTATAAAAATAATATATATATAATTTTGTACACAATCTCAGTACTAACTCCCTTACATAATTAATTTTATTTTCCGGAAATAAAACGCAACAATCATGAAGATAGTTTTAGTTTAGATTGTAATTCTACAAAATAATCATAAAAACCACAACAGACCATGCCTTGCTATCCAAATTGATATTCATACCGATATAAAGTATTCTTTATTATGTTGCTGCCTTCCAAGAACTCATGAGTGATTATGATTAACATGAGTGATTAACAATAATTTTGACAACTGTCATTGGAAATACAATTGTTTTGCATGTTTATTACGTTTTTAGCGTCTTTAAACATCTCCTTTACTTGACTTCTTTGTTACGCTAAAAAAAATATATTATATTGATGTCAATGTACACATATTGCCAATAACAAAAAAGTTATGACAAACCGCTCCGTTGAGGTTTTTCTATGAGTTATTAAAAATTTAAAGTAAATTATTATTTTTGAGTATCTGTCCTTTTGAGAATCTCTCTTCTCTAAGAGAACAAACCGATAGAACTACGAGTAATTTAAATTTGCCTGTAGTTCTACTGGTAGAACTACGAGAAAAAAAATGCAAATGGTTGGTCCTAAGTAAATCAGTTATCTAGTAAGTACCCATAACAAAGCTCTGCTTAGCTTCGGCCTTGGTGATGATGTGTGAATTCATCATCATCAGCCTATATAAGTCCACTGCTGGACGTAGGCTCCTATTTTAATTTTTCAGCATTATTTATTTATATATAAGGTCATCAAAATCGCCCTACCTATTTAACATATTTTAACTCGACCAATACTTTCCGTGCTGTAAACATGTTGAGTAGTACCTACCTATCTAGCTACCAGAGAAAAAACCACTATAAACCTATTCTACTTAATTGGTAGGTCTGTCAATGAATAAAATTCCTGCAAATTTCTTTTGGCTTAGCTTCAATCAAATATAGACTTTATTTCAATGACGAATGAACCATTTAACCCGCAAAACAAAAGTTGTCGAAAATCGTAATTCGTCCGTCGAACCCAGCTGTCATCGCGAAAAAAGTTACATAACCTCACGTCCGTCCGAGGAGGCATCCAGCCTCCGAATGAAGCTAGTGGAAGCTATTTTGAGCATATATTGAAAGGGATGTTTGAGTAATAAGGTTGAAATTCTATTGGCAAAATATTATAATTTTTGCAATTACTTCGCTAAACGCCTTACAAAAATGTGTTTTTTGGGTTTTATTATGTTAATGGTTTTATTTATTTAAAACTTTTTACATATGTCTTTAGTTGATAAAATTTCCTTTCATATAGTATTAAAATAATTAATGGTTGTCACTCAAAATATTGAGCATTTCGAGACGAAAAATTTTTTTCTTGTTCTTTCTTGTGATTTTTTTTTTCAAGATCCTAGATCGTTTTATAAAATATTTTTTGTATAAGTCTTTTTTCCATACATTTGACTATACACTGTTTTTTTTTTGGGCTTGTAATATGTCGGAGAACGGCTAACGGTGCGACGAAAAAGTGTACTTTCTACGGTGTCGCTGTTTGGGTAGCGTCTTAAACATGGTGATTAAGAAAATCATTTTATCAAGTCAAACTCTGCGAATTCGTTTAGAAATATTAAGTGTCCTTAGTTGAGTTAAAAAAAAAGTGTGATATCAGTAGTTCGCTAGTCATAGTATTGAAAAAACGTCAGAAAAAGGGGTAACTTTGGGATTATTTTCTATCAAGTGAAGTTCATTAGATCTTGTAACTGAATGCGACTTTAACTAGACTAGATCCTTAGGTAATATATATCTTTTTTTCAGAATTTCAAACTCTATTTTCTAAGTCTCAGATGGTTTTAAAAATCACAAAAATGCGGCCTCTGCTGGCCTACCCAGCCTTAAGACCAAGATTACAATACAATACAATTGGCTTTCTGGGATATTTAAATGGAACTGTGAGTGCGATTCGGCTATTCAAACTACTGTATCCATGATTATAAAGATAAATATATTTATTTGCAGAAAAACATGTGTACAAAAAGGTAACAGATTATACAGGGTGTCTCACGGTCATGCCATATGGAGGGAAACTATCTTAAATATTGTAGATTACATTTTACTGAAAGAAGACTTCATTTTGATTTTAAAAACAAAATAAACTGCATTCAAAGATTTTTGAATAATCGCTTGTTTGAACCGGGAAACGAACCCGCAAAATCGTAAAGTAAAACACCCGTAATATTACGAGACCAATTAAAAGGCTTGTTGCAAAACAATGGGACTACCCAGAGACACTACTTTACATAGTATAAAACAAAGTCACTCCCACTGTCTGTGTCTGTCTGTCTGTATATATGCTTAGATCTTTAAAACTACGCAACGGATTTTGATGCGGTTTTTTTAATAGATAGAGTGATTCAAGAGGAAGGTTTATATGAATAATACATGCATAATATAGTAGAGAAACACTGATCATTTTAGAGGTTTCTAATGTAATGTCGTAAATAAACACATTTTTTGCGCTTACATTGCAAACGCTGGCTGAACCCTACGAGATAGATCAAAACAATGTACTACAAAAAAAATCCGCGAGGTTATATGTCTATTTCTTAGAGATATCCCACAATAACCATTTTTTATCCTTTACTTTTTAGGCTTATTTACGAAGCGATTTCAAGCAATACAACATTAATCCTTATCCAATTAAGTACCTTAAATACACTGTGCATTTAATATAGATCAATATGGCCCTTTACAGCATGTAATTTAAATGAAAATTTTCGAATTTATTACAGATTTAAAATGCAGGGACAAGGGAGCGGTTGCGGCGGTACCGGACGAGGGGCCGATTCTGTAGTATATATAGTATCAGCATTGCATTCGTGCGAAGCCGGGTCGGGTCGCTAGTAAGTAATAATACTAGTTCTTACCTAGCAGTGGTTGTGACTCCCCCGTGGTCGGCAGTACATAGTCGTTCGCTGAGAGAGACACGAACGTCGAACAACGCGAATGGGACCACCCATAGACACAGTATGAAGTATGATATTGTCTGTAAATAAGTACCTAATAATACTAGTTCTTACCTAGCAGTGGTTGTGACTCCCCCGTGGTCGGCAGTACATAGTCGTTCGCTGATAGAGACACGAACAACGCGAATGGGACCACCCATAGACACAGTATGAAGTATGATATTGTCTGTAAATAAGTACCTAATAATACTAGTTCTTACCTAGCAGTGGTTGTGACTCCCCCGTGGTCGGCAGTACATAGTCGTTCGCTGATAGAGACACGAACAACGCGAATGGGACCACCCATAGACACAGTATGAAGTATGATATTGTCTGTAAATAAGTACCTAATAATACTAGTTCTTACCTAGCAGCGGTTGTGACTCCCCCGTGGTCGGCAGGACATAGTCGTTCGCTGATAGAGACACGAACAACGCGAATGGGACCACCCATAGACACAGTATGAAGTATGATATTGTCTGTAAATAAGTACCTAATAATACTAGTTCTTACCTAGCAGCGGTTGTGACTCCCCCGTGGTCGGCAGGACATAGTCGTTCGCTGATAGAGACACGAACAACGCGAATGGGACCACCCATAGACACAGTATGAAGTATGATATTGTCTGTAAATAAGTACCTAATAATACTAGTTCTTACCTAGCAGCGGTTGTGACTCCCCCGTGGTCGGCAGTACATAGTCGTTCGCTGAGAGAGACACGAACAACGCGAATGGGACCACCCATAGACACAGTATGAAGTATGATATTGTCTGTAAAATGATAATCACACTTATATTATGCGAACTATAATGGTACTTTTGCAGCAATTATTAATAACAGAGCTTTATTACTAAAAATCAACATATTATCAAAAGCTACACTAATATCACACTTTATTGTAACATGGGCTCATAGAACGCAGAAAATATGTATTAAAAATCGCTAAAATATTTGCATTTCGAGCCTATCTGTTTCGGATTCCGTGTCGATGACTCGGTTGCAGAGAATTTGAATAATCCTGGAGCTCACTATTTCGCGTTTCGTTCTTTTACTCACCTCTTTAAATTCATGATAATTCGCAGCAAAATACACAAACGCGGTATAATGATGCGCCACCAGCGTAACAACCGCGACTAGGAAGGTCGGGCTGGTCACTCGGACCACGGGGAACTCTCGGAGAAGCAGGGAGTGGAGTCCCTGCTGCAGCAGACCTAGGGCGTTCAGGTGGAACGGCAGGTCCTCGAAGATGAGGAGGCCTATGTGCAGGAATACTGTTATCTGAGGAAGGCATTTTTATTATCAGATTAATCAAATATCAATCTGCTTTATTTGACGACCTCCGTGGCGCAGCGGGCCAAGGTCCGCCTGCGACGCAAGAGGTTGCGGGTTCGATTCCCGCCTCGGAACAAATTTGTGTACGATCTGCAGAAATTTGTTCCGTTGGTCTGGGTGTTTTCTATATATAATAAAAAAATCTATGAAATGTATTGTATTAAGTAAATCAGTTATCTAGTACCCATAACACAAGCTCTGCTTAGCTTGGGGCTAGATAATGCTATGTGAATTGTCCAGCATTATTTATTTATTTATTTACATTAAATACATTTACGTTAATCTATAATCCTTAAATTAGGATATGTCTGTACTAGGCAGAGGTTTGGAGAGTGACTGCTCAAGGCAAGGGTTGGTAGAACGACTAAAGGCGACCGCTTTGTCTAGCAAAAATAATAAATAAATAAAAAAAATGCCGAATAATCAAAACGCGTTTGCGTGCTGTGTCACTACACCTGTTTATGTAATAATATAATTAATTTTAAGTATTTTTCTCAAATATGGACTCGATTTATTTTGTGTTTATACAACTAATGTCTGAAATACATAATATATGTATTGTATTGAATGAAACATGAATACTTACTGCAACAGCCCAGGATATGACGTACTTAGCCATAACTGTGTATTCTTCTACTAATTCTGCTAGATAGTATAACCCCGATGCTGAAAATTAAAACTTATTAATTCGACATACACAAATACAAAATTTAAAATTTAAAAAACCCCCCTGACTGATTTTCATGAAACATGGCAAAAGAACACTCAGGGTAAAATTATCTATGACACAAAAAATACTAAACGAAAATCGGTTGATCCGTTTGGGAGCTATGGTACCACAGACAGATACACAGATGCACAGACAGACACATTAAACTTATAACACCCCCTCTCTTTTTGCGTCGGGGGTTAAAAATGCATACAAATTATTGATTCACATAGAGCAACCTAACAAATTAAATAAATAGGTACCTACCTACTTAAATATTACTGCACCTCAAACTCATTTCAACAGCCTGTATTGGTCCACTGCTGGACGCAGGCCTCCCCCTGATAAGCGCCTTATTGGCTTTTATCCCATGGGGTAATGCGCATAATCGCCACGCTGGGCATGCAGGTTGGGGATTGCTGCACATGCAGCATTATCTACTTAGCACCAAAGTGAGCTAGCTTATACATATTGTCAGCTTTCCAATGCTATTTCCTCAAAATTGAAGAGATAAAACATCTGAGTGTGATTGCTGAATTCAAAGACTGCTTTGATGCGCAAGAGTATTTTATGCACGGCTTCTCCCATCACACTAATACGCGAAAATTTGGATATATGGATGGATGTTATGTTTGTTACCTCTTCACGCCAAAACTACTGAATGGATCGAGCTGAAATTTTGCATACAGGTAACTCAAATCCTGGAATCAAACATAGACTACATTTTATATCAGTTCCCATGATAAACATTGGTGTACTGTGTACAACTGTGTACCATATTTACATGTATTTCAAGGAATAAATGATTACTTTACTTTAAGTAGTATTATGTATTATGTTACCAAGAGGGTTACCTGATGCCACAGGGGACTATCAATTCCCGACATGAGGGGAGAGCTCAGCTCTCCCCTCGCAACACACTACAATTTATTGCCAATATGTACATAGGTTGGTAAAGATTTTTAAACACAGAACTAATGCGGAGAAATTACCAGTAGTTCTGTCATCAGAATTATTCAACAAAACAGGTGGGAATAGTAGAGATAGAAGTCAAGCATAGTCTTTTAAGTCACAGAAAAAATAGGGGAAAAAATCCCAGTAGTTTTGTCAACAGAACTACTGAACAGAACAGGTGGGAGTAAACGGAAAATCCTGACAAGCCTGACTTCTATAGAAATAACCTGATATTTTAGTCATGGGCATACAAATTGTGTTCATTTAGTAAATGGATGTTACGTTGTTGGCATGCAAACAAAGCTGTAAAAACTTTGTTATTTTTCATTGTTGGAAGTTATGAACTACACTACAAGGTCAAGTGATGTGGGAGTCGAAAATCTCTGTGACTTCCTACAGACTCTAGCCCCGTTAGCTCCACCTACAGGGGAAACATTGAAGTTTATCCATTCCTGTTCAAAGACTAAAATTACATTTAGTTCGTTTGATGAGTGGTGTCGCGTTGCTTAATTCTAAGGTTTTTAGGAAGAATGCGGGTTCAAATCCCATTGAAGTCGAAAATATTTGTTATATTATTTGATTTCTTAGAAATTACCCTGTGTGTGGGGTTATGCACTCTAACAAAAAACCTATGCTACGCATTCCAAAACTTTGAAATCCATATTAATATTATGAATTCAAAAGTAACTCTGTGTCTTACCTTTTCATGCCTAAACAGCTGGGCAGATCTTAATAAATTTGAGCAGGGAGATAGATGGTATCTAGGGGACAGACATAGGCTACTTTTTATTCAAGAAAAAGAGCGTACGAAGCCGCGGGCATCAGCTAGCGACTAATAATAATAATGGGGTACCTTACCTATCCAGGCTAAGAAAAGTGTAATTAACATACATAGGAGGTCATTAATTACGTGCTGGGCTTCATACATGGGTTAGTTACATCCACTCACATTAAATACTACAAGCGTTTATCAAAAAGAGAGCAATTAGCACTGAAAAAACAATTATTAGTAACAAAAATTTTACTTACCGATAGCCATTGTGAAAAATACGACTGAAACTATTAGGGACAGTATACTCATCAGGTAAAGGAACATTGTGATGGTTTTACTTATTCTACGGCGTTAATAAAACGAAAAAACAAACAAATTCACTTCCTTTTCAGGTTCAGGGTTTGTTTTGAAATGTTTTGAGGTTATATTGTTGTCAAATAATTAGGTTTGACAGCTGACATTGACAACAGAGGGCAGCTGTTGGGCGGATTCCTGCGTTCGAGAACTTTTTCGTCAAGATTCGGTAGTAATTTGTCTATGGTTAACAACACGGTTTACAAACAACGAGGAACACTTTCCCCCTCAACATGTCGACATCATCATCATCATCGTCATCATGATGATTGTTATAGTTCTGTCTGTGAAGTTGGCCCCTACTCTGGCAAGTGGAGTTAAGGCTAAATAGAAAATACCTTTTGCAAACATAATACCTATATTTATTTTAATTATGTACTTACACATATAACAGCCTTTTCATTTCGACAAATAAGTGAATGAAGAATAGTTTCGCATAAAAGTAACTTCTTGAAAAAGTGGAAAATTGAAGGAAAACATTATGTACGAACGTAAAGTTAATCAAGAAAAAAAGTCCATGATCGGAATTAGTGTCAAAAGTAGATGAACAAATAAACTAGGTACCTACAGTAGATTCAAAAGCATTATCGTTGAAAGTGCCTATAATGTACAGTCAAGAACTTTGTACTGTACCTAACGCAACTCTTAAAATATTCACTTGATGCTGACTGAACCATTACTAGGCTTGTTTGATAGCAAAATCTAAGCGACTTGAAGCAAAGTCTCCAAGTAGTCAAAACCGTACTGGCTGACAACGCGACATCCGTAGTAACCAGCGTCGCTCTTCTGCACCTTCTTGATGGAGATGCCTTCGGGACCAGTGCTGATGCGGTCATTGGTGGATAGGTTCTGGAAAATAAAACCATTTTGTTAATAAGTTAGTATTTTGGCGAATGGCATACTGTCACTAAACAGATGATTTCAAAACGATTTAGGTAACTATTCGAATTTAACTTTGACACTTAAATTGACACTTACATTGTGTGTGGATAAATCAAATTATTTTAATTTTAATTCTGGTGACAAACGTATGCTATAAAAAACAGAATATGGTGACACATTATATCTAACGACCAACTATATAAATACTACTGTTATAAATAAACAAATAAATAAATATATTTATTTACTACCCATATTATAGCGAATAAACGATTTGAATATGAATTTATCTATTTATTCGAACCACCTACAGTTGATATGATATACATAAATGTTACACAGTGGAATATAAACATTGGCTCAGAGCGCTTGTGCTCAACTATGTTATTACAGAAGGTTACATGGATGGAACATACAATAATTTTTTTTTCTAGCACTACCTACAAAATTGTTGTTCACACTACCCAAAGGTTAGCAGGTAGAGAATGCTATCTAGCATTATGTTCGCCTATGTACAACTTTTGTGCAATAAAGTATATTCTATTCTATTCTATTCTAATAATAAAATCCTAGGTTCTATGTTCGCCTTCTATGTACATATAATATTTTAAAGTATGTTCGTCGATTTCTCCGTTAATTTTGAAAATTCTTTCGCTATTTTAGAGATAGAAAATGATCCAAGGTGGCGATATAAAAATATATTCTCGATGGATATACCTATTGTAGGCATATTAATCCCACAAAACTTAAAAAAAGTGTAAGATTCGAAGTCGGTTTTTAGTTTTCCAAAACAATGATATTATTCAAGAGTCGTATTAGATGCGTGAGTGTCATAATGGTTTAAAGGAAATGCAATGTTCAGCGACTTTGGCGTTTATGTAACCTTATAAGAAGATACTGTACAGACAGACACAAAAAAATATATACCTACCTAGGTGCCAAAGATCTACCCTAAATATTACCTAGGTACACCACGGTACTAGTATAGTATTATAATATCTGTGACCACGGGGAGAAAAAATGTGTGCACAAAAGACACAAACGCCAGCCCCTTTTGCACTCACACATTTAATTTTGTCATTCAGTAGCACCATCCGTGGTTTAATATTTCAAACCAATTCTCTAGTATATGTTTTTTTTTCTGGATAATTAATACGCGAAACTTCTTCCACTCGCAGGCGCATGCGCGGAAAATGGCGACGGAAAACACCTGATCCGACCTTCCAAGAGTAGGTAAACCAGTTAACCTTACCTCTCCATTACGCACGAAGGTGGCGGCAGGAGTTGGTACACCAGAGACTTGGCAGGGGATGGTGATGTCCTGACCTTCCTTCACAAGGGTCTGCTTCTCAGGCTTCTTGGAGAATGATGGTGGACCTGGGAAGAGTGAGGTTCAAAGCTTTATGAGGAAAATCAGACAGAAAAATAAAAATAACGGTACGGTCAGCTGCATCAAGATTTTTCAGGTTGTTCTGGATGTTTTCTATGAATAATAAAAAAATATTTATCTACGTAGTGTATTGCATTAAGTCGTATATCAGTTTTCTAGTACCTATAACACAAGCTCTGCTTAGCTTGGGGCTAGATAATGCTGTGTACATCGTCGAACATTATTTCTCTATTATTATTATTATTTATTTGTATTTATCCATACATACATTCTTACAGGCAAAAATTTATTATCTTTTATGTAGATAGGTACAAGTCATCTGTCTGTAGTAGGTAGATAAGTATGACAAGATAATTCAGTGATATTTATTCACACAAGACATGGTAGGTACATAATACATTGGTGGAATAAGACAATGGTTCTGCCATCTATCTAAGTAAAAAGAGATGTAGTACAACTGGTACAAGCTTCTCGAAAGTGGAAAGCTCAAATAAGGTCCAACCACCTCCGTCATAGTCGGACCGGGGGGGGCGGCGGCGATCGTTTTACGCGTGCTTGTTACTATGTAGGTACCTATTGTACTTTAGTGTGATTTACTGACTAAAAAGACTACAGCAATGCCCTCGTTTCTGTTGATTATAATTATTGCACAAGATCTGAAATGTAGGTACCTAACTGCGAGCGAGTAAATGTCCCAGAGTTACCTTTTTTGTCTCAATCATAGATCTTTTGTAACAACATAAATGGAAAGACTTGCTTATGACCGAAATGCGACCGCGACCACAATACGCACGCGAAACACGAACGCCGCCACCCCGGTCCGACTATGACTAAGGTGGTTGGACCTAATTTGTACGTTCCTCTTTCGAGAAATAAACAGGCACTTACTCAATATCTCGAACTTAAATCGACGGTTTCGTCAATTTCTTCATCATCATCATCATCAACCTATATTAATCCACTACTGGACATAGGCCTCCCCTAACTCCTGTCATAGCGTCTTGTCTTCAGCTTGCCGCATCCATCTACCTGCAGTCTTCTTCAGGTCGTCATCCCACCTGGCTGGAGGGCATTCTACACTACGTTTGCCTGTCGATTAATTTATTTGTTACAAATATAATAAACGAGTTTTACTCACTGTATACAGTCAAGGTCATACTATGCTCCTCCGGCTTCCCGACCTCATTATTAGCCACACACTTGTATGTCCCCTGGTCGCCCAGCTCCGTGCTCTTGATCAGCAGTCGGCGACCAGAGGTGCGGTTGTGACGCGTCACGCGGTCGCTTGGTGCACCGTTGACATTCTTGCCGTCTTTGAACCAGTCTGGGTGGGCTAGAGGGCTGAAAAGTTTTATAAGTATCTTTACCTATTCTATACATATGATCACTAAAATAGTAGTTAATAGGTTGGTATCTATTAGTATTTTAGTGCCATTTTGGTAGCATTTTTTGGCAGTGACTGGTGTCAGTGCCAAAAAATGCTGAACAATGGTCATTTTCAAAATACTGCTGTAAGACTCTTGACGCATTCGTATTTTACGCATTTGTTGTTGTAGGTAGTCAATGAAAACTAACAGTTAATTTATTTGTAAATTATTTATTGTTGTAATTCGAACGTCTTTAGACCAATTATACAATTTTTTTAGGATTTATAATTAAATGTTAGGTATGCGCGAGCCATAAAGGTAAATATTTTTTAAAATTGTTAGTGATTTTGACTCGCCCCGCCAATAGCTGGCGAGAGGGCGAGACCTAGGATGCTTGGAAAAGTCTTATGTCGGAGGTCAAGATCCACTATGGGTCACTGATGAATTACAAGAGAGAGAGAGAGAGAGAGAAAGAGTATGTGGTTTTGTTAAACTATTTTAGTTAAAATAGGAAAAGTACTCACGTGCCACCATAAATGCACCAAATACTGGTAACATCGCCAACTTTAGCGAACATATTCTCGCTGACATACTGCGGAACCAAATCCCCGTTATTCGGCTTAGAATCTTCCTCCAGCCTGTCGATATAATGCTCAGCAAGCGTCACTTCTTCAAAAACTGGTGATTTCGCCACACAGATGTACTTCATCTTCGGGTTCGCATCTTCAGCTGTGACATTCGAGAACCAAAGAGTTCCATCGGGGGAGGGAGTTACTCTTCTATTCAGGTATTTCTCCGCCTGAGCACCGTCAATCTGAGTCTTCCATGAGATTTCTGGTTGAGGGTACGCATCAGGAGCTGAACAGTCGAGTTTGAACGGCCTGCCTTGGACAGCAGATTGTTTTTTGACGGTAACTTTCGGTTTGGTTATGAACGCTCGCTTTAGGTTGGTACCGCGACTCATGGTGACTCCTTGGTTGGTCTCGGCGTTGCAAATGTAGAAACCTTCGTCGAAGGAGGTTGGTTTCTGGAACTCGAGGGTTCCTTCGTCTTTGCGCTGGAGGACGCTGGATGTAGGGGTGAATGGCTTGCCATCCTTGCGCCAGGAGTATCTGTAAGAGTGAAAAAAGATTTAATTAACTTACATAGACCCGAGTTCACGAACAGATGGTTAAATTTTAAAGTGTTTTGACTTCTTTGACACAGGTTTTCATACATTAAACGTCAAAGTTTATCGATGAAACTAGGTAACTTTAGTAATCAGTGATTAACCTCCGAATACTCAAACGCATCTCAGATTTAAGCACGTCTCAAATGACGATTTTTTGACAGTTTTCAATGAAAATGTGTCAAAAATTCGTCACTTGAGACGTGCTTATATCTGAGATGCGTTTGAGTATTCGGGGGTTAGACTCGAGTTCGCCAACAGAATGTTAAATTTTAAACATTTATTTTGAAGTTTTTGACACAAGTTTTCTTACATTAAACGTCAAATATTTTATTACCACCTGTATACCATTTTTGACGCAAACAAATCTTTGATAACTTACTTGACGTTTTGTCCGCCCTCAACAACACATTCCAGAACAGCTGGCTTCCCATCTTGGAACAACACCTCCAATGCTGTGTCTCGGAGCACAGGTGGCTTCAGCACTGGCTGAGCTGAACCTATACCATTACAAGTACCGGGTAAAACGGGGTGAATAGGGACTTAAGCGTGAATAGAAATGGACGAAATACTGGAGCAAAACATCCTTTTGCAGAGGCCAGTAGGCTTGGCACGACGATTATTGTCTAGGGTAGCATAGAAAAAAATTACGTCACATCGTCATCGAATGCGTAATATGTTTGAAACTCATTCCTTCAACTTCAATAATTTACGCAATGTATGTCAATGCGATGTCATTTTTCTTTATTCTACCATAGACAACTATCCCCGTATTAGGCCTACAGATCGACTGACATGGACAGAAGGTCGCGGACTAAGGATATTAGGATACTTCCATTCCACTGCTACCAGCCAGGTAATGCCTTGCTCCAGTATTTCGTTAATTTCTATTCACCCTGGAGTCTCTATTCATCCCGTTTTACGGTAGGTATCGTAATTTTAACCATGATCTACAATTTGGTATTTAGACAGTGAGTTGTAAGTAATAATAGTAGTTCAATTTATTTAGATATTATAAAGAAAGAGAAATCAAATCACGGTAGGCACTTGTTTGTAACCACAGAAATGGTAAGTATTTAAATATTTAGGATTCAAGATATAGTGATAAATATTAATAAATAAATAAATAGCTACTCACCTCAACAGCCCATTTTGATAAATAATGGTAAATAATTTTTTATAATGGTTCATGAACTTACTCAGTAAAATACACGCAGCTAAAGCCAAAAACTTCTTGACGGCCATCGTATGGTACCTTTAATTTAAATCTTCGTTTGAATTACACAACAAAACTTGATACAATTTATTTAGGTTCAAATTAACACTACGTCTAAAATCGATGAACACAACAAAAATGGCTGAATAGACTTCCCAAAAGCGCCTAACAAGGAGACAAATGATTTTTATAAATTATCAATATTAAGCAATTTTTATTACCAACTCTACCTAGCTACGTATCTTTCGGCTAGAAAAATAAATAGGTACAAACTAAAATTCAATAAAATGTAATTGATAAATAAAATGTACGTTACACTACAGCACTATCTACATGTACATGGAAAAATTTAATTACTTAAGTTATTTTTTGTATAGGTAGTATATTACTGAACGCACCTGTAACTGTTAGCGGGAAACGGACTCTGCAAAATTGGCGCGAACCGGCCATGTTTTATAGCCATCTGCTGATTCATATTAAAATTATTCATGTTGTAAAATGATCGAGTTACAAAGGTATTTCTAAGTAGATACTTACCTATAAACAAACTATGCATACAGATAAGCTTGTATTTTCAGGTAAAGAACCGACTGGTGATCCAGGAAAATAGGCATCTAACGTGATTTGTAGGCACTCAGTTCTAGAATCCGAAATATTTTATGATATTGGTATCATTTGAAAGGGCAGATAATCTCCTTTTTAATTACCTAAATAAAACTTTAAAAACTACTCTACGGATCTGGATTAAATTTGGAACAGAGATAGATTATAGTCTGGACTGGAATAGCATATCTATAGGTTATATTTTATCCCGGAATTCCCACGGTAACGGGATTTACGCGGATGAAACCGCGACGCGCTGCTAGTAGGTACCTACATAAAAAATAAGTCGAACATAGACCCCACCTCCTTTTTCCAAAGTTGGTTAAAACGAAACTTATCGAACTTCTGCGATTTTCTGCTTTGATAGGTAGGTATCAGTGTCGTAAAATATTTTCCACCAATACCTACATTTTTATTCGGATTTGTAACTCGTTTCCTTACAAAAAATATCTTGGATTATACAACTGAGTATAAACGTTGGTGTTCTTCCAACACAAACT
Organism: Eupithecia subumbrata; assembly: GCA_949316285.1. Classification (NCBI taxonomy): domain Eukaryota; kingdom Metazoa; phylum Arthropoda; class Insecta; order Lepidoptera; family Geometridae; genus Eupithecia; species Eupithecia subumbrata. The sequence goes on along the minus strand of OX438637.1, from coordinate 1,536,890 downwards.
AGGTTCGAAGTTAACCCGCTTACATTCATAATGAACTGAGTAGTTATAACTTTATGTAAGTAGGTACCTAGTAACAAGCCAACAACGTTCGATAAAAAGTTCACTGTAAGGTTGAAGAAAAAATTGGTAGGTACCTACCTAACTTAGAGAAAGTCTAGGCCGTGTCCCGTGTGGCTAGAATTTGGCCAAGGCTTCAAAAATACCGTGAGCCTAGAGCGGGCTTTCTTCCCGCGAATATCGTAGTGAAAAAATGAAAATTAAAAAAAAAATTAAGTATTTATGTATAAAGAATCCAGGTTACCTACAATTTACCATCGGCCTCCGCACTAGGCAACGTCTGCATCGCGGAGACCAGTAATAGGTGAGTAAGTGTGACCTAAGGTCCAATTATGTCCAACCGTTTACTTTACATTTGGTGAAATTGAATCAAAAAACTAAGACTAGAGTTCACCAACAGATGGTTAAATTGTAATCAGTTCTTTTAACACATGGCTAAGAACACTCGGGATAAAATATCTATGACACAAAAAAAACTAAACGAAAATCGGTTCATCCGTTTGGGAGCTACGATACGAGAGAGATACACAGACAGACACGTTAAACTTGTAATACCCCTCTCTTTTTGCGTCGGTGGTTAAAACTCTGAAAAACACTGGGCGATATTGTCAGGAAAAGAAATACCTGTTGTTACTGGGGTTTTTCTAGCAAGGAAAATTAACAGTAGCAGCCCAGAGTCAGGAAGTTGGCGGTGTTACACCCCCGTGCCTCGGAAAGCACGTTAAGCCGTTGGTCCTGCGCCTCATCTCTCCCCGGCCGTGTCGATCTGTCGTCCCATCGGATTATGAGAGTGAGGGAATAGAGAGTGCACCTGTGTTTGCGCACACGCTTGTGCACTATATTATGTCCTGCGCATCTGTCTAGTTTCCGATGAGACTGGCCGCCGTGGTCGAAATTCGGCTAGGAGGACATTATTGTTATCGATGGTTACCCTACTAACCTACTCCCTAAGTACTATTTAGGGGGTGTCCATTAATTAGGTATGTGAGGCGTTTGGTTATTTTTTTTAGCAGTTCCTTCATAGTTCATAGTTTTCAGTTATTTCCTTCAGTTTCTTTGCAGTTCTTTCCTTCAGTCCCTTCTTTGTTGGCGGTAACCAACACAAAACAAACTATCTTAAACATTTTATTGTTCGATTTTGTCACTGTGATACTAAACTAGGTTACATACTTCTTAGATGTTACAGATTAATTGACATTAAAATAATTAAGCGTTCTGAAAAATCTCACGCGAGAACAGGGGAGGGGGTCGAATAATCGTCAAAATCCCCTCACGTAATTTATGGATGCCCCCTTACCTATATGAATGAGGTAATGTACCTACCACGTTTGTATGTACCTACCTATTACCTAGGTAGCTTCTGGGAATCTGGGATTCACCGTCTTCACAAAGACAAGGAAAATAACAAATGTTACTAGGCACGATGGGTACTCAAGTACCTACTAAGCAGGTAAATATTACCTATTTTTATCTACCTTGTGTTAGTATTGTTTTAATCTCCAGGTTAGGTATTATTTCCACACATTTTCCCTATCGTAAGACGCAAGACTCCGCCCGGCTAGTTTTTGGCGTGAATTTTAATAGGAACTTGATTTTGCAAGTTTTGCAACTTAAAATACAGTCTCAAGTGTGGTATTTCTTCCGTGGTCCCGTAGACTGGACCACCGAATGTTTTTTTCGGGAATCTTGTCTTTTTTAAAATCTGTTCACAAGAAAGAAATGTATGATACACGAATGAGGTTTTACCAACCTCAGTTTTAACAACTCATCCGTTCATCATATTTTGTTGCACGATTAATTCCTTTGATATTGGTAGGTACTTATTTATAAAACGAAACACGCTTTTTATTTTCGCTGCTTTGCAAATACCACGGCGATTTAATGATCATAAATTAATTCAATAAATAAACTTGAGTAAGTACTAGCATGAACCGACAAGGCTTAAAAAACTAGCTTAAATAACAACAGAAAAAAAACATCATGCATTGAAACTATTCAGGCCAAACCAAGACGCGTAGAGATTGGCAATGGAAAAAGAGTTCATAGATTTAGGAAAACCACGACATGGATATAGAGAACCCTCTTTAAAGCAGGCAAAAGGCTTATTGGCCTGCCTCTTCAGCTCAGGCCACCACAGGGATGGTGCCCAAGGATCGTTGGTTTTACATCCCCTCGGCAGAAAGTTGTTCACAATGTTCTGACAGTCAATAGAGCTGAAATCCTCGCTCATAATTTTAGCACGAGGGCGGTGGTTATCTGCGGAACAGCTGCCAACCAAGAGCCTCCTATACCTATCTTTCGTGAGTAAGAAATTATTTTCAGCAAGGTTTAACTTGCTGAATACCATCCGTTGCTGTACTAGGGATACGACGCCATTTATCATATATGTTGGAAAGTGCTTTGAGAAATCAAATTTGGGGCAGCAGGGGTCCTTTTTCTCGGGTGGTAATGGAATCTTCGGCGGACACTTACCAGGGGCTCCCGGCGATGGACAAAGCGGCTTGCAAGGTTGCGGGGGGTATGAGATCGGAGCGGGTGGACTGGCGGGTGGACACATAGGTACACAAGGCGGATCCTTACTCTTGCTTGGTGGCGGACAACGTGATCGAGAATTTGGTTCAAGACCCTTTCCAACAGATTCGGCCTTTATATCTAAATCTGCTTCTAAGGACTCTCTAAATTGACGGCAATATTCTGCTTGGTTGCGCGCTCTTACCCTCTTCAATAACTTTGACAATGGTATTTCTATCTCATTCTCAGTGTCCTGGATTCTCTTAGGATCGTTTTGCACTTTATCCGTGTCCAGTTGTTTTTTTGGTAAAATCAAAGTGACCACATCTCGAGCAATTTGTGTTTCTGGATGAGTTGATTGACTTTCTCGTTCAATTTCAGAACCCTCCCTGTATGTAACATCTGGCTGGTTCACCGCAAACTTGTCAATTTGAACGGATAACTGCACGGTTGCATTTTCAATGGTCGGTTTCGCCGGTTGCATGTCGCATCTTATTTGCAATGAATCCGAGTTTTGAACTACAGTTACTTGATGAATTTGGTGATCCATTTGAAGAAGTTTTTGGGATTCTTTTAAAGTTCCTCGCAAGTCTGATAAAGGCTTTTGCACCGTAGCATCAGGAAAATTGTTGGTGACGCAAAAACTACTCAAGGAACTTTTTGCTATGTTATCGGATCTATTTTCTAATTGCTCAGATGTTTCCAGTGCTGCATTTGTGGAAACTGCCTTTGGATTTGTTAAGGATTCATTGGTTTTCATAGCTTTATTTTTAGATAGTTCCAGTTCATCGGTTGGTTGTAAATTAATTGCGTTTGTATTTTTTAAAGGTCCGTAGTATCTCGGCACATTTTCAGCATGCTTGTGAAATTCTGATGGCTTATGGGCCTCTTCTAACTCAACTATTCCTGGAGCTATGAAGGAATGATCCACTATCGAATCTCTGTTAGCATCATAACAGTCTTCATCTTCATATTTGATATTCCTTTTATCGTATGGATCAATGAGGGGCTGATCGGGGTCATACTGATTAGCGTCTTGTAGTATTGCTCTCACCAATGGTTTGTTTTCATTGTGTTGTGATTCATTAATACTGAGCTCATTCTCAATCCGTTCATCATCAAGTCTATGGGCCTCCTCTAATTTATCGATTTCTGGAGTTTTGAAGGAACAATCCACTATCGAATCTCTGTTAGCATAATCTTCGTCTCCATCTTCGAAATTCCTTTTATTGTGTGAATGTATGAGGGGCCTGTTGATATCAAAGTGTTTGCCGTATTGTGTTGCTCTCACCAATGGCTTTTCTTCATTGTGTTGTAATTCAATAATACTGGGCTCTATCTTAATCGGTTTTGGGTTCTGGATTTCTTCTAATTTAACTGTTTCCGGTGCTATGAAGGAATTATTCACTATCGAATCTCTGTTAGCATCATAGCAATCTTCATCTTCATATTTGATATTCCTTCTATCGTGTGGATGTATGAGGGGCTTCTCAAAATCTAACTCTTTGCCGTATTGTATTTCTATCACCAATGGTTTTTCTTCATTGTGTTGTAATCCAAAAGTGGTGGGCTGAATCTCAGTCCGTTTTACATTTGAGTAATTACGCGGGAGAGATTGGATTATTTTTGTGTCTTTGGCAATTTCACCCTTCACGGTAGGTTTATGCGGTTTGAAAACATCTACATTATTTTGGATTGTTTTCTCAAAATTCAATGTGTTGTAGTTAATATTATTGAAAAAAGATTCTTGATCCATTTTTGGCATCACGTTTTGTTCATTTTTCTTCTCTATTTTAAAATTAAGTGCTTCTTGCGATTGCGGTTCTAATGGTATTTTTTTATTTTCGTGTGGTTTGGATTTTTTTATTAATAAAGATGGGATTGGTTCAATAATGGATTGTGGAATTTTGTTGCATGCCGGTTCATTCGGTTTATTTTGTTTTGAAACTTTTTTCGACATTTTTCTCCTTTTTCTTCGCTTAGAGTTGAGGACAGGTGCTGAAAAATAGCGAAAAAGGCCATGAGTGTATTCAGCCGGAGAGCTGGTGAAATTTAGAGAACATCAAGGCAATGCACTTTGTAATGGAAAAATAATTGTGTTTTATTTCAGTGATTCTGATATTTTTATGATATGAAATCACAAAAAAACAAAGTGCATATTTTATTATACTCATAAGCTACCGCCAGCCCACAATGGCTTCTAGCTTAGCTAGCTTTATTTTGATTAAAGTATATTTTCTGAATTGTTTTATTTTAGATGACTTTGTTCGCCATTTTTCTAGCTTTCGTCTTACTGATTGAATATTTTTACCGTGTTATTTATTGATTTACACAGGGTGTTCGGCACAACGTTTGTCATATGGAATGGAAATTGGTGGTAGGTGGTACCAAGTGCAATTACTTGGCGGCTTGTATATAACACTTTAATATACAGGGTGTTATAACCGTGTATACTATAGTTTTTTATTTATATTATTGCATTTTACTATTTATAAATTATTATGAATATTTATGATACTACACTAAATAATTCTATAATATAATTGAAGTGTGAATATTCAATTCACTGCCCAAAGTGTGCGGTGTTTTTTGTCGATACCAATACCAACTTCCGTCGTTAACCTATTTTTGAGAAAATTCTTGTAAAACATGATTAGTCAGTACTTAGGTAATTTGTCCATCGTAAGTTATGTAAAATAAAAAACATTTTAACAAATTTTTAGTCATGTATATTATAATATTTAATTTTTAAAACAATGAAAAACAATTTCCATTATCAAAGCAGATTACTTATAATTTACATACTTTACAATATTTGTGCATATTTAACAATACTTAGTGTAAACTTTACGCACGGAACAACCGTACCTAACAATTCTTAAGTAAGTTACTTTTTGTAGGTTTTTAATAATAACCTGTTTCAGGTAAAGCCAGATTACTTATAATTTACATACTTTACAATATTTGGGCATCTTTAACTATACTAAGTGTAAACTTTACGCACGGGACAACCGTACCTACCAATTCTTAAGTAAGTTATTTTTCGTAGGTAATTTTCTTTAATAATAAGCTGTTTCAGGTAAAGCCATTCCTCGTTATAATTTAATGTAAAAAAAGGCCAACAATGACTACAAAATCTCAAAAAAATCTACTCATATGACATAAAATGCTAGTGCCGATTAAAAATATCCAGCTTATTGATGGCTGAAAAAAAACTGGAAATTTATTCATAAGGTACGTGTTGTAGGTTTAGAGGATTCGATCCCGATCCTTATTTCCAATCCTGGGATTCCCGGAATCTCGGGATAATCCCGGTTTTGAGACGAGCAGTGAGAAGTAACTTTTTTTATTAAATCAGCTAAGCAGCAAGTGGTTCTCTTTTTATCCATATCTATAGGTACTTATATTAAAACTGTAACAGGTCCAATTCTCTACATTGAAGATACGTTGTTTTTTTTTGGAGGACTCTATTTTTCTATACTGAAGCCAAAACTAACTTTTCAATTTTCATTCATGTCTTCTGTCTCTTTCTTAACTGCACATTACGCCGAAACTACTGAATGTATTGGTATGAAACTTTGGCACGATTTCAGTTCATAAAATATGTATATAAAGTATCGTATAAATATACCAAAACGTGTCATTCTGTGACGATAGAATCATCTAAATATAATAATTAACCGTGTATGTTCCACCCTACCACTGCGCCAAAGCTTCTTTATTGGCTGCCTCCACCAATCTATACAGGGTGCTACGGAAAGGGTTTACTAAGCCGAAAGTATATAACAAAATATAGAATAACAAAATATTTCACAAATATTTTTTGCTGGTTTTTCAGCAAAAGCAATGTTTTTCATGTAATTTTTTACAACAAAATTATGTAAATCCTTTCAAATTTCAAAAAAATATACATGTAGGAGAACCTCTTGCCAATCGTAGAAAAAATCACGATATCTTGTTCTAGTAAAAGCTCATCAAAAACCTCACTGATACTCCCTTTATTTTATCAGTAAATTTTTTCTACACCAAGAGGACTCCAAAGAAACAATAAATTTAAACCCTTCGTAATCAGACAATTTCAGTCTAATTTGGATTCATTCTCTCCTTTGAAAATGAGAAAAATGTATTTAATATGTGCATCATCTTTAATAGGTTACCAGAATCTAATAAAGAACTCAATGGTAATTTATTTAAACAAAAATTAAATAAGTGGTTGCTTGACAAATGTTTCTACAGTGTTAATGAATATATTAATTTTAAATAGAATAATTTATTTATTATTTTGACCACGATTTAAAATTAATTTTCTGATTGTTAACTATTTATCTTCGATTGTATTATCGATTTGAATCACTGTGATTTAATATTAGCACACATGCTTGCGAATTACATTTGACATCACTCTAGTCATAAGATCTGACATATACCTATAATAATGTATACGGCAAATATATGATTTGATTTGATAAATAGAGTCATGAGATAAGGTCTCATTATTAACTCATATTATATTGTCTCAGCCTATGACGTTCAGAGTAGCCTGCGCAGCTCTGGCTCTGAGCAAAATTGCGCAATTAATATGTTTTCAAACAGCCTATTCAGCTTTAAGAAATATTTAAGATGCATATAAATGTATAATGCTTATTCACTTTAATTTGTAATTTAATTGAAGCAATTTGGTTAATTTAATGGAATTTTTAGCTTTAATTTTATTTTTAATTGTTTGATGTTTTAATTGATTATAAATTTATTATTATTATTATTTTAATTTTTTGCAATGAATGTTTTTATTTAAGTAATCATTTTGATGGTATGGTTTTAATTTGAATTTTACTGTTTGTAATTTATACTTTTTTCAGTACCTATGCTGATGTAAATGAATTTCGATTTGTATCTGTAAATATTAAGTAGGTAAAGTTAAGAACTTAGATGTATTTTTTGTAAGAAATGGCCTACAATCCATGTTTTGGTGTGCACTGCGTTGGTGCATTTTTTTAATAAATAAGTAAATAAAAGAACACATTTTTTTCCAAAATAATTAAAAAAATGTTCGTAATTCAAAAATCGTAGAACAAACGTCAACCCCCTCGATATCCAGAATCACCCCCTTTCCGTGGCAACCGATATATTTTTGGAAACGACGACGCCACTCCATTGTAAATAATTATATGAACTTACTATGCATAGTATGCATTGTATCAATTATTTATTATAATTTGATCACAACATACATGGCATCATCTTACAGATTCTCAGTGCAGAATTTTTAAGACGATGCCTTACTATTTATGCACACGGTTTTGGAGATGTTTTTGCATAAATTGTTTCTTAATTGACGGCAGTAGTCTCGTTACCAAAAACAATTTGTAAATGAGTGATGTTCCAGTGGTGTCGTTTATTTAGCAGGTTATTTTTACTTCTTCAGTGATATCATAATTTCGTTTTCATTCCTATTGTCCTTTATTTCTCTTCCACATTACTGATAGCGGTAGCCCTATTTTGCTTATATCTTTTTCAGGAGTAACGCAGACGGACTGTACCTCATAAGTTATTTTCCTAGGATCGTTTTCTTTTTCACTATTAAGTTTCATGTTTAGCGACTCCTCTTCGTCCGGCCCGTTGATGTATAAAAAAGGCTCGGGTATTTTTAAAGTATGCTCGTATGCTGGAATCATGCATTTAAGATGTTTTTTAGGTTTGCTTTCCTCTTGAGGGATTCTAGTGGCTACACCTTTGATTTTACTTAGTTTTAATTCTAGTTTAATTTCATCTTTGGAAGGAGCACAAACAGATTGAATCTCATGAATGCATTTAGAACGTTTTAAATGCATTTCACAAATTTTTAGGGCGTGCTTGCTAATGGCAGGTTCACCGACCACATTACCTGTGATTTTCAGCATGTTTATTTCTGGTTGTTGGGTTTCATCCGCGAAAACAGTATTCTCATCGGTGATTCCCCCTGATTCTATTTGTTTGCCTGTTAAGGTTCCTTTTTCATATTCCTGAAAGTACTCTGGTCCGTTAATGTATAAAAAGGGTTCTGGTATTTTAGTAGCATCCTCATATGCTGGAATCATGCATTTATAATCTTTGCGTTTAGGTTTCTGTTCCCTAAGCGCGCATAATACAGACAATCTTTCTACACCTTTAATTGTCCTCATTTTTTTTTCTAGATGTATTACATCTTTGCAAGGAGCGCAGACTGATTGTACCTCATGGTTGATTACCCCTGGTTCAATAAGTCCGTCTGTAAAATCTTCTTTATTTATTAATTCTGGGAAGCATTCTGGTCCATTAATGTATAAAAAAGGTTCAGGTATCTTAGTAGCATCTTCATACGCTGGGATCATGCATTTAAAACGTTTTTTACTGCCTCCTGGCACTATAAACGTTCCAGTGGCTACCTCGCCTTTGATTATCTGCATATCTGCTTCTTTTTGAACATCATCGCTTGGAGGAGCACAGACGGATTGCACTTCATAGGTGATTACTGGCTCACACAGTTCGTTTGTAATATTTCCGGTATTTTCTAATTCTTTGAAGCATTCTGGGCCGTCAATGTATAAAAATGGTTCTGGTAAATTTGAGATATATTTGTATGCAGGAATCATACACTTCAAATTTTTATTTAGTCTACTCCCGCCTGTGCTTGGTGCCGAACTAGCAGCAGCTTCAGATTCAATCTCAAACTCATCTAGTTCTTGTTCTCCCTTGGGACCACATACTGAGAGTACTTCATAAGTTGGCTCGATGTTTAATGGTTGTAAAACAGCCTGTTCCTGTGTTAAATGCTCCAAGGTTTTGGATTCAGGGTGGCAGTGTGAGGTATTGTGTTCCAGATATTGGAACATTAGAGGCTCTGGTACTTTTATAGTATACTTGTATTGTGAAGGTATCGCGTCTTGTTCAAACGACCATGTTTCAACGGCAGTTTCAGATTGTTTGTGCTCGGGCTCACTGACGAGGGGGAGAGCTGGCGAAATTTGGAAATCGTTAATGTTCTTTAAAATTATTATAAACGAATAACTAAAAACCACGTTTTATTTATCCCGTTCCTCTAATTTTCACATCAGAAAAAAATATGAGAGAATAGAGAGTGAGCCTATGCTTGCGCACACACTTGGGCAATAAATTATGTTCGGCGCAACTGGCTAGTCTCCGTTGAGATTAGCCGCCGTGGCCGAAGATTCGGCTAGGACTTTCTACCTAATACATCAATCAGATAAAATTGACACCTTGTTTTTTTCAGCATTACGTAACATAATTTTTTATTATTTCAAACAGATACCTACTCATTTTAAAACGTCTCTTTGTGTGAACAACCTGTCGACGCGGGTTTTCGACATTAATTAATTTATTCAAAGTACGTACTGTTATACCTAAATATTTTTAACATGACACCTACCATAGCAAACCAAAGTCATAGGGCAGTGTCTCCTGTTTAAGGTGATTCGTTTCGCAAGTGGCAAGAAATTAAAATGTACTTAGGAAATGAACGATCCTAAATACGATAGTTGTAAGAACTTTTGAAACCGGGTATTTTAGTTAGTAAGGGTGGGTGGGTCCAGACCAACCGAACGAGAGCAAACGAAGGCTAACGAGTGGGATTCGACGATCGATACCGAATGTTCACTCGCTTTCGCTGTTGTGTCCACAGTCCACACCAAACGAACACATGTGAAACCCAGCGAAGCACAGCACGGCGAGCACGGCCGAAGGCAAACGAAGGCCCTTGTTCGGGCTCGCTTTCTTAACGTATTTCTAAGAAATACAATAACATCGCAAAAATTTACAACTTCGGTGGGACTTGAACTCGCATCCTTCCGTCAGTACCGGAATGTGCTAACCAACTACACCACGAGGTCAAATGACGCTGGAGTCGAAAATCTTTGCGACTTTCTACGGACTGTAGCGCCGTTAGCTCCACTTACAGAGGAATTAAAGTTTATCCATTCCTGTTCAAAGACTAAAGTTAGGTTTAGTTCGTTTGAAGAGAGGTGTCGCGTTGCTCAAAATCTAAAGTTTTCATTTTTATAGTGCGTAAGCCTCACACTCTGGCAAATTTCTAAGAAATTAAATAACATCGAAAAATTTACGACTTCGGCGGGACTTGAAACGCGCATTTCATGATCGCCCCCTTACTAATAGAATAGGTACCTACCTACATAATTCAGAAAAATAAAATACCTAGTAATTACCTAAGTGTGCTGGCATCTCAAGGAGTCTTTTCTCTTCTTGTAATTCATGTATGGGATCAACTGTTGTAGTGGGTGGTCCAAAAATAAGTTCAATTAATTTTTTGCACGCTTCGCATTCTTCTCGTTTATTCTTATCATTTTTGTGCTTTGGATAATTTAATGAGGCGATGAAACCTAAAAATAAAATAACGAAATAATATTTAAATTAATAAAAAGTTAATCTTATTTAGCAAATAAAATACAGGCTGCCACGGAAAGGGGCGAGGCCGACAGGGGGGTGACTTTTGGATTTGCACACTTACACCCTTTCCGTGGCACCCTGTATTTAAATAAAACGCCAAGTGCGAGTCGGACTCGCGCACTAAGGGTTCCGTATAATTGTAAGACCTTGTGTTTTGCCAAATATCATGATTCTAGGTCAACGGAAAGTACCCTATAGGTTTTGTGTGCATGTGATTCCCTTGGAAATTTCAAAATGTTCGAACATAAACGTATGTAACTTGTAATTGCGTTGACCTAGAAGTTTTATTTATATTAAGGCTTCAAGAGGTTACGGATTTGAGTATTTGACGTGAATTTCAACTCGACACGTCCACGCGTTCCTGAGAAAAGGGGGTTATTTATTTATTAATAAGGAAAGCCAACAGCGTATACATAAATCATTCTTAAAGTTAATCTAAGCTGGTTCTCATATATAGGGATTGACAAACGGACAGACAGACAGACAGACAGAAAGACAGACGGACAGAAATCAAAGTGATTCTATTAGAGTTCCTATTTTCCTTTTGAGGCACGGAACCCTAAAAAGGTTAGCCGCCATTTTCTTTTGAACTTTTTGGTCACCATGCCATGGCTCCTCCTGAGCCAAACAAACTAAAGGCTGAAATGAGTAGGTATAAAAATATATTTTGAAAAACAAGCTTTTAATCAAAGTTGAGTTCCAACTCAACGAGGTTACATCGTCGTTTCATTTAATAGTTCCTACGGCCTCCTTCTGACTCCATCATCAGGACCCTGGTCATCTGTGGCCATGAAAGTCCTTGGGAAGACAAATCCAAACTCGTCCGGGTTACGTCGTTTCATTTAAGAGTTCATTCTCCATCAGACCAGCTCGATGGTACCATAAAATTTCGTTGTCACCGAACTTACATAAATAAAATAAATAATACTGGACAATTCACACAGCATTTTCTAGCCCCAAGCTAAACAGAGCTTGTGTTATGGGTACTAGATAACTGATATACTTAATACAATACACTACATAGATAGATATTTTTTATCATGCATAGAAAACATCCATCCATCCTGATATATCTGCAGAACGTACACACATTTGTCCCAAGGCAGGAATCGAACCCGCAACCTCCTGCGACGCAGGCGGACCTTCGCCCGCCGCGCACGTAGGTACATGAGTTAGATATGCCAAAGGGGTTCGAAGATTTTTGTATGGAATGGCCCTGCGATTTTGTTTTTTTTTGCAATCGCCGTGCACAATAAAAAAAATATATTTACATAGAATAAATGAATAATAATAATAGAAGATACTACACCATAATAAATAAAAAAAAAGACGGGTTGCACTCCGGGAGTGCCGGCAGAAGTGAAAACTTGATTATTAACGTTGAGCATGTTTGATATTTTGGAATGGTTAGGGAATAATTTTGCACCAATTCAGTATAAAAGTACTATCATTTATGTGGTAGAATAAAATATTCATTTATTGCGCTATCGTACACAAACATGACAATTTATATTACATTAAAAATTTAACACTTTAAAACTATTACAATTATTTTACATTAAAAAGTTTATCTCTCCGAAAAATCAACTTTCATCCATAATTTCAACGACTTTTTCACAATCATCATTAGGTACCAAAACTATCATCGCCAATCTCTAAAACTGATACGATAGGTTTATGGTAGCTGAAGTAAGAAACGAACAGTTTTGATTCGAAACTATTTAAATCTATATATATAAAAGAAAGTCGTGTTAGTTACACTATTTATAACTCAAGAACGGCTGTACCGATATGGCTGAAAATTGGTGGGTAGGTAGCTTAGAGCCAGGAGACGGACATAGGATAATATAATTTAATATTATAATATAATATACTTAATCTCCAAAGTACCTATCCAAAGAGCGATACATATAAAATGTATTTTGGTAAGTACCTACTATTTTTAGGTAGGTATTCATTAAATAGCAATGTCTCTAACCGGTACCTTTAGTAGGTACGCATTTATGTATAATCGACAAACGTTTGCCTGAATTAGATAAAATTGTTTGAAAAACCAAAGAAAATCTTGCCATTTTTTTATAATCCTACAAATATTATAAAGCCGAAATTGTGTGAAATCTGAATTTTTGTTACCTAAGATCTGCAAAACTACTGAACAGATCAAGATGAAATTTGGCGTATGTTTAAAGTAAGGCGTAACTTAGATAATATAGGTTACTTATTATAACGAAAATACGCGCGTGCGAAGCCGCGGGCAGAAGCTAGTGTCTAATAAAGACCGCATCAATAGTAGTTTTACGCTGTAACATACACGAACATTCGCGCAAGCGCCCTGCGCTGCCTAAACGAAACAGTAGGCCCAGGCATACATTTTCGCCGCGCCGCGCGCCGTAGAGAGGGGATAGCTGTCTACTCTCCATCCGTCTTACGCTTTTTCGATCAGGTCACGTGTCCTGACGCGAGTTTAAGATTTTATACCCATTACAGAAAAAGTGCTCAACGCCGCTTAAGAAGTTTTCACTTCAAAAATCTCAAAATAATATCCTAAGGTTTCCGAAATATTCACAGATGAAAATAACTAACTAGGTATATATTTTCTTCACATGTGTATATCTCAGAAACCTGACTGTGACCTTATGTTAGGGAATATTTCTATTTGTTTTTATTGTCTACAGCATTTATTGTGCGCCGCGATTGTGAAAAAACTAAATGGTGACTAACGTTAGGACCACCCTTAATGCAAGAATCACAATTAAACGTTATACATTTGTATAGATGACACTAAAACAAATCCAAAATGTTTTATGTTAATCTCTTAAAACGTCTGAGATATTCACATATGAAGAAAAAGATATGTATTTTCTGTAATCTGTAAATATCTCAGAAACCTGACGCTTAAGGACCCTTTAATAAGGAACATTTTTATTTGTTTTAGTAGGGAAATAATTTTTGAATATTTTGAAAATGACGATAAATTTATCTAATCTGCGATATTTATGCAGAGCGATCCATCTAAAATGTAGTTTGGCTCTTTCCAAACGTATAACTTTTATTGTGTGCGACGATTTTGAAAAAAAAACAATATGGTAACCAATGTTAGGGCCAAAATCATCAAACCTCTTTAAACTCAATCGGTTGAAGATAAAGATGAGAACTGGTCTAATCAGTCCCGAGTTTTGTCCCACACATACTTACATAGGTAGGTATAGGTACATACCGTACTAACAGCGCAAGTTAAATAAAATCTTGTTAAAATATAAACGTTACCACTGAAGACCCCACCGTTCTGACTAGTTTTAATTAAAATCTATCAAAAATTGGTCACCCGAAACATGCTTAAATTTGAGTAGGTAGGGTAGACCGGGGTCACTAGTAACACGAGGCAATAGTACCATTCCCAATATCTCCACTACTAGGCGTCTTGTGTGTGTGTGCGAGAGAGGGGGCACGCGCCTTACGTGTCCTGACTTGCTCACTAGTCGACAGCGCGCTCGCTGCGGAACGGACGTCTGCAGGAGTATTTGTTTATTTTCAAGCAACCAAGGTAATTTTTTATGCTATTTTGATTGCTCTGTCACTCTGTGGTTTCTGTGTTTTATATAATTATATATTAACCACGCGTTTGCCTAGGTATCCAGCCTTATAATTCTCAATATTGTGTGTCTAAAGCTCAACAGTGTTCCGAGGAATTTAGTTATTTTTCCAAAATCTATACTTGGGGTCAATTGTACCGTCGTCACTGGGTACAGTTGTAACGGTACAATTAACCCCGTGGTACAAATGACCCCAAATACAATTTATTAAAGTATAATATTTATTTAATTTAAGCTAGTTTAAAAAGCGTTAGGTACTTACTTAAATTTATTTTTTTAGATGCCACGGAACAGAAAAAGGAAAACAGATGGGGCGTCTAAAAGTATTCTGCTTTACGAAGTTTATGGTATAAAAATGAGTGCAAATTAGGTTAAATAATAATTAAGAAATCGTTTCATATAGTTGTTTTAACACTGTTGTCATATCAATATGATTTAGTGGATTACGCCATCTTTGCAATCAATGTTGCTGGATAGTTATTGATTTTACTTAGTGTTAACTAATGTGTTTAAAAAATGTTAAATAAAAATTTAGTAGGGGTAATTGTACCAGGGGTCAGTTGTAACTCCATAGAAAGTAATACCTGTCAATTATTTACAATAATATTAGATTTATAAGCTATTTCTTAACTCTCAATCAAAGCTTAGACCAAAGAGATTATGCTCAAATATAAGAATTTGCATTATTTGTGTTTAAAGTGGAGATATCTTAATTTACATTTGTTTAGTTTTAACTTGAGAGTTTTGTAGAACTGTTCCTAAAACTTAAGTTCCTAATGTTAGAGACTGATTAATAAGTGCTAAAATAACAAATATACGATATTATAGTTATGATTGAATTGTTCGTTTGTTTTTTGTTTTTTTTTGAATTTTTGGTACAATTGACCCAGAGTAGGGGTCAATTGTAGCGCTGGACCTGTCATCATTCTTACCTTATTCTCCATATGTTCTGTAAGCTATACGTAAAATTCAACAAAATGGTTTGTAGCTATTGAATTTAGGTTTCTAAAAACATAATCGTTGTGTAAAATACCCAAGTTGATTTAGTACAATCGTCCGAAAACCAAAAAATGTTACTATTGCCCCCGGTCTACCCTACCTATTCACAAATTTTACTCGTTATCTGACAAATCAGAAAAAGTTATAATAATGAACCGGATAGTTCTTAGTCCGGATATTGGATAACCCGCCAAGCTGTGGATATCCGGTATCTGGGGGCCTATTACGAACTCTTAATTCCAGGCAATATCCGCCGTAAACTGAACTGCCCGCCTTTTTTGTAACATGAACTTGTAATTCCAGCCAGTCAGCGGTCACGTGACACTTGGCCGACTTCTGAACGATAATTGGCTGGAAATACCGTACTATGAGTGTCCATTTGACATTTCTATCCTTGTTTTATCTGTCGAATCAAACCATTCTGTTTACGCTGCCACAATTGAGCTTTTTGTGAATTGTTTTGGTTGTTTGGTTATAAAAAATATTGTTTTCGGCCATTATAACTCCATAAAAATGAGTGAAGAGTTAGAAATGTTTGAGTTCTTGGAGAGTGATTCTTCGCAGGAGAATACAAATGCGAAATTACAGAGAAAACGGCTCCGAGATGAGTGCAATCCGTTTTCTATGAGCGACGCCCAATTCATCAAACGGTACCGGTTGTCGAAAGAATTGGTGCGTAATCTCTTGGAAGACTTGAAACCGCATTCACCAGAGCCGACGAAATCTACAGATTTATCTTTGGAGACTAAGGTTAGTAATTTTTGTTGTTGCTTTACATCTCAAACATACAGCATTAATTTGCATAGATGTGTATCTAAATAAATATTTGTATTCTCATTTCAGCTATTGGTAGCATTATCATTTTATGCTACTGGGTCTTACCAGCGGCCTACAGGCGATATTAGCTCCCATGCAATAGCTCAGCCAACAGTCTCAACAGTAATAAGACAAATAACTACTTTGTTAAATTTGCCTCACATGCGAGAAAAGTATATTAAGTTCCCAAGAACACAGGAAGAACTCAGAACTAATATTATAAGGTACCTAAGTGATATAACTTTTTTATAATTTACAAAGTGTCTAAAGGTATATAATGGACACCTTACAAACAATTGTACACATTATTCAAATTAACATCAATTCATAGATTAAATTGTTACTATTTCAGATTTCATAACAAGTTTGGTATGCCGGGAGTATTGGGCTGTATAGATTGCAGTCATATTGCTATCATACGCCCAACAGAAAATGAAGAGCGTTATTATTGTAGGAAGCAATACCATTCTCTTAACATACAACTGGTAAGATTCTAAATACCTACCTACTTGGTTGTTACTATCTCCAAGGAAATAAATCTCACTTTAAAATCAGAGACAAAAATAGAAACAAAGTTTTGCTCATATAATAAAAAACTTACTTAAATTTTTAATACAATGAATTAAAATTATAATAATACTAATACAACCTTTTTCATTAGTTTGAGATTAACCTGAAACAAAATATTACAGATTTGTAATGCGGATTATGAAATAATTAGTGTGGATGCTGGTCATGGAGGTGCTACTCATGACTCACATATCTGGAGTAATCATCCAATAAAACTACACCTAGAAGAGCTTACTAGAAATCAGTCTGTATGGTTACTTGGTATGTATAACTTTTACTTTTGTATAAATGTCAATTATAATAATTTTCATCCAATCTCTAAACAGTTCTATTGTTCATCATTACAGGTGATTCTGGATACCCGTTGAGGAAGTATTTGATGACTCCTATTACAAATGCTACTTCAGGTTCACAGGAAGCTCACTACACCACAGTGCATGTGAGAACAAGAAGCACTGTAGAAAGAACCATTGGACTCCTGAAAGCTCGTTTTAGATGTTTACTGGTCCATCGAGTCTTGCACTACACACCGCAAGTAGCAGCATCCATTGTCAATGCATGTGTTATTTTACATAATATCTGTGTCCGTGCAAATCTGCCTGAACAGGTACTCACCGATGAAGAAGCTATGCAGGAAGGTTTGCAACAAAATGAAGATAATGCCAGTGTCAATGAACCATCAACTAGCAACAACAGAGAGTTGAATGATGGCCTAGCTATAAGGCGCGCCCTCGTTTCTCGCCTGTGGGCCTCCCGCAATCCTTAAAATAAAATATAATATTTGTACATTGTTGTTTTTTAATCTTGACTATGTTAGCTGGATTCGGCTTTGAAAAGATAAGTTAGTACATATACTCTCCATAATATCATATAATTTTGTTTTTCTTATTGATTTGTCTTTAATGTTTCCACCTATTGTACTAAGTAAATTTTAGTTTTTATGTATTTTTAAATAATAGTTTTGTACATACTCTGTTTACTCTCTAATTAATGTTCACTCTCTTATTAAATACATTGTAAACTGGGCCTCCTGTGATACAGGTGCTAAACCTAGTGCAGGGACCACAAGTAATCTGTTTAAGTTTTTCAGCAAATAAATGCCTTTTTGATTTAATTTTTTGATAATTTACCTGTCAAGTGCATTTGCAATTCTTTCCAAAGTATTAAGAAGTTGCTCCAAATTCTGACCAATTCGGGTCTCTAGTTGCAGTCTTTCTCTGCTGAGCTCAACCAATGTACGTCGGGCTGCCTCTTGACTCATTTGACTCTCTCTGCGACGGCGGCGCCGACGTTCAGGTTGAGGCACAGGAGGTTCCACAGCATCACTGGTGGAGGGATGTGTCTCTACTTCCTCTTGAGGATCTTGTGGAAGCTCATGAGGTGTAGGTTGTACCTCCTCCAGTTGTATTGGTAGTGGCTCACTAGCAAGAGATGCTGTGTTTGAGGTCTATGGTAAAGGAAAAAAAAATTAACATCTTTTGTACTTATAATTTGGTTTTAAAGTAATTCATTCAATAGGTACTTACTGTTGGAAATGGATCAACTTGAATGTTAGGCAAGCCTATGCCAAAGTCCTCACCGAGTAGCCCCAAAAACTTTCTTTCAATGTCTGTTAGTGGGGCAACATTCAGAGGTCCTCCTCCAGTACGATTCTGTGCAGCACGCACTACAGCTGCTCTTTTTAGGGTTTTGATGATCGAAGATCGGTTTCAAAACCCTTATGGTCTCGCTTTGTCTGTCCTTTTTTCCCTCCTTAATAACTCAAAAACTACTGCAGCTATCAACTTGAAATTTAAAATAATAATACATTTCGTGCGCCTATACAGATTTATAGAAAAATAAATGAAAATAAATGAAAAATGAAAATGAATATTTTCCATACAAATTGTGATGCCGAAATTTTAAAAGATACCTACAGAGTCATATGGGGTATCAAATGAAAGGTATCATTTTGTACATTTCAAAATAGTTTTTGAAATTTTTGTAGATTTCATAGTTTTTAAAATATTTCGAAAAAAGTCGAAAAAATACCCATTCCCCCCCCCCTATCTCCGAAGATTGCAGAGCGATCCATGTAAAATGTATGGAGCGTTTATAGACATGGATCTATATTTTACAGGAAAAATATAGAGAAGTTTGAAAAAAGAACACTTTTTGAAAAATGGTCAAAATGGGGGGGAATAATTTTCAAAAGGGGAGGCTACCTCACCGAGTGGGGTATCAAATGAAAGGTATTTGTTTGTACGTTTCAAAACAGTTGTTCAAATTTCTGTAGGTTTAATACTTTTTAAAATATTTCGAAAAAAGTCGAAAAAATACCCATTCCCCCCCCCCTATCTCCGAAGTTTGCAGAGCGATCCGTTTAAAATGTATGGAGCGTTTGTAGATATGGATCTATATTTTACAGAAAAAATATAGAGAAGTCTGTAAAAAGAACACTTTTTGAAAAATGGTCAAAAAGGAATAATTTTCAAAAGGGGGGCTACCCCACCGAGTGGGGTATCAAATGAAAGGTATCGGTTTGGACATTTCAAACCAGTTTTTCAAATTTCTATAACTTTCATACTCTTTGAAATATTTCGAAAAAAGTCGAAAAATTTACCAATACCCACCTTAACCGAACCACCCATTTAACCGAAGCATGCAGAGAGATCCATCTGAAATGTAACCTACTATTCTTAGGTATTCGTTAAATTGCGAAGTCTCTAACCGGTACTTTTGGTACATTGACAAACGTTCAAAACCCTCGGCGCGCGAGTTTCACTCGCACTTGACGGATCTTGTTTTTAATTTAGCTTTGTAGTCCACCCAGTACTGTAAAACAAGATTATGCTTTAGGTATTATTAAGACAAGGTACAAATTATAAGATAATTTATGCCTACATGATGCCACCGAATGCTACTGGCAATATATTTACTGGTGACTGATTAAGGCAAATGCCTCCGAATTGACTCGTTGTTAGCAGGACATGTAGAAGTACATTAATCGGTAGGCAGATAGGTCTTAACAAAATATACGTACGCTGGACCATCCCTTCCAATCCTTCACGGCACCTTCTCCTTGCGAATTGAGTGCTTCGGCGATAGACTCCCACATTCGCCTCGAGTATTCTCTGGCTTGAGCTGATTTATTATAGCCTGTCGCTATTTCTTTGTGGGAGTTCAAAAACTCCCATAGTGTCTCAAGCTGAGTAAAGGTAGCACGTCGTCTCCGAGAACTATCATCTGACGAACTAAAATAAATAAAAGCATTGTAATTAGATACCAAAGATACCTGCCTAAAACAAACATCAACCATAAGGATCTAAATATAAAATACTTACGCCATTCTACACTGAACACCAATATAAACTATTACTCACAAGCTCTACACAACACTTACTAAAAGTTATCAGAGAATTTCATAACTTTTAGATTCTCAAGTGGATACACAAACACAAAAGTTAAAAACGAGGACTTTCCCGCCATAGTGGTGTAAGCACCGACGACGTTCCGTTCGGAAACCTAGTTATTATTTGGACATAGCAAGAAATCATAATAGGTACTAATTACATACTGAAGGTAATTAAATTCCTAGCAAAACGTTCATACTTTGATAGATTGTATCAAAATTTTATTAAAATTAATTATTTTTCTCATTAAATGTGTTTGAAAATAAAACCGGCTAATTCCGAAAAATATTCAACGGCGTTTTAGAACGAACCCGACGAAACTTAAAAACCGGCCATAGACAATGTATCCGTAGCAAGCCAGCTTGATTCCGGCCAGAGTTAGGTACCTCATATTACGAAATAGAACAAGGCAGTATTAGGCCGTAAACTGAACTGCCTGGAACTTGGATGGTTAATAAAAAGTTCGTATTAGGCCCCCTGGTCTGATACATAGTGTTGACGCCATATACTTGATTGTAAATTTCGGTTTTTTATTATGGGAATCGAACATCGCAAATAGGTATGGTGGATTATCCGGACTTTACCATACTGAAGTTACCTTACAGTCAACGAGAAAATTTGCTGAGATATTCCAAAAGAGAACTTTTAAGAAGAAAAATTTACCAATTTCCAATCAACGTCTTTCAGCAAATGATTATTTTGTTGTTACTAGATTTAGAGGGTACAAGCCCTTAATTCACCCACTGCAGAGGAGTTTTGCTTCTATGTTTCAATTCAAAGGCTTGTCAGGTACATTTTGAAAATTTATTAATACAAAAATTACAACAAAGAGTCTCTTGATACAAAAAAAACACAAATAGGTAATACAAGCTAACAAAATAATACAACCTGTACCTACATTATACCAATAAATATATTATACCAGACTCCGTCACAGCTGTTTGCAGTCTACGATGCTTCAAAATCAACATGAAACGTTGGCTTCGTTAGAGCAGAATTTCTATTCTGTGAACAAACTACTTGAACAGTAAATTTATAATACCTAGATTGTTTTTACATTTGACTTTTTATTTTATTTAATTTTTCATTTATTTTACGTCTTTTAATTTGTGTAGGTAGGTATATATATACTTACAATTTGTATTTCAACTATTTAAATGAAAATCTGACATGACAATTAATTTAACTAATAAATTATGTAAATCTGTATAAATTATTAAGCCTTAGCTCCGGGATTGGAAAACACCACTGACTTTTTATCAACTTTTTCGTCGGTGTCCTCTTCACGGGGCAAAGTTGATAAAGATAGCAGCAGATAACTGGCATCCCGACCATAATTCTGTTTTATATCCTCTCTTTTCATGCCCGCACTTGGAATTCTCAAGCGAGGTCGCCAGAATGTCTCAGAATTATTTTTATTATTATCAGAATATGAGCGTGTCACGACGTAGGAGACCGCCGCCATTGCAGGAAGAAGAAGACGACTCAAATTCAAATGAAGAATGTCCTCCGCCCGCGATTGGTTCAATGTTCGCGGGGAAAGAATTTTATTCGGACTCAGTCCGGAGTTGATAGTTTTTGGATCCGTTTCCGGTATTTTTTCCGCGGGAGTTCGAGCGTTTCGTTGAAATGCTTTGGATATGGTTGCTCTCATGCAATGCATTCCAATTTTCGATGATCTTTTAGGTTGTGTTGTCACTTCGTTTACATCTAAAAGATTCCCACTGCAGTAACTTCTTTCGAAAACTGGTGAGTACTCGTTTTGGACTGGAAAAATAAAATTCTACGAATTAGCTACGGCTAATTAAATAAGAGTTTGTAGCAGAGAGAAGATCATTAATCAAATAGGTAACCAGTCTACAACATATGATAATCATCAACGCCTACTTTACCTACTACGTTCCTAGATGTACGATAAAAGGCACAGATAAAAATATGACAGGTATTCTGTACTGTCCACGCATTTATTTTACTTTAGACACGTCATGCACGCCTTCGAAGTTCCCATATTGTTGACAGTTTTTATACCTATTTGTATGTTACCTACTTGATATCTTACTAAAATACTACTTGATAAAAATCTCAAAGAATCTCTTCACAGAAAAAAATATATCTCAAAACGTCCAAAATTAAAAAAAAAATGAAAATTATTATCTCGAAAACTACAAAAATCGCGGAACATACTTCTGCTCACATAATATCCTCTGTATCGAGTCCTAGGTTTTTTAAAGGCCTAGATGGCCAGTAGCCAAGTCCTCAGCCGTTAGAGTTATCAAAAAGTGATGTTAGGAGTTACGTGCTCGATTTTGAAAAACATTAGTACTTAGTGCTTGAAAAAAAATTGAATGAATAGTTTAAATTTGAATTTAATTGTGCAACCATCAGCATGACCTACAACTTCTTCATAAGAAAATAAAGATAAATTTATTTCCAGTTTCATAACGTACAGAATAACTTTACCCGTAACTAAACTAGGTTAACTTATTTTTAGATAAAACGATATATAATTATTATTGTGTACTAGTATAGTACCTACCTACATACAGTTATAAAACCCGACGCTATGTGCTAGATTTAACTGTGTTACGGCAGGGTAAGCTTCAAACCTTCTAATATAAATAAATAAATAAAATAAATAATGCTGGACAATTCACACAGCATTATCTAGCCCCAAGCTAAGCAGAGCTTGTGTTATGGGTACTAGATAACTGATATACTTAATACAATACACTACATAGATAGATATTTTTTTATTATACATAGAAAACACCCAGACCAACCGAACAAATTTCTGCAGATCGTACACAAATTTGTTCCGAGGCGGGAATCGAACCCGCAACCTCCTGCGTCGCAGGCGGACCTTCGCCCGCTGCGCCACGGAGGTCGTCAATATATCACGTAATGATGTCGACGAATGATTCTATTGTATGTAAAATAAAGTAAATGCAATTACCTATGACTGCACTTTTGCTATGCATTTTTTGACAGGCACTGGGCTGACCCAATCATCTTATATCGATATATCTTTTTTCCTTGACAAGTACAGGATCAAGGTTTGAAGGCTTTGAAGGAAGCAAATAGGAAGCAATTATTGGTATTTAAATAAATTTCAGCGATTCAACACCGCACATAGTCTACGGGCCAGGTGACCGGCCATTCTGACGTCAGAATGAACGGTCACCTTGAAATGTTGATTATATCTATACTTATAACTAGCTGTACCCGCGACTTCGTTCGCGATTGCCTTACCTGCCGACTAATTAAGTTCACATTTAACCATAGTCTCTCATATTATGAAACGCCGCCGTCCAAAAAATCGTGTAGGGTCTACGGGGGATAGCATATTGTCATCTTCAATCCCATTCTTTATCCACACGACTTTTAGCTACGACTCGGCCAGCGTCAGTGTTAAGAAGTGTCCTACTCGTTTGACTTACTCACAGCTGGGGCCCTATTCTGCTGTACTAATCGCTTCACTATGACAGGGCTATCGTCACAGAATGACACTTTTTGGTATTCCACCTTGGATGAAAGAAATTATGATGAATGCAGATGAAGAGACGCGCGTCAAGTTTGAAACTACATATTAATTTATCTCCCGCGCACTATCTGGAATTTTATTAATCTAAGGATTCTACGTGATGATTCTGCGACGATTCCACTGTCATACTGAAGCAATTGTTTTGCAGAATTGGGCTCCTGATCCATTTGACTGGACCACCGTAATTTTTTTTCGTTAGTAGGTAGGTACAGTTGGCTGTGTACCACAATAAAAAAAATTTCTGCGGTCCAGTTAGTTTAAGTGGACCACAACAATTAATTAATTTAATTGTACACGAAGTTTGGTTGGAGTAAGACTCCAACCAAACTTCGCTGGACCAGCTAAACCACCATATATCATGTAAGGCAGGAACCTAACTTATTTTTCCAAGACCCACCACCTTAGTAGGTAGGAACCTAACTAATGGGTGCGTCTTGGAAAAATAAATAGATAGGAATTTACCTACCCTTTTTTCTTCAATCTACAGATTATTTCATCAATCTACTGATTTTCTACTCGACTTTCTACTGATTTAGTCATATTCGATCTTGCATCTCTGTTTCTAACAAAAAGAATGCATGAAATCGGACGACGCGTAGACCCGTCGTGATGTGCGGTTAAAGAATTCTACTTTTTCCTCTCTCCCAGGGGAACCTTACTGAATTCCAGGATAAAATGTATTACATGTCCTTTCTTGTAGTATGAACTCAAAACGTGCCAAGTTACATTCCAACTCATTACCTATGTAGTTTCGGCGTGATGAGCGGTGAAGGAATTTAACTTTCATCCCCTCTGCCAGGGCAACCTTACTGAATTCCGGGATAAAATGTATCTTTCCTCATAGTACGAACTAAAATCACGCCGAGTTGCATTCGAATTCATTAAGTAGTTCCGTCGTGATGCGCGATTAAAGAATTTTACTTTCATCCTCTCTCCCAGGGGAACCTTACTGAATTCCAGGATAAAATGTATCCCATGTCCTTCCTTGAACTCAAATCGTACCAATTCAGTCCAACTCATTCAGTAGTTTCGGCGTGAACGTGATGCGCGGTGAAGAAATTTTACTTTTATCCCCTCTCCCAGGGGAACCTGACTGAATTCCGGGATAAAAAGTATCCTATGTCCTTCCTCTTGGTATGACCTAAAATCGTACCGAATTTTATTTCAATACCTTAAGTAGTTCCGTCGTGATGCGCAGTTAAAGAATTTTACTTTCATCCCCTCTCCCAGGGAAACCTGACTGAATTCCGAGATAAAAAGTATCCTATGTCCTTCCTCGTAGTATGACCTAAAATCGTGCCGAGTTTCATTTCAATACCTTCAGTAGTTTCGGTGTGATGCGCGTTTAACAAACAGACAGACAGACAGACAGACAGACAGACAGACAGACAGACAGACAGACAGACAGACAGACAGACATGAATGAAAAAAATTGCAGTTTTGGCTTCAGTATCGATAATAGAGTGCCCTCCAAAAAAAATTTTCAAAATATCTTCAATGTACAGAATTGGACCTGTTACAGTTTTATTATAATCTATACTTATAATAAAACTGTAACAGGTCCAATTCTGTACATTGAAGATATTTTGAAAATTTTTTTTGGAGGGCACTCTATGATCGATACTGAAGCCAAAACTGTAATTTTTTTCATTCATGTCTTTCTGTCTGTCTGTCTGTCTGTCGGTCTGTCTGTCTGTCTGTCTGTCTGTCTGTCTGTCTGTCTGTTTGTTAAACGCGCATCACGCCGAAACTACTGAAGGTATCGAAATGAAACTCGGAATGTTTTTTGGTCATACTACGAGGAAGGACATAGGATACTTTTTATCCCGGAATTCAGTCAGGTTCCCCTGGGAGAGGGGATGAAAGTAAAATTTCTTCACCACGCATGACGCCGAAACTGCTGAATGAATTGGAATGAAACCTTGCATGATTTGATTTCATACTACAACGAAGGACATGGGATACATTTGATCCCGGAATTCTGTCAGGTTCCCCTGGGAGAGGGGATGAAAGTAAAATTCTTTAACTGCGCATCACGACGGAACTACTGAATGAATTCGAATAGAACTCAGCATAATTTGAGTTCATACTACGAGGAAAGATACATTTTATCCCGAAATAAGGTTCCCCTGGGAGAAGGGATGAAAGTAAAATTCTTTCACCGTGCATCACGCCGAAACTGCTGAATGAGTTAGGACTGAATTAGTACGATTTGAGTTCATAATACAAGAAAGGACATGGGATACATTTTATCCTGGAATTCAGTAAGGTTCCCCTGGGAGAGAGGATGAAAGTAAAATTCTTTAACCGCGCATCACGACGGAACTTCTTGATGAATTCGAATGCAAGTCGGCATGATTTTAGTTAATACTATGAGGAAAGATAAATTTTATCCCGGAATTCAGTAAGGTTCCCCTGGAAGAGGGGATGAAAGTAAGATTCCTTCACCGCGCATCACGCCGAAACTGCGGAATGAGTTGGAATGAAACCTGGCACGATTTGAGTTCATACTACAAGGAAGGACATGGAATACATGTTATTTTGGAATTCAGTAAGGTTCCCCTGGGAGAGAGGAAAAAGTAAAATTCTTTAACCGCGCATCACGACGGAACTACTGAATGAATTCGAATGGAAGTCGGCACGATTTGAGTTTATACTACGGGGAAAGATACATTTTATACCGGAATTCAGTAAGGTTCCCCGTAGAGGGGGATAAAAGTTAAATTCCTGGGTCGCGCATCACACCGAAAGTACAGCATGTATTCAAATGAGCAATACTATTTATCCCGGAATCAGTGCTGTTCCCTTGGGAGGGTGGATGAAAGTAAAAATATGCTACTGAATGAATTCAAATTAAACTTGGCATGATTTGAGCTCATACTACGAGGGAACATAGGATGCATTTTATCTGGGATATCAGTAGGCACGGTTCTCTTGGGAGAGGGGATAGAAGTCAAAATGTGCTCTTATGAAGAATTCATTAACACGTCGTCCGATTTCATGCATTCTTTTTGTTAGAAACAGTGTTGCAAGATCGAATTTGACTAAATCAGTAGACAGTCAAGTAGAAAATTAATAGATTGAAGAAATAATCTGTAGATTGAAGAAAAATATCGGTAGATAAAGGGTAGGTAAGTTCCTATCTATATATTTTTCCAAGACGCAGCCATTAGTAAAGTTCCTACCTACTAGGTACCTAAGTAGGTAGGAACCTAACTAATGAGTGCGTCAATGCCTATTTCAAGCAAAGTAGGTAAAATGTGCAAATGGTCCATGCGATATTCATGGACATGATATTTGTTGGTTTAGCTGGTACAGTTAACTGTACCACCAAAGTTTGGTTGGAGTAAGTGGTCCAATTAAACTAACTAGACCACAGAAAAATATTTTGTTTTGTGGTAAACAACCAACTGAGCCTACCTACTAACATAAAAAAAATTACGGTGGTCCAATCAAATGGATCAGGAGCCCAATTCTGTAATAAAATGGCTTCACTATGACAATGGAATCGCCGCAGAATCATCACTTATAATCCTTAGATTAATAAAACTCCAGATAGTTCGTGCGAGATAAATTAATAGTTTCAAACTTGACACTTTGACGCGCGTCTCTCCATCTGCATTCATCATAATTTATTTCATCTAAGGTAGAAAACCAAAACGTGTCATTCTTTGACGATACCCCTGTCATAGTGAAGCGATTAGTTTAGCAGAATAGGGCCCTAGCTGAACGGAACCATGAGTAAGAAGTGAAACGAGTATGTATGACAACTTCTTAACACTGACGCTGGCCGAGTCGTAGTTAAAAGTCGTGTGGATAAAGAATGGGATTGAAGATGACAACATACTATCCCCCGTAGACTCTACACGATTTATACACAATTTAACTAGGTACCTAAATAAAGATACTTATGTTACAAGTGTAACAGGTCCAATTCTGGGCATCGAAGTTTTTTTGCACGGCGTTTCATAACATGAGAGAAACTGTGGTTAAATGTGAACTTAATCAGTCGGCAGGTATGGCAATCGCGAACGAAGTCGCGGGTACAGCTAGTTTAAAATATAAAGGAAGCAATTTTCTTACTGTGGGAAGCAAATAGAAGCAAATGGGAAGCAATTTTTGGATAGCTTTGCAACGTTAAATACGACAGGTGACTCATCATCCTGACGGTAACAACAAATGGCTCTGGGTGCAATTATACATACACACCCTTTCAGTCACAGAGTCGCCACCTCGCTGGCATTGCCAACAGTCCACTCCGTGCAGTACAGAGCTTTTATGTCAAACCATTGATGGTGCTATTGCGGATTGTCCGATGCCGGCCTATGAACGCGCACCCTAACGTTTCAACTGCTAACGTTGGAGCCGTAATGCCGTGTCTTATTATCACACAGTGATTGCGGCCCAGGTCTTTTGTTGATAAATAGCTTAGTTTCAGCTTTTCTGCTTGTGTGGAAGGGATTGATGATTCAATGATACTCTTCGATTCCGTCTTTTTAAACGACTTCAAAAATAAAGAGGTTCTCAATTCGTCTGTATGTTTTTTTATGCATATGTTACTTGATATCTCCTTAGCTGATTTTGTTGAGGTTTTTTGTTATTATAGTGCGTAAGAATGATGCTCAGGAATGGGCGTCTATGTTTTAGTGCGCGAGCCCACAGTGCGCCATACAACGACGAACGCTGTAGGAAGGTGCATTCTGAGTGCAGCGAGCTGTCGCGCGCTCGTCCACGTCGCGCGCGTCGCGACGTGCGACTTCTCGTCACTTCACAGGACGTACAGTTGCCGCGCGACAGAACGCCCTATATTATTTTTCTTTAAATTATCATTTATTTTTCTTTAAATCTGTACAGGCGCCCGAAATGTATTATTATTTTAAATTTCAAATTGATAGCTACAGTAGTTGCTGAGATATAAGGAGGGAAAAAAGGACAGACAAAGCGAGACCAGAAGCGTTTCGAAACCGATCTCCGATCTCGAAACCCTAAAAAGGACATCTTTACAATAATGCGACGCCGTGACCTACACACAAGGCTCTAAAAACGCCTCCGCGACGCCACGGGGCTCTCGCACGCCTGCAATTATGAAGACATCCGCACCGCGAACACCACGCCTGGCCCGGCTACCGTCCGCCACCGTTCCGCCTCCGGCTTCAGTGTGTGACGACTTTAAGACATTTTCGTGCCTCTGTGTTCTCGATCAACCAATGTAACCATTGTTCTGTGTAATAAGGACGTCCGACCCACCTTCACACTGAGCCTTCACACCAGTGTTAAGGTAGGGAAATTACTTTCCCAGCCTTCACACCAGTGTTAAGGTAAGGAAATTACGTGTTGTGAAAGGTGGACGTAGATAATCGAATTTTTTGTTTGTTTGTAACATAGTGCTACAAAACAAAAGTGGTTTTTAGTTGTTTCAATCAAAATATCATAGTACGATTGTAACATTTGTAACTGTAGTTAGCACGTACGTGTTAGGTACATTTGAAACATTATCTTCTAGCAAATAAACATGCAAGATACAAGCCAACAAGGCGCTTATTAGGGGGAGGCCTGCGTCCAGCAGTGGACCAACACAGGCTGTTGAGGAAATAAACATTATTAATCTTCCATTTAAGGCCTCCACACACAAAAACCTTGGCCGGGCCGGAGGCGAAGGCGTGCGGGTTGTAATGCATGAATTTATATGAGAGACTACACATACACCGGCGGGCGGCGTGTGGGTAGTCTCTCATATAAATTCATTATGATACAACTCGCACGCCTTCGCCTCCGGCCCGGCAACGGTTTCTGTATGTGACGGCTTTTAGTAATAGCTGATTGTCCTAGTAGATAAAGAAATCCATTCTGATGTTCTCCTTCCTTATTCGAAGTCAAAACACTATTCAATTTGCGACATCTTTTTATTTTCATTGCTTAGATACCTACTGTATTTTAATATACAAGTTAGTTTAAACAGATGCCAATATGAATCGTATAAGATTATAAAAGCTCAAAATCATCATAGAAAATCATTATCAATGCCTTAATTTATTGTCTGCCGTTCGAGTTACACCAACACGCGTAGAGGTCGACGATTGAAAACGTGTTCTTTCGTTTAGGAGAACCATGGCATGGGTATTGAGTGCATGGAGGCCGATTTTTGCCCGGGAGAGGAATAGGACAACCCTTATCAGGGCAAATTAAAGGCTTCTTGGCTTCCTTTTTCGGCGCAGGCCAGCACGGGATCGGTACCCAGGGATCATAGTCCCTAGCGAGAGTGCTATTCATGCTTTCAGAGTTACCTAAACTGGCAGCGATCCCGCAAATATTCAAAATGGGCACTAAATGAGGTCGGTAAAATTCGCCAAAAAAGGCGCTATACAGGAATCTCTGATATGCATCTTTCGTAACCGTAAACAATTGGTTCTGAGCAAGCTCCGACTCTGCGATCGTTAAGCGTTGGTCTATTAGAGATACGATGCTGTTCATCATGATCGACGGGAGGTGCGTTGAGAATTTGCAGGGGTTCCTTGGGGAGGATGAGGATCCTGGACAACAGGGGTTTCCTCCTGTCCGGGACGACCCCGAGCCCGGACAGCAAGGGTTTCCTCCTTTCCGGGACGATCCTGAACCCGGACAGCAAGGGTTTCCTCCTTTCCGGGACGATCCCGATCCCGGACAGCAAGGGTTACCGGATTTTTTCTGACCACAACGGGAAGGAGGGCATTTAGGTTTCGGGCAGGGGAGCGGGCAGGGCGGCGGACCCGCGGGCCTGCACGGCCGCGGACACGCTGGCCGGCCGCTTGGTGGAGTGCACGGCGATGGACAACGAGTCTTCTTTAACGGCGGACACCTTGGCGGACAGCGCGGTTTCTTATCCTTACACTTCCCAGTTATAGTTTCCACCTCAGTATCCAACTCTTGCTCTAAGCTTTTCTCTAATTGTTGGCAGTACTCCGCTCGGTTTCGTGATCTGACTCTCTTCAACATTTCTGAAAGTGGAATTTCAGGTTTTTCCTCAGGAGGGGCGTCTACTTGCGCCTCGTTAATCCTCTCTTTATTTTCTGGTAAGATCAAAGTGACCTTGTCTCGAGTGATAGCATCAATTTTATTCAGATATGGAATTTCTCGTTCTGCCTCTTTTTGATGGTCAGCAGAATCTTCCCTGTACGTTACGTCTGGCTGGTGCCGCGCTGTGAACTCTTCTTTTGGTTGTTTGTACGCATCAATTTCAACCAGTAATGATATGGTTGCCTTTTCTTCGGTGTTTTTTGTCGGGAGCACGTTACATCTAACTCGCAATGATTTCAAATTTTGAACAAATTCAACATTTTGATCCCTTTCAAGATCGCTTTGAGACTCTATTTGGTTGGTACGGGCACTCAGTTTGACAGATCCCTGTTCTGGCGGGTCGAAGACCAATAAAGGCTCTGGTTTTTTGGGAACAGGATCATAGGAAATACTTTCTAATCTACGTTTCTCCTCTGTTTCCTGGTTTACTATCTTTTTAGCTTTTTTATCGGATTGTTGATCGCCTGCCATATCGTATGCCAGTTCACCTTCTGCTTGGAAATCAACACCGATTGCATTATTCAAGGGTATAGAGTAAATTTTTGCCGTACAAACTTTATCTACAGTCACACGTTTGTACATTTGATGTGGTTTATCCGCAACCGATGTTGCATCCTGATTTAATACAGTGTTATAAGCTTTTTTTTCGGAATGTTTGGGTAAATCTACCATTTGATTTGCATTCGATTCCTTAAAATCTGTGGAATTAGCGTTTTCCACGTTATTTTCAGATACCATTGATAATATCGGTGGATTGCTTGGATTTTCTATGGGTTTGTGGGTTTGTGTTTCTATTTCGTTATCAGCTTTATTTTCCGAGAGCTTATGAAATTCCAGTGGTTTGTCGGTTTCATTGCTATTGTTTCGGCTGTTATTAAGAAAAGATTTCAGTGGTTCATTAGTCTTTTCTAATTGTACTGCTCCTAGAGCTTTAGTGTGATAGTAATTTTTGGCATCTTCAACATCATGGCTCGATTCATCATCAAATTTAATGTTCCTTTTATCAAAGGGATTTAACAGGGGCTTGTCGATATCAATAGTTGGTGTTCTGGCGTTACAGAATTGCGATGCTAAAACCAATGTATTTTTTTTATTCTTTCGCATTGCTCCAAGGAGACCTTCTTTTTCAGCAGTACTAGGTTCAAACTCTAACCGCTGTTCATCGGAGTAATGAAGAGGAGGATGTTCGAATTTTCTAGTCTCTACATCAATTTCAGTTTTCTCGGTTGGTTTACGTGGTTTCCTTATGTCCATCTGGATAATGTTTTCTTCGATAGCAGAGGTTTCACTTCTTGGACTTGTTTGAGGAACGCCCAGTTTTTTCATTTCTTTGAGTAATCTTTCATCTATTTTGTTATTTGGTGAATCTAAGCAGTGCTTCGCTAATTCATCGAGAGTGGAATTTGTTTCTGTCGACGGCGGTTTTTTTGTTTTGTCATATGAAGCAAAGAATTTAATAGATGGCGAGTCACTATCTCTGTTATAAAAACGACTTTGAAAAAAAGCACTCCGTTTACTGTGAAGCATATTATTTACTTTGTCAGGTCCAGTGCTATTTTGAAGATTGCTGAATATATTACCATTAGAGTTTTCTTTTTCAGGACTACAAAGGATTGGATCAATAGTTTTTCTGTCTGGACAGTCGTCTAAGTCATTTTTATCTAGAATTATATCTGGAATTGCATTCTGTAAACTATTAGGAGGCTCAATTTTCTTGGTTTCAATGAAGACTGTTTCTTGCTTGTGTGTTTCCGTGTCTGTATGCGGTGCTTCATTTACTTGAGTTTCAGGTTGTATCACTGAATGTGGGAATGATTTGGACATGGATACTGCAACTTCTTGCGAGTTGCATTCTGGGTTATTCAAATCTTTTTGTTTTGATTCGTCCTTATTCGACAAAGTGCTCTTCTCTCTTTGCTTATTGTCAACCGGAGGTGCTGAAAAATAGCGAAAAAAGTCATAAGTGTGTAGCCAGAGCACCGGAGAAAATTTAGAGGAGATTGCCAATGCACTTTGAAATTGAACAATTTATAATGTGTTTATTTAAGAGAATCTGGGACATGTAAGATTATAGTAGGAGTGGTAACGGGGAACCAGATCTCTGATGATAAAGAAATCAAACAGGTTTTGTTATTGTATTTAATACAAAAATAAATGTTTAGGATTTTGTATTTGCAGTTAATAGGTAGGTAGGTAAAAACATGTAAGAATTTACTAATTTCGCGTTTTAACCACTTTCGACGAAAAATGTTAAGTAACTTTTAACAGCAAAAGATGAAGTGAAGTTAAAAAATATATAATGCAATGGTATTTGTTTTTTTGTGCAATTTCAACGTGCTTTTACGCAAAAAAGTTAAGTTTATTCTTGTTTTTCTTGTTTTTTAGATGACTTTGTTCGCCATTTTTCTAGAAAATGCAAAATGTGTCTAGGTACAGTCAACGCAAAAACACATTTTCAAAATGTCAAGAGAGAGAAATAAGCTTTAATCGTTAAAAAACACCTTCAGATGTATTCGGTCTAATAAAGCCTTAAAGGACTACTCGCTTAGACACCTATGTGAAAGTGGTAGACGATAAGTGGCCGGTTTCAAGTCATGTCCACAACCACCGCGCGCGACGAAACTTGGCAGGTGGAAAACGCTACACAGCGCTTATGTGTTTTGGGCACTAAGAAAGAGCACCATGTGGATAGATACCTATTACCTACCTAACCTACTTATCTGCCTAACTAAGATAAATCCTACTTAAATCTATCGTAACTACAGGTACAGTCAACGCAAAAAACAGTTACCTATTTCAAGGGAGAGAATGGTTATAAAACCCCTTCAGATAGGTAGATACTAAATCTTGTTACTTACATTATCTGGAGCCGAAAGCATCAAAAAAATCACGTCAACCGGTAGGTTCACTTTTTACGGAAAAAATCTTGGAACACAGAAAAAATCAAACACGGAGAGTTTAACACACGCCTTTTTTTAAAGTAAAAGTACTTTAAACTTTTAAAGTACTTTTTTTAAAAGTAAAACGATTTTGTTTCCCGGTTTTAACTTAAAAGTTTCATTATACAATTTCCGAAATATAAATGCAAATTGATTGATTGACCCCAGATTAAGCTAGGATAAAAATTTTAGTAGTAAAGGTAGGTACCTACCTAAAAATGAAGTCTTTTGCAATGCTTCTGGTTTTGACAAGCCCCTGGTGAATATCACTGCAGTGTCAGATGGCTCTAGCATTAGCTTAGCTATAACTTCACCCCTTTCGCATTCTTCATCTTCAGTTTTATCAGGTTTCGTGCGCTTGTCGGCCCTTCTCAATAACGAGACGATCACTAAAAATAGCGAAAAAAGTCATTACAAAGAAACTAAAACGTAAAATTTTAAGCATGTAGGTAAATAACCCCGTACTTGATAAACCTTTCTCAGTTTGAGCAAATGCTGAGGGGTATAAATAGTCAATAATCTACGTTCAGTCAATGGAATGTAACAGGGGGTCGATGACCTTTGTAACCAATAGTTTTGTTTAAAACAGATGACTTTTTTCGCAATTTTTCATTAGTGATACCCGGGTACCGACAGTTACAATAATCCTCCATTACTATTAACCGTATTTACAACTTTTAAAATTTACAGTTTAAGGTTTTTTTGGTTGACTGTACCTTTATGTCTTTCTCATACCGAGACACGACCTACTGACAAAATACAGGCAGTATATTCCTCGGGTTGAAACAAAAAATGCGTTCGATCTTTAGGGTCGTGTACAACCCCTTTTTATTTTCGGGAAGTATTCTTATTACACCCTGTAGGTTAGCTACTGTCGTATTATCTGTGCCTTTAGAACATACTAGGTAGGTAGGTAAAATAGCTGTTTTGTGTATTTATAGTAGTTTAATGTGAATATAGATAGGTAGATAGATTATTAGTTTATTGCACCATCAATAAATACATAAAACAATTAAACCAGAACTTAACACTAAATTATAGCTAGGGTGGCACAATAGGCGGCCTTATCACTAACAGCGACCTCTTCCAGGCGATTGGGAATTTATACAGATGGTACGAAAACTTTTGTACCTACTTAATTTGATTTGACAGTATTAAAAATTTTGCTGTTTCTTTCAAATAGTTTTCTATGCCATCATTATGTTATATAATTTGAGAAGTCTGTCTTGGCCACTTGGTTGATCTATGTTAGCAGATCCAACTTTTTTAGCGACGGAACCCTTTTTGAAATTGAAATATTAGAAGGAACCCCAAAATAAGTTCGCCTACTTTGAACACCTTTTAATTGTGCTATTAATAAGGCTGGCTGTGCAAGAAACATTGGCGGGCAGAGCGAACTGCCGATATGTTTGTGGTGTTTAAGAAAAAAAGTAAAATTAAACGGCGAGCGGAGCGAGCACTGAAAATTTTTTAGACTAGCGGCGGCGATGGGAAATGTGTGAAAGAATGGGAAGAAAATACGATATAATGGTACTGACGAGCGGAGTGATGGTGTGAAAATTTGTGGAAGTAAAAGAAGAGAAGTCATAGCAGAAAAAACGGCGAGCAGAGCGCGCAGCTACAATTTTGCGTCTTTTTTGCGGTGTTTGTGAAAAAGATTTTTTTATAAACGTAGGGTGGTAGTCAAATTAGTGCACCATACTAAAGGTCATCCACCTGCTACCACAGATTTATAATCAGTTAACAAACAAGCCACAAACGATTTTTTTTTCCATTTTTTAATTTCCTCATTATTAGTGCCTTATTAGTGTTTTAAGCCATCCCAAACTTGGTGACTCTTCGATACCTGTCTCCCCTTCTCGCTCCACCTGACGGCGACAAAGGCGACCGCAGTCAATGAATCCGCTTCCACCATTGTTTCGGAATAGTCTTATTCATGACTAGCTGTACCCGCGACTTCGTTCGCGATTGACATACCTGCCGACTAATTAAGTTCACATTTAACCATAGTTTCTCTCATGTTATGAAACGCCGTGCAAAAAAACTTCGATGCCCAGAATTGGACCTGTTACACATAAGTATCTTTATTTAGGTACCTAGTTAAATTGTGTACAAATCGTGTAGAGTCTACGGGGGATAGTATGTTGTCATCTTCAATCCCATTCTTTATCCACACGACTTTTAGCTACGACTCGGCCAGCGTCAGTGTTAAGAAGTGTCATACTCGTTTCACTTCTTACTCATGGTTCCGTTCAGCTGGGGCCCTATTCTGCTAAACTAATCGCTCCACTATGACAGGGGTATCGTCAAAGAATGACACGTTTTGGTATTCTACCTTAGATGAAAGAAATTATGATGAATGCAGATGGAGAGACGCGCGTCAAAGTGTCAAGTTTGAAACTATTAATTTATCTCGCACGCACTATCTGGAGTTTTATTAATCTATGTGATGATTCTGCGATGATTCTTCTGCGATATTGTCATAGTGAAGCCATTTTATTACAGAATTGGGCTCCTGATCCATTTGACTGGACCACCGTAATTTTTTTTTGTTAGTAGGAAGGCTCAGTTGGTTGTTTACCACAGAAACAATATTTTTCTGTGGTCTAGTTAGTTTAATTGGACCACTTACTCCAACCAAACTTTGGTGGTACAGTTAACTGTACCAGCTAAACCACCAAATATCATGTCCATGAATATCGCATGGACCATTTGCACATTTTACCTACTTTGCCTGAAATAGGCATTGACAGAAGCCATTGTTCACAAAGAAAATTAAAATATAATTAGTATTTACAATTGAAACAATTGAGCTAACTGCAGATTGTTGCAAACAATCTACAGGTAGCTCAACTGATCCATATCAATACCAGTCGGAAGCGTCCCCAAGACGCTGGCTGCATTGGCATTGACGCACTCATTAGTTAGGTTCCTATCTACTTAGGTAGGAACTTTACTAATGGGTGCGTCTTGGAAAAATATATAGATAGGAACTTACCTACCCTTTATCTACCGATATTTTTCTTCAATCTACAGATTATTTATTCAATCTATTAATTTTCTACTTGACTGTCTACTGATTTAGTCAAATTCGATCTTGCAACACTGTTTCTAACAAAAAGAATGCATGAAATAGGACGACGCGGTGATGAATTCTAAATAAGAAAACATTTTGACTTTTATCCCCTCTCCCAAGAGAACCGTGCCTACTGATATCCCAGATAAAATGCATCCTATGTTCCCTCGTAGTATGAGCTCAAATCATGCCAAGTTTAATTTGAATACATTCAGTAGCATATTTTTACTTTCATCCCAAGGGAACAGCACTGATTCCGGGATAAATAGTAATGCTCATGTATTCAACATTCTGTACTTTCGGCGTGATGCGCGACCCAAGAATTTAACTTTTATCCCCCTCCACGGGGAACCTTACTGAACTCCGGTATAAAATGTATCTTTCCCCGTCGTATGAACTCAAATCGTGCCAACTTCCATTCGAATTCATTCAGTAGTTCCGTCGTGATGCGCGGTTAAAGAATTTTACTTTTTCCTCTCTCCCAGGGGAACCTTACTTAATTCCAAGATAACATGTATTCCATGTCCTTCCTTGTAGTATGAACTCAAATCGTGCCAGGTTTCATTTCAACTCATTTCGCAGTTTTGGCGTGATGCGCGGTTAAAGAATTTTACTTTCATCCTCTCTCCCAGGGGAACCTTACTGAATTCCGGGATAAAATGTATCCCCTGTCCTTTCTGGTATTATGAACTCAAATCGTACTAATTCAGTCCCAACTCATTCAGCAGTTTCGGCGTGATGCACGGTGAAAGAATTTTACTTTCATCCCTTCTCCCAGGGGAACCTTACTAAATTTCGGGATAAAATGTATCTTTCCTCGTAGTATGAACTCAAATTATGTCGAGTTCTATTCGAATTCATTCAGTAGTTCCGTCGTGATGCGCAGTTATAGAATTTTACTTTCATCCCCTCTCCCAGGGAAACCTGACTGAATTCCGGGATCAAATATATCCCATGTCCTTCCTTGTAGTATGAAATAAAATCATGCTAGGTTTCATTCCAATTCATTCAGCAGTTTCGGCGTCATGCGCGGTGAAGAAATTTTACTTTCATCCCCTCTCCCAGGGGAACCTGACTGAATTCCGGGATAAAAAGTATCCTATGTCCTTCCTCGTAGTATGACCTAAAATCGTGCCGAGTTTCATTTCCATACCTTCAGTAGTTTCGACGTGATGCGCGTTTAAGAAACAGACAGACAGACAGACAGACAGACAGACAGACAGACAGACAGACAGACAGACATGAATGAAAAAAATTACAGTTTTGGCTTCAGTATCGTTAACAAAGTGCCCTCCAAAAAAAAATTTCAAAATATCTTCAATGTACAGAATTGGACCTGTTACAGTTTTATTATAAGTATAGATACATTTTTTTACACTCTGTTCAAACCAGCTCAGGAATCATTGCAGATCTACTTTAACAGTAGACCACCTCCAACACCACTCGACGCGGACGAAGTCGCGAGCAACAGTTTGAAATCAAATTAAAAATTCTCCAAAAAAATATTTGCGGTCTGGTTTGCTCACTGAATATTAATCTGTGGTAGCAGGTGAATTCTTTTTTCTTTTTTTCACTAATTTGACTAAACCCTGTACCTATAAGAAATTAATTCGATGTCTGATAGTGACATATCTAAAAATTATTT
Source organism: Eupithecia subumbrata (assembly GCA_949316285.1). Classification (NCBI taxonomy): domain Eukaryota; kingdom Metazoa; phylum Arthropoda; class Insecta; order Lepidoptera; family Geometridae; genus Eupithecia; species Eupithecia subumbrata. The sequence goes on along the minus strand of OX438637.1, from coordinate 1,498,259 downwards.
AAATATCTCCGTGCTTAGGTAACTCCGGAGCGGTCTGGGTTTCGCATTCATTTAATTCCCGAGTAATTTGTTTAATATAAGCATGTAGGTAGGTACTAAAGTGAAGGCTGAAGTATTTACCTGTTTTTCTTTAGTACCTACCTACCTATATCTATATTTTAATTATGACAGTGGTTAACATTGGTCACGGAGCCCCGGGGCTCCGCAGAGCACACTTCGATTATGACTGAATCTAGGTAGGTATACCTACTAGGCCTACCTACTAGATAGGTAGAAGATTTTTTTATAGTAGATGGCTTGAACCAATGAGGTATTACAATTCACACATTTTGACAGCTCTAAAAATGTAGCGGTCCCTTTCTAACGATCGAAATAAAAAGGATGACGTAATTTTTAGTGCTGTCAAATTAGTTTAGTATAATTTTGCGACATCTGAATTGACACCTTGGCCTGCGTAAGTACCTAGGTATTGCCGCCAGGTGGCCAAGACAGGTCTTCAGCTAAATAAGATTTATTGGAGAAAAACTTACATTTGTAAAATTTCCCATTCGTTTCCAGTCCTAAAGCACGAGGTGCGAATGACAAAGTCGAGTAAGCTTTTTTCAGCTTCGTCAGTGTAGTCTTAATCATTTTAGATTTTGAAAAGTTTGCTTTGAATTTATAACATTGAAAGGTAAAGGTAATTATGTAGGTATCTACAACAGCGAAAATAAAAATAGGTACTATTTTTAATACCTTAAATGGGAATTTATGGTGGATTTTTAAAAAGACACTAGCATTTTGATCTTTTGCTTTTTGTTTTCTGCGTTGCCAAAAGTAATATTCTTTTTTTGTAACGTGGTTGTCAAATCTTCTGGATAATTTTCTGCCAGTACCTACATATCTGTGCAATGTCTATGAAAATACCGGATAGGTACATTCAGAACCAACCTTTTTTGTGGCTCGCTGACAATAAATGATTTAATTTGTAGGTTTCATGTAGATATCCAGCAGTGGACTAATTTAGGCTGATGATGATGATGATGATGTAGATATTGTTCTACAGGGGGCGCTGCTGCCCGTCCCCGGTGGTTATGCCTTAGTCGCCTCTTACGACACCCGCGGGAAGAGCTGGGGTGATGCTAATTCTAAGCCGGCACCACACATCACCGAATTGCCATCCCCAACCCGCATGCCCAGCGTGGGGAGTATGGGCATTACACCCCATGTAATAAAAGCCCATAAGGCGCTTATCAGGGGGAGGCCTGCGTCCAGCTGTGGACCAAAACAGGCTGTTGAGGTTGAGGTTGATGAAGGTATACCTTTTTTTTTATTTGTACCTACACTAAGTATTTGTACCTAGACTGCTTCGTTGATCTAGCGGTCAGCTTGTTCAACCGCTGATTATGAGGTCCTGGGTTCGAATCCTGGGTCGGGGCAATAGTTGTTATTGGGATTTTTCTAGCAAGGAAAATTCACAGTAGCAGCCCGGAGTCAGAAAGTAGGCGGTGTAACACCCCCGTGCCTCAGAGCACGTTAAGCCGTTGGTCCTGCGCCTGACCTCTCCCCGGTCATGTCGATCTGTCGTCCCATCGGATTATGAGAGTGATGGAATAGAGAGTGCACCTGTGTTTGCGCACACAACCCTGCTGCCGCGACCTTATCTCGGTTATCCGGTTATAGACAGTGTAGCAGGATGTATTCGCGTAGCCGTGGTCACCCCGCGCCGCCGCGCCGCCGCCGCGCCGCCGCGCCGCCCGCGCCCCGTAGAAAGAGTAGGTTTTTAATCTGTGGATCACCCGATGTTTGTCCGTCCATACGGTCGATAACCACTCGCCTCGCACGACAGGTTTATAGATGTCAAACAGCGGGTAAATACCGATGTACATGTACACCCAAAGCCACCGCTGAATACCATTTGACTGCCAATAAAAAGCATAAGTAACCCGACTGTGGAATGAGGAAATGTGAGTTATTTATGATAATCGTTCTGGAATGGGTTTTTACGTATACTATAAGACATGTATTTGTGTAATTTTGATATTTTTATGTAGGTAATTCAACAATGTCGATAAAATAAAATTCAATATATTAGCAGTAGGTTAGCGTAAAACCTAGCGATAAATAATAAATTAAAATAATATTCCTCGCCGTTATTTTCGCCGCTTCTTTGACGAGTTTTCCTTTTGTGTATGTATATTTTCATTATAAATATGGAAGTTCTGCAATGGTATAAAATAAGATTTTCAAACATCCTTACCTTTTTTCATTTGCCAGCATTTTTTTTTCTATTTCTGGTGTAATACGTGATGCCCTAATCAATTGCTTAATTTGCATATTACTCTTTATGCTAATCCGGCACTGAGGTCAAGGTCCTATCAAGCCGAGGGTCAGTTGCTGTCTTTTTAGGGTTTCGAGATTGGCTTAGAACCCATAAGGTCACGCACGCTTTATCTGTGCTTCTTTCCCTCTTAAATATTGCAGCAACTACCGCAGTTAAATTAATATTAACTTGAAATTTTAATAATAATACATTTTGTGCGCCTGTATAGATTTAAGGAAAAAAATTAAATAGAAAAACGTCATGATGTTGAAATTTTAAGAGACTAGAAATCGCGCCTGATAAAAAACGCAGCTGTGTGTAAAAAATCGTGTTACAAAATCGCAACAAATCGCGCGACACAAGACGCGCTTCAAAATGGCCGCTGTGGCCCACAGCCGCTACCCCACAGCCTGTGGGGTAGGCTTATATTTAATAGTTTTTTATCCCTCAAGTCACCTTATATCACAAAAGCCCTTTCATCACAGCTTCAAAAATGTTCAATACCTAATCTTTCCCTAAAATTAGATGGTAATTATATTTAGAAATAAATCAAAAAGATGTTGCAAATAAATGCTTTCTATTCTCTCAAAGAATTTTTTGATAAATGATAGCCCCCCAATGGTATATGGCCTATTTTATATTCACAAAATAAATAACTCGGCATGTTATTAAATAAAACCTACATACCAAGCTATATTATTACCTACTTGTATATAAAATATGCTATTGAAACATTAGAGCATTTAACCAGTCTGGTTTAATACTCAAAGATTGAAACCTATTGAAACGGTATACTATTTTTATACCTAAGATCTGATTCTGATTCTTTTTGCTGAAGGTTCAACCTTCGTTCGATCTGGGTAATCTGGTGATTTCGTTTGTCCAAGGTCCGAACCGACAGAATCTCTTGTTGTGATGAACGATGAACGGAACGTTATCAAATGCAAGAAAATAACAAAGATGGCTGAAGAACAGGTGAGCACCAAAATAATGGGATTTTTAGCAAATTTTAACTGGATTTAATGCTTTTTATATGAAAAACACGGTCATAAAATAACTTATTAACAAAATAGCAAAGCATATTGCACTCATCGATCCATAAAACTTAAATTTCGTTATCGTTTTGAGACTCTGCCTCACAGAGAGTTCTAAAAAATTACTATTTTCAATAATTAAATAAATATTTTAACCCTCGTTCCACACTTATAACACTTATTTTCCGAAAAAATAATGCATTTATCACGCAAGTTTACCGGCATATTTGGTTATATTGTGTTTATGCATTGTTGACATACCACTATCCTTGAAATTCGAGTGAACCACAATGCTGTGTCGTTTCACAACACTCGGTGAGTTTATTTTTTACGCACTAGATGGTAAATAAATTAACTTTAAGGTACTACTACTAACTAGCAACTATAGAAGAAATAGTTTAGATAAATGGATGGTAGGTACTTGTTCACATCAATATCTTCCTTCAGACATGGAATAATAATAACAGAATGATGAAGATTCTGAGTTTTATTCCCAGGTTAAAGGGTCTACTCGTTTTAGAATTCTAGATATTTTATGTAAACAAACAAAAACAAAATTTAAAATTTAAAAACCCCTGACAGATTTTCATGAAACATGGCTGAACACTTGGGATAAAATTATGTATGACACAAAAAAACTAAACGAAAATCGGTTTATCCGTTCAGGAGCGATACCACAGACAGACACGTTAAACTTATAACATCCCTCTCTTTTAGTGTGGGGGGTTAATGAGTATCAAAACTAATGTAATATTAATGGAAAATCAAAACTCAAATCATGGTAAATATCCCGTTGTAAATGACTTTAGTGTCAACCATGATGGATATAGTATATAGAAGTAGATATAGTATATCAGTTATCTAGGATCCAAAACACAAGCTTTGCCTACATTGGTGCTAGATAATGCCATGTGACAATGCCCAGTTTTTACCTGACTACCAACAGACGAGGATTATGGGTTCGGCACCCTTTGTATGTATGTAGGCAATTACTTGCTCCCCCATGATGGTATGGTGATTCCCTTATTTCCGCATCTGGATTCATAGTTGGTCCATTATTATGTTTTGTTGGCTAGCATAGCCAGCTTAAATCTGTCCAGAAGCGCAGAATCTTCCTGGGGTTTTCACAGGCTTCGCGGAGTGACCTCGGCAAGTCGAGGATTTCTATTTGTTGGGCTGTTACTCCGTCGCTTTCCAGGATTATGTAGTGCGGAAACTTCGTGTCATACTAGATTAAAAAAAATGAGGTTTTCATTGATTTTTCTGAAGACCCCAATGGCTAAAGACTAGACGAATTTTGGGGTCTATGGAATAGCAGGGTCTAAGGGTCGAAAACTCAAATGTAAGTTAATAATTATGTGGGGCATCATTGCAAAAGCCTAAACTGTGAAAATGTTATAAAAGTTTAATTAGGTTTACTGTTTTTGAGAACAACAGTAAGCAGTACGCTTTTAAAGAAGTGGTAAAAATATGTAAGTAAAAATTGAGGTGTTATTGTGGTTATTCTAGCAAGAAAAATTCACAGTAGCAGCCCAAAGTCAGGAAGTTGGCGGTGTTACACCCCCGTTAAACCGAGGTGTTTGCGCACCTGTGTTTGCGCACACACTTGTGCACTATAATATATCCTACCTACTATTTGGGTAGTCTGAGACTGGCCGCCGTGGTCGAAATTCGGCTAAGGCATCATGATCATCCAAAAAAATAATAAGTAAAATTTCAGAAATACCGGAGGCACCCATGATTACCTTTCAACAATTCATAATTAATTTATTGTTTGTGAATCAGATAATATCACAGTCAGTTCATGAGACTTATTTTAGATCACTGGATTCTGCCACTTGGGCGTACAAACATTTCATTATTATGTTTAAAAACATTGGAACTAACAATCTTAGTTATTTAATAAATAAATATTAACTGCAGATTCTGACGTCAAATTTCGCTGTGTTTATTGATTTTTTATTAGTTTATGATAATAGGTACACGAGTTGACTACCTATGTAGGAAGGTACAAGTACATACTAACTATTTATATAAACTATACCTTACCAAAGAGACCTAGGCTGATTGACAAACCGAATTACGGTTTATGTTAGCTGGAGATAAAATAAGTTAATATTATGTAGCATAAAAAAATGAAAACGAAAAGTTAATCTATACAGTTTCACAAACTTGGTGTCACTTATAAATCAGAATAAGAAATATATTTATTGTTAACTGGTGTACAAAAAAGATCTAAGGATATAGTGTACAGTTTCAACAGCTTATCTATAAAAGACATACAATAAGTTTATTATAATAAGTATATTTTTATGCCTTTATAGCTAGGTAGGTACACTTATATTTATTAACATTCCAAGTTATTTATTTTATGAATTTAAAAATTTTGGGGGACACTTTGGGGAACCATCATTTATCAAAGAATTCTTTGAATTACCATATTTTTAATCTTCTAAATATATTACCATCTAATGTTTTAAGTTCTATGGGAAGATTATTGAAAATTTTTAAGGCTGAGATGAAAGTGCTTTTATGATACAAAGTGTTATTGACTTGAGGAATACAAATATTAAATTTATGCTTGGAACTTTGAGAGGCTTCACAAACAGATTTCTTTGAAAAAATATAGCTTATTTCTCTTTACAAAAATACACATTTCGAGAATATAAATGGAAGCGAAAGTCAGTATTTCTTCCTATTTAAAGATATTTGGGTGTGAATCACTGCTCAGTAAGTTATAAATACATTTTAATGCTTTCTTTGTTTAAATTGGATTTCCAAGTAGAACACTCATCTCTCTTTGTAACTTTGTCTTAGGGTTTCGAAGATCGAAGATCGGTTTCAAAACCCTTATGGTCTCGCTTTGTCTGTCCTTTTTTCCCTCCTTAATAACTCAAAAACTACTGCAGCTATCAACTTGAAATTTGAAACAATAATACATTTCGTGCGCCTGTACAGATTTAAAGAAAAATAAATGAAAAATTAATATGAATATTTTCCATACAAATTGTGATGCCGAAATTTTAAAAGATACCTACAGCGTCATGTGGGGTATCAAATAAAAGGTATCAGTTTGTACATTTCGAAACAGTTTTTGAAAAAATACCCATCCCCCCCTATCTCCGAAGTTTGCAGAGCGATTCATTTGAAATGTATGGAGCGTTTGTAGATATGGATCTATATTTTACAGGAAAAATATAGAGAAGTCTGTAAAATGAATACTTTTTGAAAAATGGTCAAAAGGGGGGCTTCAGCAGGCGGACCTTCGCCCGCTGCGCCACGGAGTTGTACCAACCTTTTATGAAATTATTTGTCCTTTCCAGGAGGTGATACAAATAGAACTGCTCTGCAAGCAGCTGTACGAGTCTCAGGACCCGGTGGTCAGGGAGCGGGCAGAGAAGGCTGTGGTAGCTTTCCAGGTGAGATATTGTCTACATAGGCCTCCCCTAATGAGGGCCATAGCGGCCTGTCTTCAGCTTGCCGCATCCAGCATCTGCCTGCAGTCTTTTGCAGGTCGACATCCCATCTGGCCTGAGGGCGACACTACGTTTACCGAGTCGCTGTCTCCACTCAAGAACACGTTTACCCCAGCGGTTGTCGGTTCTTTGCGAAATATGGCCAGCCACTTCAGCTTGCTAATTCTTTCATTCTTCTTTTCTTTCTAATTTATAATAGGACAACCTACCTTTATGCATACAGTGGGTCGACGAAGGCGTTTTGTTTTGACAGGGCAATCGTGCGGGGCTCAAGGGACGGGTCGGGGGAGGACGTTCCCGAGTTACTAAGGCGGTGATGTATTCAACTCGGGAACGTCCCTCCCGAGTTCCGTCCCTTGCCCCCCACGATTGCCCTGTCAAAACCATGTGAAAATTCCTTCGTCGACCGACTGTATGCATATAGGTAGGTGATACTAGTATGGGCTAGATAATGCTGTGGATTGTCGAGCATTATTTATTATTTATTTATCACAAAGAACATGGCACTTTAACTAAAGTCTTCTCTATTTATGGGGTAAAAGGATAAATAATGACCTAAATATTTGTCTGTTATTCAGGAGTCCCCGGACACGCTCACAAAATGCCAAGCCCTACTGGAGCGAGCGGATTCAAGCTACTCCCAACTTCTGGCTGCTACCACTCTTGGGAAATTAATCAGCAGGTTAGTATTCTTGGGAAATTTATCAGCCGGTTAGTAGTCTTGGGAAATTGATCAGCCGGTTAGTTCTCTTGGGAAATTGATCAGCCTGTTAGTACTCTTGGGAAATTGACCAGCCGGTTAGTACTCTTGGGAAATTGACCAGCCTGTTAGTACTCTTGGGAAATTGACCAGCCGGTTAGTACTCATGGGAAATTGATCAGCCGGTTAGTACTCATGGGAAATTGATCAGCCGGTTAGTACTCTTGGGAAATTGATCAGCCGGTTAGTACTCTTGGGAAATTGATCAGGCGGTTAGTTCTCTAAGACCCGAGTTCACCAACAGATGGTTAAATTTTAAACAGTTGTTTTAATGTTTTTGACACAAGTTTTCATACATTAAACGTCAAAGTTAACCGACGAACCTGCCTAATTGTCCAATTATCTTTTGGTGAACACCAGTCTAAGAAATCAGCCGGTTAGTCTTTAATAAAGTGTGTTCCTATGTAAACGCTCTTAAGGTGGTTAATGACGCTCGAAAGGAATCGGGTTTTTATTATTTTCTACGTTCTCTAAGTAATTTCGATTGCAAATAAAAAGTTTCCCCTCATGTCAAGCAATTGTGTAAGTGCGACGCAGGCCTTTTACTCCCCGGGGAATCAAATCAAATCATTTTTTTGTAAACATGGGTCACGTTTGGTTTGCAAACATAAGATTGGTAAGCACCAGACACGTGTTCCCTTAATCTAGGGCATGCAAAATAGGTGCTATGGAGTCAGCAGTAGGCATCTAAAAATAAAATTAGATAAATAGATTTTAAGTTACACAGTCATAAAAATAGAAGAAATGTCAAAATCTATTCATAAATTACACGATAATAGGAACATTCTAAGTTAAACTACAGACATAAAAAAAAATTATTTTTGATGTCGCGATCTAACACAACGTTTCTGCCCGCGGCTTCGCACGCTTTGTTTCTATGGAAACGTTCAAAGGTTATTTCTATCCCATGGGAACTGTTTCATGGGATAAAAAGTAGCCTATGTTTGATTCCAGGATTAAAGCTACACCGATGCAAAATTTCAGCTCAATCTGTTCAGTAGTTTTGACGTTAAGACGTAACAAACTTTCGGATTTATAATATTAGTGTGATAGCATTTTAACGGCAAAAGTTTATTAAGTTTGTTCTTAAACACTGTCAATGGTAACACCTATAAGTAAGGAATAGGAGTTTGTAAAATATTATGGAAGAGGTAAAGTAGTAGTGTGTTACAATCTAATTTGACGATGGACCATCTGATTCCAGATCCTCTGGCAGCCTCTCCGTGCAGCAGCGTCTAGACATCCGCAACTACGTTCTGAATTACTTGGCGACGCGGTCGTCGCTCGCTGGCTTTACGGCGCAGGTAAATACAAACAGATCAAGTGCGGGTCGGAATCGCGCACCAGGGTTCCGGTTTAGTTTATAATTGAAATAAAATATAGTCCGTCCACAATTTCCCTAATTGTTGACTGGTGAGTGAATGAGGATTAATTGACATACAATCATGATATCTGCCATTTTTTTTTTATTTATTACTATTTTTTCAGAAGCCCGCGGTTTCGACCAGGTTGTTTCTATGGAAACGTTAAAAGGTGATTTCTATCCCATGGGAAATGATTTATGGGATAAAAAGTAGCCTATGTTTGATTCCAGGATTAGAATTACTTGTATGCACAAAATTTCAGCCCGATCCGTTCAGTAGTTTTGGCGTGAAGAGGTAACAAACATCCATCCAAACATCCATACATCTTTTTATCCCATAAATCAGTTCCCATGGGATAGAAATTACCTTTAAACGTTTACATAGAAACAACGCGTGCGTAGCCGCGGGCATAAACTAGTTATCCATATATTAATTATTTTGTAACGGCTTAGGTTAAGTTCCTACCATGTTATATCATTATGGTCAAATCCTACTTTAAAATAATATAAACGCGAAAGTTTGTAAGTATGAATGGATGGATGGATGGATGTTGGTTACTCTTTCACATAAAAACTACTGAATAGATTTTAATGAAACTTTACAATAATATAGCTTATACATCAGAATAACACATAGGGTACAATTTATAAAGATATTGTGTGAATTGTCCAAAATATGACGATAAGTATTTTCAAACTTACGCGATCTGAACACATTATTATTAGTATTGTTATACGGGTATTTATCGCGTTTGTTTACCTATTTTTTCCCGACGTTTCAACAGGTTTACACACTGTCGTGGTCACGTAAACCTGTTGAAACGTCGGGAAAAAATAGGTAAATAAACGCGATAAATACCCGTATAACAATACTAATAATAATGACGATAAGTGTCAAGTAAGTAGGAAAAAATCTACCATCTGCGAGCTATTCAAGCGTGCGCTGCCAACACCGCTAGAGTTACACATATGTAATGTATGATGGAAATGTTTATCTTAAATAGTCCTACAAAAAGCCCGCCACAGTATATATCTATATCTTATGTGTAGGCCATTATAGCCAAAATTATGAACCATAACTACAATAAAAATTGATAATTTATTTCAAATGCACATTTAATAATAATAATAATAAATAAATAAATAATGCTTGACAATCCACACAGCATCATCTAGCCCCAAAGTAGGCTACTCAAAGCTTGTGTTATGGGTACTAGATAACTGATAAATTTAATACACTATATACATAGATAGATATATTTTTTATGATACATAGAAAACACCCAGACCAACGGTACAAATTTCTGCAGGTCGTACACAAATTTGTTCCGGGGCGGGAATCGAACCCAACCTCTTGCGTCGCAGGCGGACTCTCGCCCATTTGGTAGTAATAAATTGATTCCTAAATGAAAATTGATACTTTTATCGCTTCTGGTATTTAAAGTAGATGATATAAGCTACTCGAATTACTAATCCTGCGCAGACGAAGTCGCCACCAGCTAGTAGATAAATAAATTAATAAAATTTGCGGCATAAACTTACCAGGCTTTTCTTAGGGAGGCCTGCGTCCAGCTGTGGACTAATACAAGTAGCCTATGGACCACATACACTCTAAAAGCGATGAACACCCTTCGTGTCCAGTTTAATAATGCATTCAGGATGCTGCTGGGGCTCCCGCGGTTCTGCAGCGCATCCGGCATGTTCGCGGAGGCGCGAACGGACGGCTTTCATGCATGCATGCGGAAGAAAGTCGCCTCGTTGCTGTGCAGGCTGCACGGGAGTACCAACACCATCCTGAGTGCACTATCCAATAAATGGGATAGCCCGTTTCTCAAGCACTGTAATCGAATGATGATGAAGTAGCTTCACCATTAAGCGATTGCAGTGTTTGGGATTACCTTATATTTACAATATATGTTTGTGCATGAATCTTAAATATGTAACCACTAACATAGACTAAGAACAATTTTTGACTAACATAATATGGACCTCAATTGATTTTGTTGTGTTGTCTGAAATAAATGAATTTATTATTATTATTATTATAATACAGGCTTTTGAGGTGAGGTGAAAAGGCGGCATAAACCGCCGTATCTTTTCATTGCGAAACGAAAGTCGAAACGGCTGCAGCTTGGTGCTCCGGACTCCTGTACTGTAGGGTACCAAACTTTCGCTGTTAAGGCCACTCGGCTGTGGAATAGTCTTCCTGTTGAATATCGCGAGGCATCCTCAATAAATGTCTTCAAATCTAGAGTCTATAACCACTTTCTTTCGCAATAATAATTCAGTACATAAAATATATATGTATTATTGTGTATCTAATAAGTATGTATTAATCTGACTAGTATTTATTTTTTATGTTTGTATGTGTATTTATTTATGTTAATGGTAAAAACACAAATTATTAATTGTACTTATTATTATTATTTTTCTATAAATTTTTGTAATCTAGCACTACCTACTAAATTGTTGTCCACACTACCCAAAGGTTAGCAGGTAGAGAATGCTATCTAGCATTATGCTCGTCCATGTACAACTTTGTGCAATAAAGTATATTCTATTGCATTGACTTTACAAATTTATCTTTTCAGGCACTGGTGGCACTGTTCGCGAGGATAACCAAGCTGAGCTGGTACGACTGCATCAAAGACGACTATGTCTTCCAGAACGTTACCTACGACCTCTCCATATTTCTCAGGGTAAGTGTGCGTGTGTGCGTGTGAACCTACGAATCAAAACAAAAGTCATTTCAATAGACCGCACGGTTCCTGAGATCTCGACCGAATGATGTGCGAAACAGTGTAATTTACACAGGGTATAGGTTTTTAACGTCAATTTATGGTTCCAGAATCCAGAACTAATCTGCACTGGCGTCCAGCTGCTCTCTCAACTGGTGACGGAGATGAACCAGGTGTCGGACGTAGATGCGACCCGCTCCGTGGCGAAGCATAGGAAGGTCGCGTCTTCTTTTAGGTATGTGTGTTCTCAAGTGTCAGAATCCAGAGCTAGGCTGCACCGGCGTCCAGCTGCTCTCTCAACTGGTGACAGAGATGAACCAGGTGTCGGACGTAGATGCGACCCGCTCCGTGGCGAAGCATAGGAAGGTCGCTTCTTCTTTTAGGTATGTGTGTTCTCAAGTGTCAGAATCCAGAGCTAGGCTGCACCGGCGTCCAGCTGCTCTCTCAACTGGTGACAGAGATGAACCAGGTGTCGGACGTAGATGCGACCCGGTCCGTGGCGAAGCATAGGAAGGTTGCGTCTTCTTTTAGGTATGTATTGTGTTCTCAAGTGTCAGAATCCAGAGCTAGGCTGCACCGGCGTCCAGCTGCTCTCTCAACTGGTGACAGAGATGAACCAGGTGTCGGACGTAGATGCGACCCGCTCCGTGGCGAAGCATAGGAAGGTCGCGTCTTCTTTTAGGTATGTATTGTGTTCTCAAGTGTCAGAATCCAGAGCTAGGCTGCACCGGCGTCCAGCTGCTCTCTCAACTGGTGACAGAGATGAACCAGGTGTCGGACGTAGATGCGACCCGCTCCGTGGCCAAGCATAGGAAGGTCGCGTCTTCTTTTAGGTATGTATTGTGTTCTCAAGTGACAGAATCCAGAGCTAGGCTGCACCGGCGTCCAGCTGCTCTCTCAACTGGTGACAGAGATGAACCAGGTGTCGGACGCAGATGCGACCCGGTCCGTGACCAAGCATAGGAAGGTCGCGTCTTCTTTTAGGTATGTATTGTGTTCTCAAGTGACAGAATCCAGAGCTAGGCTGCACCGGCGTCCAGCTGCTCTCTCAACTGGTGACAGAGATGAACCAGGTGTCGGACGTAGATGCGACCCGCTCCGTGGCGAAGCATAGGAAGGTCGCGTCTTCTTTTAGGTATGTGTGTTCTCAAGTGTCAGAATCCAGAGCTAGGCTGCACCGGCGTCCAGCTGCTCTCTCAACTGGTGACAGAGATGAACCAGGTGTCGGACGTAGATGCGACCCGCTCCGTGGCGAAGCATAGGAAGGTCGCTTCTTCTTTTAGGTATGTGTGTTCTCAAGTGTCAGAATCCAGAGCTAGGCTGCACCGGCGTCCAGCTGCTCTCTCAACTGGTGACAGAGATGAACCAGGTGTCGGACGTAGATGCGACCCGGTCCGTGGCGAAGCATAGGAAGGTTGCGTCTTCTTTTAGGTATGTATTGTGTTCTCAAGTGTCAGAATCCAGAGCTAGGCTGCACCGGCGTCCAGCTGCTCTCTCAACTGGTGACAGAGATGAACCAGGTGTCGGACGTAGATGCGACCCGCTCCGTGGCGAAGCATAGGAAGGTCGCGTCTTCTTTTAGGTATGTATTGTGTTCTCAAGTGTCAGAATCCAGAGCTAGGCTGCACCGGCGTCCAGCTGCTCTCTCAACTGGTGACAGAGATGAACCAGGTGTCGGACGTAGATGCGACCCGCTCCGTGGCCAAGCATAGGAAGGTCGCGTCTTCTTTTAGGTATGTATTGTGTTCTCAAGTGACAGAATCCAGAGCTAGGCTGCACCGGCGTCCAGCTGCTCTCTCAACTGGTGACAGAGATGAACCAGGTGTCGGACGCAGATGCGACCCGGTCCGTGACCAAGCATAGGAAGGTCGCGTCTTCTTTTAGGTATGTATTGTGTTCTCAAGTGACAGAATCCAGAGCTAGGCTGCACCGGCGTCCAGCTGCTCTCTCAACTGGTGACAGAGATGAACCAGGTGTCGGACGTAGATGCGACCCGCTCCGTGGCGAAGCATAGGAAGGTCGCGTCTTCTTTTAGGTATGTGTGTTCTCAAGTGACAGAATCCAGAGCTAGGCTGCACCGGCGTCCAGCTGCTCTCTCAACTGGTGACAGAAATGAACCAGGTGTCGGACGTAGATGCGACCCGCTCCGTGGCGAAGCATAGGAAGGTCGCGTCTTCTTTTAGGTATGTATTGTGTTCTCAAGTGTTAGAATCCAGAGCTAGGCTGCACCGGCGTCCAGCTGCTCTCTCAACTGGTGACAGAGATGAACCAGGTGTCGGACGCAGTTCCGACCCGGTCCGTGACCAAGCATAGGAAGGTCGCGTCTTCTTTTAGGTATGTATTGTGTTCTCAAGTGACAGAATCCAGAGCTAGGCTGCACCGGCGTCCAGCTGCTCTCTCAACTGGTGACAGAGATGAACCAGGTGTCGGACGTAGATGCGACCCGCTCCGTGGCGAAGCATAGGAAGGTCGCGTCTTCTTTTAGGTATGTATTGTGTTCTCAAGTGACAGAATCCAGAGCTAGGCTGCACCGGCGTCCAGCTGCTCTCTCAACTGGTGACAGAGATAAACCAGGTGTCGGACGTAGATGCGACCCGCTCCGTGGCGAAACATAGGAAGGTCGCGTCTTCTTTTAGGTATGTATTGTGTTCTCAAGTGACAGAATCCAGAGCTAGGCTGCACCGGCGTCCAGCTGCTCTCTCAACTGGTGACTGAGATGAACCAGGTGTCGGACGTAGATGCGACCCGCTCCGTGGCCAAGCATAGGAAAGTCGCGTCTTCTTTTAGGTATGTATGTATTGTGTTCTCAAGTGACACAATCCAGAGCTATGCAGCACCACATGAGACACTCAAAATCATTGATAAAAATCTTCAGTAAACGGTACACCAACCGAATCCTAGCGCTAAGCAGAATCAATCTTCGTCATGACAAGAGCCCTAACTGGATACTGTTGCCTCAACAAGCACATGTTCAAATAGGCTACACATGGGCTAAGCGACACACTAACCTCCAGGCTCTGCGAGGAGGCGGCCCCCCAATGAGCGCTATAGCGCCCTGTCTTCAGCTTGCCGCATCCAGCATCTGACTTATCGACGCGAAAACTACTGAATAGATCGGACGGAAATTTTGCAGAGATGTAGTTCTAAGATCCTGGAATATCATGTGGCATCTTTACATAGTTTAAAACAAAGTCGATCCCGCTGTCTGTCTGTCCCTATGTATGTTTAGATCTTTAAAACTACGCAACGGATTTTGATATGTTTTTTAAATAGATAGAGTGATTCAACAGGAAGGTTTATATGTATAATACATGCATATTATAGTAGAGAAACACTGATAGTTTTAGAGGTTTCTAATGTGATGTCGTAAATACACACATTTTTTTGGTCTTACATTGCAAACGCTGGCTGAACCCTATGAGATAGATAAAAATAATGTACCTACAGTATTGTACACCTTAAAAAGATCTACAAAAAAGTCCCTTTGAACTTTTTTTTGTCCTTTACTTTTTAAGAGAAATAATGGCTTATTTACGAAGCAATTTTAAGCAATACAGAATCAATCCTTATCCAGTTAAATACCTTAAATACATTGTGCATTTAATATAAATCAATATGGCTCTTTACAGCATGTAATTTAAATGAATATTTTCTAAGATATTAATGATTTAAAATGCAGGGACACAGCGATTAGAACGGAGCGCGGCTCTACCGGACGGGGGGCCGATTCTGTATTATATTTAGTATCAGCGTTGCACCCGTGCGAAGCCGGCGCGGGTCGCTAGTTTTATATAATCGGAAAACGGCATTACAATTTCACTGCCAGGCGCAAGCACAGCCTACGATACACTTGTACGTGCGTCGTCGGCCCTCTTTGTAATATCAAACATTTATGTTCCAGAGACACACAACTATTTGAGATGTTCCGTCTCTCTTGCTCCCTCCTGGGCTCCGTGCGAGGCAAGAGCACAGAGATGAGTGCAGAGAGCCAGCAGCAGTTGATAGCGGCGTTACTGAAGCTAGCGCACAACTGTCTCATGTTCGACTTTATTGGCACTTCGGGGGACGAGGCCTCGGACGACCTGTGTACTGTGCAGGTGAGTACCTATAGAATCTCTCTCTCTCTCTCTCTCTCTCCTCGGCTCAGTGAGATACAAGAGCACAGAGATGAGTGCAGAGAGCCAGCAGCAGTTGATAGCAGCGTTACTGAAGCTAGCGCACAACTGTCTCATGTTCGACTTTATTGGCACTTCGGGGGACGAGGCCTCGGACGACCTGTGTACTGTGCAGGTGAGTACCTATAGAATATCTCTCTCTCTCTCTCTCTCTCTCTCTCTCTCTTTCAACGTCACTTTGTGAGAAAACTTGCAATAAGTTTTTCTAAACATATCCTTTCAAAACTGTCATAAACCCGCTTCCGCTGTCTACCTAAATCCACCTCAATTACAAAATTACTTCACAGATTCCCACATCATGGCGGCCGACATTCCTCGAATCAGCTACCCTTGATCTATTCTTCGAGCTATACCACGGTTTGGGAGGGGGTCTGGCGTCGCTTGCGCTCTCGTGCCTGGTGCAGCTCGCCTCGGTGAGACGGAGTCTGTTCAGCAATAATGAACGGGCTAAATTCTTGAACAGATTGTGTTCGGGTGTGCTCAGGATATTGGATAATACACAGGTAAGACGATAAATAATAATAAATAAAAGTGTCTACCTAAAAATCTTGGATTTTGACGTTGAAAGTACTTAGGTATGCATTGCATAGTATGCATAAGCAGCAAAGTTATAGGATTTTTTGACAATTTAGGATCTCTATTTCTGCACTAATGTACCAGGCAAGCATAATTAAGAAGAAGTGTCTAACCGCGTGGCGCAAAACCTCTTGTGTGTGTCCCGTGCTAAAGTACCAACTTTAGCACCTTTAAAACTTAGTTGAATAAGAGGTTGAACTTAGTTGAATACTCCTACCAGGTTATAACAGCCTGGTGGCTGTTATAACCTGGTAGGAGTAAGTCCTTTCTAGCTATACCATGGTTTGGGAGGGGTTCGGGCGTTTCTCCCGCTCTCGTGCCTAGTGCAACTCGCCTCGGTGAGTCTGTTCAGTTCAGTTCAATAATGAACTTGCTAAATGACTTTACCATTTACCATTGATTTTACCATTACTATCCAGCAGGGCAATGCAGCCAGCGTCTTGGGGACGCTTCCGTCTGGTATTGATATGAATCAGTTGAGCTACCTGTAGATTAGTTGCAACAGTCTGCAGTTACCAAAATTTTAAATTCTAGCTCTAATTTGTTCCTATTAATTGATGGTAATTTACAGGTAAATAAGTAAATAATGCCAAAGTGTCCTAAATCTTGGATTATGACCAGTGATAGGAATAGGTAGGGCTTATTTACCTAAACTTCGAGGAACAGTGAAAAGAATCGGAGACTTCCTTCCGAAAATATTATTTTTCCGGAACATCGGCCCCAAAATTCCGAACATTACTTAGGTAAATTAAATATAATGTTATTCGAATAATTAGTTGGTCTATTTTTACCTCAAGTTTGCGACTAGACATAACATAGAGTCGTTACAACCACAAAATTTTCTTTTGGAAAACAAAAATCAAAATCAATCAATATAAAAAACTCTTTATTTCCATAAACACAATAAATGTACACTTAAAAAAGGTCAAATTGTAAAACTTAACACTGACACGGAAATAAAGTGATATTTTTGATTTCTGTCGCTTCGAGAAACCAGATAGTTTCCACAAAATGCGTACCGCCTCTAGGTAGATGTTTACGGTATAGGAGCTGCCCATTTCGTTATTTCGTTTCATGTTTTCCAATTAATAAGAAGTTCCAAACCGCGTAGCGCAAAACCTCTAAAGAAGTTTTGAAGCTGCAATAGTACCAGGCTGTTACAACCTGGTAGGAGTAAGTCTCTTTGAGCACTACCACGGTTTAGGAGGGGGTCTGGCATCTCTTGGGCTCTCGTGTCTGGCGACTTTGAAAGTACGAGATAAGCATATTTAGCAAGAAATAAAACTTTAATAATGACGAAGCGACCTTTAACTGAGCTCAGACCTCAAAGATGCACAACTACCAAGGTTCGATATACATCTCTTAAATACAGGGATATTGGTAATTTACTGACACTGCGTGAACTGCCCATCATCGAGTGCATGTTCGTGAAGACATCAGGTCCTAATTGCACCTAATTTGAGACTTCCACTTTCGAGAAGCTATAATCTCCCGAATTTTACTACGATCGATGATGATGTCTTCATAGAAATAATGAATTCAATTTCCTGTCTTTCCAGGGTCTATCAGAACCTACAAACTACCACGAGTTCTGCCGCCTCCTAGCCCGTCTCAAGTCCAACTACCAGCTGGGAGAGCTGGTGATGGTGGATAACTATTCACAGCTGATTGCACAGATCGCAAAGTTCACTCAGCAGAGCTTACAGGTAATTGATATAGATGCTATAATCCCTTGGCAACGTCCTAACAGGATCAGTAAAAGTACCAGGCTGTTATAATTTGGTAGGAGATAGTTTCTTCGAGCTCTACCAAAGGTGCATTCCACTCAGAGGTCTCGGGCAGCTATTTTGGGGATATGCTTCACTAAACTACCAGGCAAGCATGATTTAGTGGTAGAGTCTAACCGAGTAGAGAAAAACTTCCTATGTAATAATCACAGCAGTTTTTATGCTCCAAAAGTACCAGGCTGTTATAATCTAGTAGGAGTAACGGACTCCTCAATCTCTACTTCAACAGCCTATATTGGTCTTACTGCTGAACGCCTCCCCCTGATAAGCGACTTATTGGCTTTTATTTCATGGGGGGTAATGCCCATAATCCCCACACTGGGCATGCGGGTTGGAGATCGCAGTCCGGCATAGGGCGCTACTGCCCGCCCCCGGCGAATATCCCTTAGTTACGACACCCGCGGGAAGAGTTGGGGTGGTGCAAATTCTAAGCCGGCACCTCACGGCACGTAACGATAACAGACTCGCTTAGGTACAACCTATAAAATAAATCCTACATTTATTTCTATTTCAGATGTGGCAATTCGCACCGAACTCAGTTCACTACCTGCTCTCCCTCTGGCAAAGAATGGTGGCCTCAGTTCCTTACGTGAAGGCCTCCGAACCGCATTTACTAGAGACCTACGCGCCTGGCGTCACAGCGGCCTATATTGCCTCGAGATTGGACTCTGTTGCTATGGTTGTAAGGTATGTCATTCATTAGCTAAAAATTATCCTAGGTTATCCTAGATTGCACAAACGCTCGATTCAGTTACAACTGACCATATACGAGTATCCGACATCAACTGTCGGTCGAAAGACCACTGGCTCAGTAGACCAGATGGGTCGGACCCGGTTCAGAGATCTCCCTCTGTTCCTACTTGGGGGAAATCCACCTTTACCCCCAAAAGTATATTGTACACCTAGGCGAGAAAGTGCCCAATTCCTATCGAGTGTGTGATTTGAGTCATTTGATTGAGTGTCTTAAAACACACGAGGTAGGAATCGCGCTTTCTCCCGAGTGATAATAAAGAGCTTTATACTACACCTTCGAGGAAAATCATCGTTTTAGAATCTTCAAAATCACTCGAGTAAATGCAAATTCTAAACTTAACTATAGTAATAAATACGTATGTGAATAAATACGTGCGATTTTCACATGTGTTCTTTTTTTGAATTATTGTTCCGAATACGGAAGAGGCCGATAGCATAATAAGGTCGAATTTGGAGTAAAAACTTTTTGTCGTTTGACCTATTATGAAAATAAACATAGCTACCAGCTGATCTTTTAGAAAAAAAAAATAACACGTTAGAAATGGGTTTCCATACATTTTTCTGAAATGAAATTCCATACAGTTTTCCCTCCCGCATTTCAATACGCATGCAATGACATACTTTTTACCTTATGTTTGGAAAAGGAATAAGCAACTTTCTGAGCAGGTGTAGTATAAAATAATAAACACTTAACACCATTAAAAACTGAAAAGTAAAATCGGATTGGCTGTGTCAGGGACGCAGCTGATAATATAGCACGTAAAACGTCTTCTGCTTCGTGCTACAGAACAACGCACAGCGCGGCTCGCTTTGCTCGCCACGCCACTCTGTATGAGGATTGAGACACACACCCCATGTGTACGCTCGGTCAAACGGAACCATCTTGAGCTCGGTCAAACGGAACAATAGGTTAATTGACATAATTATCATATTTTGCGCAATAAATAAATATTTTCCGTAGTATTTGACTTGAGAAACCAATATTTATAGATTTCTGATATTAAACTGAGTGTGCTCATATAAATAATTGCTTGTACCACCCTTTTTAAGTTGGTTAAATTTTAGTTTAAACATATTTAAGTTTTTTAAGTGAAAACTGTTAAGCTTTAGTTACCACCAATGTGTCTACTCATTTAAAGTTATACAAGCTGTTTGTTTTCCATCGAAAATAAAATAAAATAAGAGTGTGAGATGACTAGGTACTTATTTTCAATTTAAATATTTATTTTTTTCATTTTTCATTTTGTACTCCGAAAACGCTAACGGCCATGTTGTGACTGAGTATTCATTACATAAACAAAGCCCGAGATGGTAAATTCAGTTCCGAATGCGCCATTTTCAGCGCTATTACAGCTACATTTACGGTAGCGACAAATGCTCTATTTAATTAGTTAAATTCCTTTCATACATTGGGTCCATTCAATGCAGATTAGAATCCCCAACACTCTATTTTCTTAAATCAGACTCACCCAGTACGCCATACTTATATTCCAGGGACGGTCTGGAAGACCCGTTAGAAGACGTCGGCACAGTCCAGCAGCAACTCGACCAGCTGTCAGTGATCGGTCGCTGCGAGTACGCGAACACTTGCCAGCTGTTGGTGGCGCACTTCGACCGCGCCGCGCTGGCGTACAGCGTCGAGACGCAGCAGCAGCAGATTGTGGTTCTACAAGGTATGGGGATAGGGACCAAATTCCCCAGAAAAATTTTGTTCGGTAGATGCCGGATGGTCCAGAAAAGTTGGAGCCCCTAGGGCTTTCAACATGGACCATTGATAGATTAAATTCATTCTATAAGTACTAGGCAACCATAAACAGCAAGGAGTGTAAGGAAAAGTCACTTTATTGGACAGAATAGGCCAATTACAGCGCAAAAGTACCAGGCTGTTACAAGTGAGTAGGAGTAAACCGCGCGTTTCAAATGTTTGCGGTCATTGAACTATGAATTTGAAATCACATTTTCTAATTAGAACGCGGTCGTTCCATGTTGAGGTCGTCAACTGATTGTGAACTGTCTTAACTATGACCTAAGGACCACAGTCTAGTATCAACTCGACCAGCTGTCAGTGATCGGACGCTGCGAGTACGCGAACACTTGCCAGCTGTTAGTGGCTCACTTCGACCGCGCCGCGCTGGCGTACAGCGTCGAGACTCAGCAACAGCAGATTGTGGTTCTACAAGGTATGGGGATAGGGACCAAATTCCCCTGAAAAATTTTGTTCGGTAGATGCCGGATGGTCCAGAAAAGTTGGAGCCCCTAGGGCTTTCAACATGGACCATAGATAAAGTCAGTCTATAAGTACTAGGCAACCATAGACAGCAAGGAGTGTAAGGAAAAGTCACTTTATTCGATAGAATAGGCCTACGACAGCGTAAAAGTACCAGGCTGTTAGAAGTGAGTAGGAGTAAACCGCGCGTTTCAAATGTTTGCGGTCATTGAACTATGAATTTGATATCAAATTTTCGAATTCGAACGCGGTCGTTTCATGTTGAGGTCGTCAACTGATTGTGAACTGTCTCCTCTACGACGTTAGGACTACAGTCTAGTACTCATCAACTGGACCAGCTGTCTGTGATCTGTCGCTGCGAGTACGCGGACACTTGTCAGATTCAGATTGTGGTCTTACAAGGTATAGAGATAGATGCTAAAGGCCCCTGAAAGTGTCTAAAATTGAGTCTTAGGTTGACTAGGATAGTCCAGAAAATTTTGGGAGCCCTAGGGCTCCCACTTTGACCCTTAGAGTAAAATCATTTTACAAGTACTAGGCAACCATAAACAGCAAGGAGTGTAAGAAGGAAAAGTCATTGATATCGTTATAAAATAGGCCCGTCGCAGCGCAAAAGTACCAGGCTGTTAGAAGTGAGTAGGAGATCCTCTGACAGTGTCTGGTGCTTGACCCACGTCTTCGTATCACTAAAAAACCTTTTGAAATATCTTGCGTTGGAGCTAGATCTTTAGGCCCCCAGTTTTGAGCCCTAGATAGACCCTAGATACGGCTGAGTTATTCTCAAAGTACTAAGCCATCTTAAACCAACAAGAATTGTAAGGAAAAGTCGCTAATATTTTCACAAAATGGGTATACCACTGCGCGAAAGTACCAGGCTGTTATAAGTTAGTGGGAATAAATCACATGCCTTTAAATTTTTTTTAATTTTTTTTTATTTAGACGCACAAAACATAAAATAATCACAGAATATACAAAACTTAAATAAAATTGGTTCAGAACTTGATTATTTCACAAATTATATGCATACAGAGAATCTTACGAGCAAAACATGTAGAGCAAAAAATTCACAATATAAAAATTTTTGGTGTATATATATATAAAACAGAATAAAGGGATACCATAGGCTAATTATAAGTAAGCGTTTGAGCACACCTACCAGCAATTAGACCATTGTATGTTTAGTATTAGGAGTTTAATTTAATTTAATTGATTTTAAGGTTCGGGTAAACTGGCTCAATTTGGGAACAAAAACGTCAAGTATAATGTTATCCTGTTAAATGTAATAGAGCTACTAGATTTTGAACTTACTGGCCTACGTCCTAAAGATTATAATGTCTTATCTAGTAAATTATCTAAGCTCAGTGATTTACCAGTATAACAAGACCTCGAATCTAATCCATTCCTCTCTCCCCAACAGGTCAACTAACCTGGCTAGTCTACATAATAGGAGCAGCTATAGGCGGTCGTGCGTCCCTCAACGCGTGCGATGAAAACGATGCTATGGATGGAGAGTTGGTGTGTAGGGTCCTTCAGCTTATGGACCTTACAGACAATAGACTGGCGCAGGTAAATATTAGCTATGTCCACTGTTGAACATGCCCCCAGACAAGGGGGCTTTTCCGTAATAACACGCTTGGCAGGGGATTGGTGATGGCGGTGGAATTGTTAAATACAGGGTGTTATGGAAAGGATGTACTAAGCCGAAAGGACCCCTAAGTAATTTTGAGTCAGCGCCAAATAAGCAAATTAATTAATTACGTAAAGGATGATCCGCGGCGGCGGCGCGGCGCGACACGTCCCTTCGCCGCTAAATGTTTGGCCCCGACTCAAAATTACTTAGGTATACTCACATTAGTTTAAGAACTTAGTTATTAAGGTTAATTAAAAACTCAAAATAATTACAAAAATAAACATTTGGTGCGTGGCAGTGTGTTGATCGCCTTAGGCCTACTTGTGCCAAAATTTGGAGTTAAATAAACAACTCGAGGCTTCCCAAATCGGTGTTAATGTTTTGAATTTTCAGCTCACAGTTTATATTGCACCAGTGGAAATTAACCCAGAGTCATCCAACCCGAGGTTAATGTCATGTTCATTCATTCTTTTTACATCCGGCCAAATATAGTAGGACGAATGCTGAATGATTTAAGTGTACTGCTCTCTCTTGCTCTACAGTAATTTGAAGAAGTTTTCTATTCCTTCATGTCAGATTTGAAATGACATGTGGTTCTTGATCGCATTATATTGACTGTTGTTTATTTTCTTATTAGTTTCTGTCCGCGGCTTCGCACGGTTTTTATAGATGGAAACGTTTAAAGGGCATTTTTTATCCCAGGTGGAACTGTTTTATGGGATGAAAAGCCTGTGTTTGATTCCAGGCTTACATCAATGCAAAATTTCAGCCCGACCGATCCGTTCAGTAATCATGGTGTGAAGAGGGAACAAACATCTAAACATCCATCCAAACTTTGCATTTATAATATTAATGTAATTAAAATGTATGAAGCTAGATACTTACTTGGTATGATTGGACCGTTCTGCAATTCTTCTATTATAAAAGTCCAAACTAAAGTATTCAATGATCTCTTCATTATCATCAGACAATCAACCAGTCATTTATTGTTCAGGACCAACAAACCGATACGACAAACTCTACCAACATTACCTAACCTATAAAACATCGCAGCTTTCATATTTTTGACAGTACTAGCCCAGAGTTAGTTGACCTAATCCTCCCACATCAGTGGGTTAAAATTTTCAATATTTAACACAAGGTTAACTCCTAACTCTTGGTGGTACAAGAAATAATTCGAATTTAACTCCAAAGTAGAATTTAGCTCTGAGTTAACCGTGTTAACCTACCCTGGCGCAAGTGGCCCTTAGTGTTAATAACCATGATGGATTTAAAAGTTTTTTCAAATTATTAATTCCAGGGTGGCTGTGAAAGGCTTGAGCTGGCCATGATGTCGTTCTTCGAACAATTCCGTAAAATCTACGTCGGGGAACAAGTTCAGAAGAACAGCAAAGTGTATAGAAGACTTAGTGAGGTGTTGGGGCTCAACGATGAAAGTCGACTGCTGAGTGTGCTCATGAGGAAAATGTAAGTACTTTATACCTTAAGAGTCGCTAATTACGGTACAAAAAAGACTGGATACTTTACAAAATTAACCGTAAACTACACAAAAGTACCAGGCTGCTATAAGTTAGCAGGGGTAAATCACTCATTTTAAATGTATGCGATAGTGTCAATGATCTTGCCAAATTTTCAAATTTGCATGTACCTAGGTAAATAGAGTCGAAGTTAGAGGCATTTTCAGTAGAACTGTTAATTTTAGTATTTTATATCTTAAGACAAAATTATTATGGTACAAAATGGAACAAAATAGAACTGACACGTTACAAAAGGGATCGTACACTGCGACCAGGCTTCTATAAGTTAGGAGGAGTAAATTACAAATTTCAAATGTATGTGTGCAGTCTCAATGAACTACATTATTGTGTGTAAGTTAGGCATAAGTCTAGAAGAACAGTAAAGTGTAGACGAGTGAGGTGTTGGGGCTCAATGACGAAAGTCGACAGCTTAGTGGGCTGATGAGAAAAATGTAAGTATTTTATACCTTAAGAGTCACTAATTTCGGTACAAAATGAAACAAAATAGACCTGACATGTTGCAAAATAAATCGTACACTGCTCAAAAGTACCAGGCTTCTATAAGTTAGGTTAGGTTAGTAAACTACAAATTTCAAATGTATGTGTCAATGAACTAGATTATTATGTGCAAATAACTTCATCACTAATTTCCCGTTGAACAAATCCGTTGAATCCGTTACTCGTTACGTTATTAGAACTCGCAATAGGAAACTGCATAACTACTTGTATTTCCAGCGGAAAGAACTGAGCGAGCGTTGAAATGACGCTCCGCTTACTCATCTGTATTTTCTTTTGCGGTGGAAATCAACAGACAAACTATTTGTTGGTTGGTGAAAATGTTAACCCATTTCATTTAAAAGGAGTCCGTCCCGCCCATTATTTCCCGCTCATTCCCCTTTCGCGGTGGAAACACAGCTTAAAAATCACAATTACGGTTCAAAATAGAATAAAATGGACCGGGTACGGTACAAAAATAGACCGAACACGGTACAAAATGAACTATACACTGCGCAAAAGTACCAGGCTACTATAAGTTAGTAGGAGGAAATCACTTGTTTCAAATGTATGCGATTCCAGCTAGACAATGCTGTGTAAAATAGCCAGCATTTATTCGTCAGGCCACGTCGTCCCACAGAGTCGACCTCCAAAAGTCCAGCATAACTTTTCTTAACTGTCTGTTACAGCATAACAAACCTGAAATACTGGGGCGGCTCAGAACAGATCATAAGCAAGACATTAAACCTCCTCAGCGAGCTCAGCGGAGGTTACTCCTGCGTGAGGAAGCTGGTGAAGTTGGAGGAAGTTCAGTTCATGCTCACACATCATACGGTGAGGAATTAACAAGTTTTATAAGGTCTGACAGAGGTGGTGTCGTGGTCGGCTAACCTCTTGGTGAGCCCGTACTACTACTTGTCCCTGGGGATTCGTCCCTGGGGAACGGTAGTAGGTGGCGGGCCGGTGCACCCCGGTTCCCACCGCTAATGATTTCCTTCTTCGGGGGATATTTTTAGCGGCGGCCGATAATCCGACAAGGGGATGGTAATCCAAAAAAAAAGTATGGAAGCAAATCTAAATCAAATCAAATCAAATCAAAATCAAATCCAAATCAAATCAAAAACTCTTTATTTCCATAAATACAATAAATGTACACTTAGAAAAGGTCAAATCATAAAACTAAACACTGACACGGAAATAAAGTGATATTTTTGATTTCTGTCGCTTCGGTATGTAGACTAAAGTAAAGAAGCGACGAAGAAACCTTTAGCCTGTTAGTTGTTATTTTTCGAGTTGGAGCAAAACTCGTCCCAAGCTTTTTTATCCTCTAGATAATCTGATATTTTGTAGTAAGCCTTTTTACAAAGGATATGTTTGACAATTTGTTTGAATTTATTTATTGATAATTTTTGCAACTCACTTGGAGTTTTGTTGTAGAAGCGTATACATTGCCCTTTAAAAGATACATTTATCTTGTGTAGCCTAGTTGTGGGCACAGCGAGTTTATCCTTATTTCTAGTATTTATATTATGTATGTCGCTATTTTTAGGGAATAGATTGATATTTCTATGAGTGTACAACAAGTTTTCATAAATATATTGACATGGTACTGTCATTATTTTTATTTCTTTGAATTTATCACGCAGGGATTCTCTGGGACCCATATTATAGATTGCACGAACAGCTCTCTTCTGCAGCACAAATACGGTGTTAATATCTGCAGCGTTCCCCCACAGCAGTATGCCATAAGACATAACACTATGGAAGTAGCTGAAATAGACTAGTCTAAAGAGTCAAAGGTCTGACAGATAGACGACAGCAGCTTGTGTTGTGGCTGATTCCAAGAAGAAGAGACGGTGGAACATGTTGTGTTACACTGCACGGCCACAGAGGAAGCCAGACACAAGACGGGGCTGAAGAGTGTCATTAAGGAATCAACCCCATCCACACCCACAGAAAAACTGTCAGTCGCCAAAAGTCCTGGTCCTGTACTTCAAGGAGCTGCGCTGGTTAGGGCCTGTTTAGGCAGGGGGATTAATTTTTATTTTAATTTATTTGGAAGACAGGACAGTACATAGATATATGTATAAAGAAATACAATAAGAATTTTCTTAGACCAGTAAAGTCTCCACTATAAACAAATTTACACATAAAAACTGGTGAACAGACTTCACAAATCAACATGTAGTGTGAAAATTATCTTACTTAGGTAAAGGAAAGTGCAAAATAATTAATTGAAATAAGTACATAAAAATATTAAGTAGTAGGTATTAATATTAACAAAGGTAAAACATTATTTCAAACAAAAAAAGAGGAAAAGACCAAAGGCAAAATACAATAATATAAACTAAGTTGGTTCGTCCTTGCGGCAGCAATGCCTACAATGCTTCTACGAAACGAGACGGCGGCGGTTGAGTTGAAAATATCAATTTCGTTGAAAAATTTATTTTTAACTCTATTCAGAAACATGTTCTGCCTATAATTTGTTCTAGAGGTTGGAGTCCAAAAAGTTTTCTTTTTCCTAGATGAAGCCCGTGGGCAATGCAAATAAATATTTTCAATTATCCCATGCGAGATGTCTGTGCAGATCTCGGTTCCTCCACTCAGAATTAGGTAAACGAATAAGGCTGGAATAACTGAGTTCGCACAAAAAGCTGCTAGACTGAGAATGTGTTCCACTTTCGCACAGTGGAGCTTGCTTTATTATAATTTAAAATCAGATATCAGACTACATGGTTAAAATGTACGCGGTCGCATTTGTGACCAGTAAAAAAAAAGCCAAAATGTACATGGTCTCAAATGAGACCACTTGAGATAAGTGGCCCTAAGTGGCCAATGCTCGGTCAAAATAAACGTTTTATCTATGAATCTGTTTATTTTCTGTCTGATTGGCGTTTAGGGGTGTGTTGCCAACCAACTTGACAATGACATCTAGGTTGCCTACAACGGATATTTATGTTACATAAAATTGACACAATTATTAAAAAACACAAGAATCTACAAAATCAATAATCAAATTACAAATCAACACAATAATCAAAAAGAAATACATTGGATTTAGAAAATGTTTGCAACCCAGTGAACGAAAAAATCATGAAATAAAAGATGATTCCGAATGCGTCATGCAGCGCGCGAAAATCGCTATATTTACGCCAGCGATATAATTATGCAAAAAAAACTGATGTTGGAAGGTGCTATACTATATTTCCCATTTTATGTTTTTGTAGCTAATCCCAAAATCATTTTTAACACATCGCACCTTTGCTTCAATAACGTGATAAGTCCGAAAATTCATATTTTTTTTATTTGATAATTGAAACCGCCGTGACCGATTTTATTTTTCAAAAAAACGTGGTATCTTTTGTGCGTGTAATAGCGAATCTATGGGTGAAAGAGATCGCGCGACTGTGTCAGATCGCGATATCACATTGTCTCTTTCTGCGCGGAGATTTGTTTCGACAACGAAACAAAACAGTTGTCACTACGCCCGTGCAGAGGAAGGTGCTCTTAAATTTCAGCGAAAACGTGACATCACGACTTTATCACTGTATGGTTGCAGAGGTAAGCTTTAATTCATTTATTATTTTTTATTTTATAATGTGATATTGTAGGTTAACGCAGTGTTGTTTAAAAAATGTGTGATGTTGTTACTTGTAATAAATGCTCATGTCACACTGTTGCCGAAACAATGAGAATTTTGCTTTGTGTTATCTCATGATACAACATTGTAGATGATGAAACTTTTTCTAATACAAAAACCAAGTTATACATATCGGCTGATGTTCCGTTTCTGAACAAAAAAATAATAATTTGACCAGTAATATTCCTAAATATTACTTTTTCAATGCTAAAACAAAGTAACTAATTGTACTTATTTTTCCAGATGGGATCGCGATCCACTCTATAACGCGTGGTAGGTAGGTACTTCTATTTATTTATTTATTTATTAAAGAAGATAGAAGTTTACAGTTCTACTGTTAACTATTCCGTGCGCGTGGTAATGAAGTTACTAAGTTTGGTTTATATTTTTTCAGTCGAAGTAAAATTAAATATTTTTTTTTTTTTTTTTGATTAGGACGCAACGTTAAGCTCAGGGGGTGCAAAGTCAAATATAGAGGAAGCAACGCTAAAAGTGGATGGCGCAGCAAAAAAAAGCGGTACTATCAGTATCCAATGGCCATCGTTGTGATTCTACCAGCAGCAGTGACTCAATCGAAATCAAAAACGAAACCGGTACTTGCGTTTACAAATACCTCGTCAAGATTTCAGAAACAGTCGAAAATCTAGTTGTTGTATTCTATTCAGATAATTTTGGGGGACAACAAAAAATAAATTTATGATCTACATGCAGTCAAACTAACAGGGTGATTCGACTTCAAAAAAGCGACCCTGAAGCTTTACTTTTTAAAGATTCTTATGCTGATAAACAATTTAAAAAAGCTATAGTTATTAAAAAGAAAAGAAACGTCACCTCGAATTTGGAATAAAAAAATGCAAACAATCAAAAACCTGGGATATCTGATAAAAAAAAACAGACCTAATGGATTTGGTTAGCAAAAATCTCATCCCCAAATACCATAGGTCATTTTATGAATGTTTGTAACTTTTAAGAACAGCAGATTTTTAAATACAGGCTGATTTTAATACTTACGCCAAAACAAAAGTGAGATCAGCATTTATTAGTCCACTGCTGGACATAGGCCTCCTCTAATGAGCGCCATAGCGCCCTGACTGACTGTTACATAATTTAAGATAAAGTGATCATTGTAAGAGACTAATTGAATGTAAAATTGTGATTTTATGTTGTTTAAGTTAGTTGTACTGATTTAAAGTGCTATAACAATAAATTTAGTCCTAACAAAACTATTATTATTATTATTACTAAATTTATTGTTGGTTTGTTTGTATTTAAGAATGTTATATACTTGTTTTGTGTAAGACAAGTTAGATATAAATGTTTAATTCTAGTAATTTTTTTTTACATTAATGCAAACTCTTAAATAATAGTTTCTTATTCATCTGTCAGAGATTTTAAGCGCTGTTGAATAGCCAATCTCTACCCACTAAGTTATAATTAGGTATACTAATTACTCAATTATCAAAGTTTGATTGTTTAGAAAGGTGGATATTCTTATAATTAATCTTAAGATTTTAATTTCTCTAGTAAAATGTGATTCTCATTTAGTAATGAACATTAATAATTGTGATTATTCGTAATGTCAGTCTGATTTTTTAATGTTTTTTTTATAGAAATTATAATAAGTGTATTTTGCAATGTGCAATTGCACTGTTTCCAATAAAGATTGGTTCTGAAATCTAAAAGTTTTTGTTTCAACAATGTGTTATCATTATAATAACTCAGTTTCATAACTAAAGTAATATCATCAAAATCGTGACAATTTAGTTTGTAACACTTTTCTTACTATATATTTGCAAGAACAATGTGACATGTTTTCCCCTTTTTCTCAAATAAGGAAAAATTGTTGCTAAAGGGCTAAATTATCAGTATTTTGATAAGTTTTCACATACTTAAATTGTTATAATTTACAATAAATCGTAGATTTACTGTAAAAAAATATTCGTTTTGACACAATAATTTTTTTAAAGTTAAAAAACGCTCTCCTCTAAAATTGCCATTTTCAAGATAACACATTATTGAAGCAAAGAGGCGACATGTTTTTGCAAATAAATTATCTATATCATCGCTTTAGTTTACCCCTATTAAATTACTTATTTCTCCTTCCCAGGCGGAGCATTTTCCCTTCCTCGGGATAACTGGCGTGGGAGCCCGAGAGATGCGCTGCCGGACCATGCTGTACACAGCACTCGGCAGGCTGCTGATGGTGGAACTGGGAGAGGACGAGGAGCGGTTCCATCAGTTCATGATGCCGCTCACAGGTACCGTGCTACACTAGCAGGGGGGTGGGGGGCTCGTGGGAGGCGCTGCCGGACCATGCTGTACACAGCACTCGAGAGCCTGCTGATGGTGGAACTGGGAGAGGACGAGGAGCGGTTCCATCAGTTCATGATGCCGCTCACAGGTACCGTGCTACACTAGCAGGGGGGGGGGCTCGTGGGAGGCGCTGCCGAACCATGCTGTGCACAGCACTCGGCAGGCTGCTGATGGTGGAACTGGGAGAGGACGAGGAGCGGTTCCATCAGTTCATGATGCCGCTCACAGGTACCGTGCTACACTAGCAGGGGGGTGGGGTCTCGTGGGAGGCGCTGCGGGACCATGCTGTACACAGCACTGAGCAGGCTGCTGATGGTGGAACTAGGAGAGGACGAGGAGCGGTTCCATCACTTCATGATGCCGCTCACAGGTACCGTGCTACACTAGCAGGGGGGTGGGGGGCTCGTGGGAGGCGCTGCCGGACCATGCTGTACACAGAACTCGAGAGCCTGCTGATGTTGGAACTGGGAGAGGACGAGGAGCGGTTCCATCAGTTCATGATGCCGCTCACAGGTACCGTGCTACACTAGCAGGGGAGTGGGGGGCTCGTGGGAGGCGCTGCCGGACCATGCTGTACACAGCACTCGAGAGCCTGCTGATGGTGGAACTGGGAGAGGACGAGGAGCGGTTCCATCAGTTCATGATGCCGCTCACAGGTACCGTGCTACACTAGCAGGGGAGTGGGGGGCTCGTGGGAGGCGCTGCCGGACCATGCTGTACACAGCACTCGAGAGCCTGCTGATGGTGGAACTGGGAGAGGACGAGGAGCGGTTCCATCAGTTCATGATGCCGCTCACAGGTACCGTGCTACACTAGCAGGGGAGTGGGGGGCTCGTGGGAGGCGCTGCCGGACCATGCTGTACACAGCACTCGAGAGCCTGCTGATGGTGGAACTGGGAGAGGACGAGGAGCGGTTCCATCAGTTCATGATGCCGCTCACAGGTACCGTGCTACACTAGCAGGGGAGTGGGGGGCTCGTGGGAGGCGCTGCCGGACCATGCTGTACACAGCACTCGAGAGCCTGCTGATGGTGGAACTGGGAAAGGACGAGGAGCGGTTCCATCAGTTCATGATGCCGCTCACAGGTACCGTGCTACACTAGCAGGGGAGTGGGGGGCTCGTGGGAGGCGCTGCCGGACCATGCTGTACACAGCACTCGGCAGGCTGCTGATGATGGAACTGGGAGAGGACGAGGAGCGGTTCCATCAGTTCATGATACCGTTCACAGGTACCGAGCTACACTAGCAGGGGGCTGGGGGGCTCACAAACCCGTCGAAGTCGCTTTTTTTAGATATAAACTGATTTCTTATTAAAAACTTCTTAACAAAGTTTATTTTATTTCCAGCCGCCTTCGAAAGTATAATCAACCTACTGGGCCCGACGGACGGACCGATGTACGCCACAGAGGAGGCCAAGAAGACGTTGATAGGCCTGGCGAGGGATCTTAGAGGCCTCGCATTCGCGTTTAATACGAAGACTACCTATATGATGTTGTTTGACTGGATGTAAGTATAGTATATTTCTTGCTGCATTCTTACTACCCGTTGTTCTATTACCCGTTTTCTCGTAGGAATGATGCATTTTCCCGCGGTAAAAAGTAACCTATGTTCATCAGGAATAATGTGGGCTTCTAATGGTAAAAGAATTTTTCAAATCGGTCCAGTAGTTTCGGAGCCTATTCAATACAAACAAACAAACAATCAAATCTTTCCTCTTTATAATATTAGTATAGATTATTAAAAGAAATATTTATTTACAAAGAAAAAACCACACCAACCACACAGTATTTTTACTTATGGCGCCACCCTGACCCAAATCAGCGTCCCCACCTATTTTATCTTATTATTCTGTTCAGCGAAGGAATTCTCAAAAATCGATTGGCCAGTTTGTGAACCTTATCATAAGCTTATTTTTAATGCCTCTGTAAAAATATGTTGCATTTTGTTGAATCTCATAAGAGAACGGTATTGCGCGGAATTGTTACTAAATATTTTTTGTCCGAATATTTTGAAATGGATATCCGAAAAGTAATGCCTGAGTCTACTAATATTATAAAGCCGAAAGTTTGTGAAATCTGAATTTTTGTTACCTAGGATCTCCAAATCTACTGAACAGATCAAGATGAAATTTGACGTACGTTTAGAGCAAAGCCTAACTTAGATAATAGGCTACTTATACCGAAAATACGCGAGTAGAAGCTAATTATTTACAATCACACTAATATTATATATGCGAAAGTTTGGATAGATGGATATTTGTTACCTCTTCACGCCAAAACTACTGAACGGATCGGGCTGAAATTTTGCATTGATAATTCTAATCCTGGAATCAAACATAGGCTACTTTTTATCCCATAAATCAGTTCCCGTGGGATAGAAATCACCTTTAAACGTTTTCATAAAAAATGCGTGCAAAGCTGCGGGCATAAACTAGTTTTTATATATTTCTTTCTTACAGCTACCCACTGTACATGAAACTCCTCCTCCGCGGCATAGAGCTCTGGTACAACGTCCCCTCCGTCTCCACCCCCGTGCTGAAACTCCACGGCGAGCTAGCGCAGAACAGAAACCAACGGTTGCACTTCGACGTTAGCTCACCCAACGGTATACTGCTGTTTAGAGAGCTCAGCAACCTCATATGTGCTTATGGTGAGTGTCTTTAATAAAACTAGTATTTATTAAGAACGACTGTTATATTATATGTACCTACATATAAATTTAGTTCTCATGTAAGTGACGTAATTGTCTTTATGAAGTTCTTTAAACCTTAAGGTGAAGTGAGTCCCAAAACCCACGTTTTGACTGTACGGAAAATCAATTTTAAGGCAAGAAAACATTGAATTTATTATAATTTTTTGATGAGCATCAAAAGATTAGGATTCTAGTTAGTAAGTTATGGGAGTCGAAACACGATTGACAAAACTTGACTCGATACAAAAAAATCGCAAAGTTTCCTCTAAATCTTCATTTTTGCACAAATACTTGTACGGAAAAAGCAGTTTCATTTGCTAGTTACTTATCATATTTCAATAAAATTTCGTCTACGTGTTCCCTAATAAGTACTTTAGACGATTATGGTTTTATTTTTTTGCGAAAGAGTATTATTTTAGAGAAAAAAAAAACAAATTTCCATAAAACGAGCAGTGAAATTGCGCGCGGGCTGGCCATTCCGCGGCTCTCGCCTTCCTTCCTCGCCTTCCCCGCGCAACGTTCGCTCGTCCTTGTCTCGCAAAACCGATCCCACTTCGTCTTAAACCTTAAGTTGTCTAATTTTTGTTACAGGCAGCAGAATACTAACAGTGGAAGTGGACAAGAAACAAATGTACTCGATGAAGCTAAAAGGGATATCTCTGTGCTTCTCAATACTGAAGGCGGCGCTCTGCGGCAACTACGCGAACTTTGGCGTTTTTAGGTGAGAATACCGTACCCTAAAGACCAGCATGCCTCGCACAGAAAGAAGATTGCCTTCCTCGACGCCCTCAGTGGCGCAGCGGGCGAAGATCCGCTTGCGACGCAGGAGGTTGCATGATGGGTTCGATTCCCGCCTCGGAACAAATTTGTGTACGATCTGCAGAAATTTGTTCCGGTGGTCTTGGTGTTTTCTATGTATAATAAAAAATATCTATCTATGTAGTGTATTGTATTAAGTATATCAGTTATCTAGTACCCATAACACAAGCTCTGCTTAGCTTGGGGCTAGACAATGCTGTGTGAATTGTCCAGCATTATTTATTTTATTTATTTATTTATATCAGTTATCTAGTACCCATAACACAAGCTCTGCTTAGCTTAGGGCTAGATAAAGCTGTGTGAATTGTCCAGCATTAATAATAAATAAATAAAATAAATAAATAAATAATAATAAATATTGCTGGACAATTTACACAGCATTATCTAGCCCCAAGCTAAGCAGAGCTTGTGTTATTTATTTATTTATATTATTTATTTATTTATATTTATTCATAATTAATTGACTCTATGTTTATTTTCAGGTTATACGGCGACGATGCTCTGGATAACGCACTTAATATGTTCGTGAAATTATTATTAAGTATACCGCATAGTGATTTATTGGTAAGTTTAATCAAAATTACTTTCCCGCTATCAAAAATAGAGGAAAATTATTTAAGAACGCGCCATTTTGTGAAAAGGATAGGCATGAATAGAATAGAAATTTATTTAGCACACAAAACCCTCGGTGTTTTGTGTGCAAAATAAATTTATATTCTGTTTATAGGAAGTTAAAACAAAACAAAAAGTTACAGTAAACACCACAATAGAGACTACATAAAACATACAAACAAACATCATAAAAAAGTGTTATAAAAATAAATTAAAAAGTACCTCTACGTGTAGTCTGATGAAAAATGTTGGTCTTTCCCTAGTGCGTGGCTAAACAGGTCCAGCCTCAGCTTGATGCCGATACCGCCCGAGGACGGAAACAACGCTGGTTTTCAGTCTGAACCTCTGGGTGACGTCACATTACGAGTCTATAGCTAACTTTGCATGATGGGTTATGAACGAAATCAAAGAGTTTGAAGAGATCGGATAAAGTTTATCGTAAATTGTTGCTCACGGAACGACCATTACAGAGCAAGAGAGAGAGCCTATCTAAAGAGAAACAGAAATAGACTAGGCTAATGTCACTGACATGTCCCTTCACCGGGTCTAATTCTAATTCTAATTCTGATTGGGGGAACTGAGATCTGCACGGACATCTCGCATGGGAGTGTATTGTGCATTATCCCCCTGCCTAAACAGGCCCTAACCAGCCCAGCTCCTTGAAGTACCGGACCAGGACTTTTGGTGACTGACAGCTACGTTTCAGTTTTTCCGCGGGTGTGGACGGGGTTGATTCCTCAATGAGACTCTTCAGCCCCGTCTTGTGTCTGACTTCCTCTGTGGCCGTGCAGTGTAATACAACGTGTTCCACAGTCTCTTCTTCTTGGAAGCAGCCACGACACAAGCTGCTGTCTGTGGCTCCAGTCTTAAAAAGATGGTGGTTCAGCTCACAGTGGCCTGTGATCACAGGCCCTTCCCCGGGTGCTCCTGGAGCCCCCCGAAGTCAACTCCCAAGAAGACCAGAACAGCCAACAGGCAAACGAACAGCTCTTGAGAAGCCAACAAGGCTCTCTGAGCGACAACACATGACTCGAGAAAAGCTTTTCTCGACGTAGAAACCGGAGAAAAGAACTCTAGTTCGTTTCCTGCCTGCATTTGACAACGTAGAGCAACGTAGAGTCGAATGTTGAAGACCACTGATGTCACTGACATGTGACAGTTCTCAAACAGACTTTGACATTGACTTATGGTTAATGTTTACCATCCCAACAAGGCATAGGTTTTCGCGTTTCTAAAAGCGGGACCGGAGCAACGTTTTTGAAAAGGCGTAAGCACAAAAATTTTGCTTATTGAAAACTAGAAAACTTATGAAGGAACTAAAGAATTCGTAATTAATACTTAGTGAGTTGCAAAAATTATCAGTAAATAAATTCAAACAGATTGTCAAAACCTTACTGTGCACAAAGGCTTACTATAAAATATCAGATTAACTAGAAGATAAAAAAGCTTGGGGTGGAAGCAAAACAACTAACAGGCTAAAGGTTTCTTCGTCGCTTCTTTACTTTAGTATACATACCGAAGCGACAGAAATCAAAAATATCACTTTATTTTAGTTTTATAATTTGACCTTTTCCAAGTGTACATTTATTGTATTTATGGAAATAAAGAGATTTTGATTTTGAGTAATAAGCTACGAATGAGCAACAAAAATCTTTTATAGAGCGCAGGGTTCTGCTTAGCTTGGGGCTAGTTGATGCTGTCTGGATTGTCTAGGATTATTTTTTTATCTATACTAATATTATGTATAAAGAGGAAAGATTTGATTGTTTGTTTGTTTGTATTGAATAGACTCCGAAACTACTGGAGCGATTTGAAAAATTATTTTACCATAAGAAGCCCACATTATTCCTGATGAACATAGGCTACTTTTTACCGCGGGAAAATGCTTCATTACTACCGGAAAACGGGTGATAGGACAACGGGTAGTAAGAATGCAGCTAGATAGATAGATAGATAGAAAATTCTTTATTGCACACTTATCAAGATAATTTAGAAAAAACAACAATAATTTTCAAAAAATGTGACAATTGGCGGTCTTATCGCTCAAGAGCGATCTCTACCAGACAACCGTGGATGGATAGGATCGTTTGATAAAAGATGGGGATCTGTGTGCATTATTATTACCTAATACAAATTTTACAAATAAAAAAAAAATATCGACAAAAATTACAAATAAACCTAGTTTATTACAATAATTATTATTATTTGTTGACAGGATTACCCAAAACTATCTCAAACGTACTACGTACTCCTAGAAAGATTGGCCCAAGACCACATGCCATACCTGGCGTCCTTACAACCTGACGCGACGTTATACATCCTGGGATCAATATCCGAGGGACTTACCGCATTAGGTGAGTTCTACCAGACAACCTACATACAATATTAGAGAGACCACATGCCATACCTGGCGTCCTTACAACCTGACGCGACGTTATACATCCTGGGATCAATATCCGAGGGACTTACCGCATTAGGTGAGTTCTACCAGACAACCTACATACAATATTAGAGAGACCACATGCCATACCTGGCGTCCTTACAACCTGACGCGACGTTATACATCCTGGGATCAATATCCGAGGGACTTACCGCATTAGGTGAGTTCTACCAGACAACCTACATACAATATTAGAGAGACCACATGCCATACCTGGCGTCCTTACAACCTGACGCGACGTTATACATCCTGGGATCAATATCCGAGGGACTTACCGCATTAGGTGAGTTCTACCAGACAACCTACATACAATATTAGAGAGACCACATGCCATACCTGGCGTCCTTACAACCTGACGCGACGTTATACATCCTGGGATCAATATCCGAGGGACTTACCGCATTAGGTGAGTTCTACCAGACAACCTACATACAATATGTGCTGCAAAAACATACCTTTTGCCACCACACACTTTAAATTTTAAATAGTAAGAGAATTTAATTAAATTAATTATTTATAAATTAATTATTTATTTATTTATTTATAATCAGTTAATGATATTTTAATGTATAATTAATACCTAATAATAATAATGACATTTTAACATTTGCACACCTGCTTGCGGGTCGAATACATTGTCTTCACATAACTTTAAGATCTTGTAATTATTGTATTCTGCAAATAAATGATTGATTCTGATTCTGGAAAGAGCGCAAAGAACGGTATTGTAGGTGGCTTTTAACAAGCCTTACAAGTATCCCATTACTTTTACTGTTTTTCAGCTTCTTATTCTTTTATTTTTTATGCGATGTTTAATGTATGTCTTAGTAATTTTAAATTCCTTCTATTTAGTTGTATTGTATAAAGTATTTACACGGTTTCTAACTCATAATCTTAACTCATATTTATATGGGAATAAAATCATAGTCGCACTTGGTGCTGGTTGAGCTTATTTGTAGCCGAAGGGAAGAGCCCTCGTGTCTCAATACAAGTTATTTTAACTTAGTTAGAGCGAGGAGTCATTTTCTTTGACCCTAATAGGTTTATGTACTAGATAGTGAACAGTAGAAATGTATATTACTATTAATAATTAGACTAGTACGAATATTGTAAACCTTTCTGTAAATAAATATTATTATTAATATTAGACAGACCACATGCCATACGTCGATCATTTATAACCTGACGCGACATATTCAGAAAAAACATCTCAAATTTCTTTCAAAAAAAATATAAAAAAGTGCGAAGTTCATCGTAGAAAAAACGTAGACCCCCTCGATGTCCAGAATCACCCCCTTTCGGCTTAGTACACCCCTTCCGTCGTATCCTGCATTAATAAAGTTTTAATAATTAATTGTAATATTTCAGATACAAGCGTTTGCACGGGCTGCTGCGCCACGCTAGACCACATAGTCACATATCTATTCAAACAATTAATACAGAAATGTAAGTACTCTCAGTAATAGGCTAGACTGTTGTTTTAAATAGGTCTTAAATTATTAATTATTGTCCGATTAGAGGAAAAAATATATTACTATATTTTTTTAGGACCACAATATTTTATGGATGTATTCACAATTGAAATTGAGCTAACTGCAGACTGTTGCAAACAATCTACAGGTAGCTCAACTGATCCATATCAATACCAGTCGTCGTGTCCCCACTACGCGCTGGCTGCATTGCCCCGCTGTATGACAATGCTGATGCGCTGCGACAGATACTGACCAGCTCTCGGGTCACGCGTCGCGAGACCAGACGCGAGAGATAATTTTTAAAAACCCGAAGAGCCTCGGTACCCCACGGACCTAGGGTCTCGACTCCAAGAGGAGCAAATGTGTAGGCTCTGTCGAGACCTGCATATTTGCGCCTCTTGAGATCTTCGGCCAAATCTGCCGCCGCGCCTGCCCTCACGGATGTCCTCGGAAGATGGGAAGGCGCAAGTGTGTCGACGCATGTAGCGTCCCACACAATGGGCCTCCCCAACTCCCATGGGACTAGTGTCATACCGTCGGGCCTCTTACCGTCGTCATATAACAGACCAAAACTTTTAAATCCATCATGGTTATGAACACTATTTATAACGGAATATATACCATGATTTGAGTTTTGTGCTTTCCAATATTTCGGCACAGTTATTCCGTGATCATGGCGCATGAAATTGTGCCAAAATATTGGAAAGATCAAAACTCAAATCATGGTATATATCCCGTCGTAAATGACTTTAATATGTAACAGACCATTCGGCTCGAGAATAGCTGGTACGTTAGCGGCGACAAAGGCCCGCCGGATGATGTCGTTAAGGTTGGCGTGGCGAGATATCCGAAAATTAATTTGTAGGCGACCTCTAGGCGACAACGGCCGAACTACAAGGCTAACTTGTCAATAGAGGCGCTAAAATGAAACGCAGTTTCTAGGCAGACATCTTGTCACAGATTACATTTATTAAGGAACGAATGTAGAACGAATGAAGTGAGTGAGTGAGGAGTGAATTTTGAAATAAACATAACACCCCCACTATTTCAAAACAAAACAACAAACTTACATAAAACAAGTTTAGTTAACTTACATACAACAGCTTACAAACTAGCGACCTGAAACATCTTTAATACCTAGCTTTTGCATGAAGTAGTAATGTTTTACACTGGACAAACTTTTGGTTAAAATATCAGCTGGCATCTCAGCTGTATCTAGATACTTAAGTTCTACAATTTTCTTAGAAATACATTCTCTACAAAAATGATAACGGATATCAATGTGCTTCGTTCGTTTATGAAACATGTTATTTACAGACAACTTCAGCGCACCCTGGTTATCATTGAAAACAGAAATAGTACATATATTAGCAGTAATTTCATTAACTAAATTACGTAGGTAAATAGCCTCTTTACATGCCTCTGCATAGCCCATGTATTCGGCTTCAGTACTTGAAAGAGCAATAGTTCTTTGCTTTCGTGTTTCCCAGGAGATTGCAGCTCCAGACAATACAAAACACAAGCCTGTATAGGACTTCCTATCTATTACATTGTTTGCCCAATCAGCATCCACAAAACCTTCCAACTGATTATTACCTGTTTTAGTAAACTTCAAACCAAATTCTTTTGTTTTCTTTACATATTTTAATACCCTTTTGGCATAAGACCAAATTTCTTGGTTATAACAATTGTTAAACTGACTTAAAAATCCAACAGAATATGCAATATCTGGTCTAGTTAAAATTGCTAAATACATCAGACTACCTATAAGTTGCTGATATGGAAATTGACCTGTACAATTTTTATCTATATCTATATTCAACTTAGGTTCTAATGGAGTATTAGCCATTTTACATTCAGTCATTTGGAATTTTTGCAACAATTGCATTATATACTTTTCTTGACTCAAAGTTATCACACCATTTACTTTATCAATATTGACACTCATACCGAGACATTGTTTTACTTCTCCCAAGTCTTTGATTTTAAATTTTGACGACAATGTTTCTTTCAAGAAAGTAGTTTCTCTAAAATCATTACTGAAAACAAAAAAATCATCAACATAAATTGTTACAATTGTTTTCTTATCATTCTTAATTTTTGTATACAAACAAGGTTCAATATTTGATCGTTTATAACCTAAAGTAATGAGAACATCATCCACCTTTTTGTACCATGCTCTTGACGATTGTTTTAGTCCGTAAATAGCTTTATTTAACTTCAAAACTTTTGTATTACATTCTTGACTAGGAAAACAATCTGGTTTTTGCATATAAACAATCTCATCGAGATCACCGTTCAAAAAAGCGGTCGTAACATCAAGATGTGTTACATCTAAATCTAACTGCACGGCCAACGCAAACAACATTCTCAATGTTGTGTGCCTCACAACTGGAGAAAATGTTTCTGAATAGTCAATACCCTGTTTTTGCATAAAACCTTTGGCTACCAGTCTTGCACGAAACCGTACATTATTGTCACTGTCATACTTTTTTCTTAACACCCATTTACACTTTACTATTGTTCCACTTTTGGGAGCATCTACCAACTCCCACGCATTATTATCACTGAAACACTTAAGTTCTTCATTAACAGCACCTAACCATTGTTCCTTTTCTGGTCCTTTCAGCGCCTCATGCAGAGTCAAATCACTGACATCTAGGATATCTTCCTCTGTGCACGTTGCAGATAAACCATACCGATCTGGCTTCCTTCTCGCTCTTGGAGTTCTTGGTTTTGTACTCGGCATGTCACTTTCATCCGATGATTCAGCATCTTCATAGTCACTTGGAGTGTATGTTTTATCATTGGGATCAGTGAAGCTTTCTGTGGTGATATCTTCTTGCTCAATCAATGTTTCCCCCACTGAATCTGAACTTTCATTTCTGTCATTTGTCTCTTCTACTACAGGAATGAAGACTTGCGTTTCTTCTTCAACTATTATTACATCTCGACTAGTTGTAATTTGTTTTGTTCTAAGATTGTAAACACGATAGCTTTTCACATCCTCTGGATATCCCATCAACAAATGTTTCTCAGACTTTTTATCCCACTTCTTCCTTTTTTCCTTTGCTATGTGAACCATGACAACACTTCCAAATATTCTTAAATGACTAACATCAGGTTTATTGCCAGACCACATTTCATATGCTGTTTTTCCATTCAAACCATTGGAAACAATTCTATTCTGTAGATATACAGCGGTGTTTGTTGCTTCAGCCCAAAATTCTTTACTTAAAATGGCATCAAATAGAAGACATCTCGCTTTTTCTACTATTGTGCGGTTAGTGCGTTCACTTAATCCATTCTGTTCCGGTGTGTACGGGTTAGTTTTCTGGTGATTTATTCCATGTTTCTTCACAGCACACCTTACATGACAACTTGGTAATCTGACTTTTATCATCAAGATTCATGCCTTGTACTGCATCAGCCATTTTGTTCATGTATGAACTATTTACATGTCCGAGTCTGCGATGCCACGTATCCACTGTAACTGTTGATGCAGCCAATATACTTTCAGGCATTCTTAGCTTATAAACTCCATTTTTTAATGACGCCATAGCCACCAACTTGCCATTTCTATTATAAACACAGCAGCCGTTCGCGGTGAATACCACTTTATTCCCGTTACTGATCAACTGGCTCACTGATAATAGATTCGTCGTTAAATCTGGAACGCATAAGACGCCGGTAACTGCCACATTAAATTCGAATTCATCAGTCTCTGTTACGACGTTCACATCGCCGGAACACAAAACTCTCACTTTGTTATTGTTCGCGACAATTATTTCTTTATCTTGTAGATAGCACGCATTGGTTATCCAACTCTCGTTTGCTGTCAGATGTGTACTTGCGCCAGAGTCAACATACCACTCATTTTTATTGAAATCACCGTTCAGAAAAACGGCACTAAAAGGCATTTGTCTCCTTTCTAGTTTTATTTTCTTGCGAATTTTGCGAAGAAACAATTTCATTCTTCGGACATTGGTTTCGATAATGACCAACTTGTTTACATTTGTAGCATCTGACATTAGATTTGTTTCTGACATTGACATTTTCGCCTGACGTTTTGTTTCCATCTTTGGCCATAGACAATTTTTTGTTCTTTACAAATCTCTGCGAACTCGCAAATGCACTGTTGTTGCAATCTTCATTACAATCGCCATCCATATCCATCAACTTGGATTTAATGGCGTCCGTGGTGATTGAAATTCCAGAATGTTCAATCGCCATTATCATGGGCATGAATTTTTCACTTAATCCAGCTAGCATGATCGAACCAATCCATTCATCATCGATGCTGAAACCCGTTCCTGCCAATTTCTGCCCCGCTTCTACGATCTGTGTTACATACGAGGTCATTGAACTGCAGTTTTCAAGTCGTATTGAAATTAGGTTTCTCAATAAACTTATTCTTCGGGTAAAACCTGAATCGTCGAACAGATTCCTTAATTTATCCCACAGTTGTTTCGTTGTACTGACATTCTTTATATGGACGTAAATAGACGGGTCGATGGTCAAAATCAATTTCGCCTTTGTTTTCGCATCATCCGCCGGTTCAGGGTTTTGTCCGGCCTCTGGTTTGATGCATTTGACCATTCCTTCCAATACCAGAAAGTTTTCAGCAGCAAAGCACCAGTCACTGTAATTTTCGCGACCTCTCAGCTTCGGCACGCTAACCAAATAGTTTGAGCTTGCCATGGCGGACAACCTGTTTTCTCGATAAAACGGTCCAAGGCTTATTTCCACTCAGTATAATTAAAATCGTAATTACTGTCCTACACTGTGTCCATCTGACTGATAATTCTGACACCATTCGCGACACGATTAATTATATTTAATTTTATTAGCTGGGCCCATAACCTAAAATGAAACGCAGTTTCTAGGCAGACATCTTGTCACAGATTACATTTATTAAGGAACGAATGTAGAACGAATGAAGTGAGTGAGTGAGGAGTGAATTTTGAAATAAACATAACAGGCGCTAACAGCGAAACGATGAAGCATGTAAAAACCTACCTAAGCGCTTCAATAAACATCCGTTAGATGTCGTTATAAAAAATCTAAAAACAATCGGAAGAAGCAAAAAGATGAAGCAATCCTGGATCGCGCGAACACTTGATTCAGTAACAACTGGCTATATACAACTATCCGTCATCAACTGTTGGTCGAAAGACCACCGGGCTCAGTGGACCAGATGGGTCGGGCCCGGTTCAGAGGAGATCTCCTTCTGTTACTATTTGGGGGAAATCCACCTTCACCCCCATTAATTAATTGTGTCCTAACCTCGTACGATTGTGGTTACAGCTAGCAATAAAGTGACAAACCCGCGACATCCGCCGCCGGAGGTCAGCAATATGTTCGTAGAAGTGCTGCAACGTCGGCCCGAGATTATGCAGCAGCTACTGGCGACTGTGAGTATTATAAATAAATAAATAATGCTGGACAATTCACACAGCATTATCTAGCCCCAAGCTAAGCAGAGCTTGTGTTATGGGTACTAGTTAACTGATATACATAATACAAAACACTAGATAAAGTAAAAAAAAAAAGTAAAAGTAAAAACACATTTATTGCAGCAAATAATACAAATAAGAACAGATGGACTTAATCTAAAACACATGATACATTTTATGGGTAATTTTGTACAAATTTGCTGAGCGACTTTCAACTGTGATTTTCGTCGACTTCTTCACTAGGCTGGGCCTGTATCGAGGAAGCCAGACTACATCATTCAGAATTTACAGAGATTTTGCGCTCGGTTTACTTACACATAGTAGAGTTAACAGACAAATAGTTTATAAAATTATTACAAACAATTAAAACAAAAAAAAGAACTAGGTATTAGATATTTTGACTAAACTCAAACAATTAAAACAAGATAAACTAAAATAGTATAGTATAGTATAATAGAAGATAGTATAATAGTATAATAGAAGATATAATAGATATATATAGATATAATAGAAGATATAATAGTATAATAGAAGATATAATAGAAGAATAGATAGATAGATAGTTTTTATTATACATAGAAAAATTCAA
The DNA here is from genome assembly GCA_949316285.1 of Eupithecia subumbrata. Lineage (NCBI taxonomy): Eukaryota > Metazoa > Arthropoda > Insecta > Lepidoptera > Geometridae > Eupithecia > Eupithecia subumbrata. The sequence goes on along the minus strand of OX438637.1, from coordinate 1,453,395 downwards.
AAGGCACTCAAATCATTGACAGTTCTACTCGCTTGCCCTAATAATAATTCAATTCAATTTATTTATTTCGGTTGTTCACCATAAATGTTAGTACAACTACCTATATACTATGTTAGTTACCATAAAACAGATTTCAATTATTCATGTTACATAAACTCCAGAATACATTCAATAAATTATCATTACAAAATTAAATTAAAATTACAAACTCCAACAAGATTAAATTTAAGCATGTAAATCACATCACATAATATTACAAATGCGAAAGTTTGGATGTATGGATATATGGATGTTTGTTACCTCTCCACGCCAAAACTACTGAACTGATCGGGCTGAAATTTGGCATACAGTTAATTCTGATCCTGCAATCAAACATAGGCTACTTTTTATCCCATAAATCAGTTCCAATGGCATAAAAATCACCTTTAAACATTTCCACAGAAACAACGCGTGCAAAGCCGCGGGCATAAACTAGTGTCAAATAAATAATAAATAAATAAATAATTCTGGACGATCCACACAGCACCATCTAGCCCCAAAGTAAGCTACTCAAAGCTTGTGTTAAGGGTACTAGATAACCGATATATTTAATACATTTTTTTTATTATACATACAATACACCCAGACCATCTGAACAAATTTCTGCAGATCGTACACAAATTTGTTTCGAGGCGGGACTCGAACCCGCAACCTCTTGCGTCGCAGGCGGACTCTCGCCCGCTGCGCCACTGAGGTCGTCAAATAATATTAAGCATTTAAAATAATCAAAAACCTTATCATCTCTCCTCCGCAGGTACTAAACGTGATAATGTTCGAAGACTGCTGCAACCAATGGTCAATGTCTCGCCCTCTCCTCGGCCTCATCCTCCTCAACGAGTCCTCGTTCGCGAGGCTGCGCGCGCAGCTGCTCGCCACGCAGCCGCGGGACAAGCAGGCGCAGCTGGAGGCCTGGTTCGCGAGCCTCATGCAGGGCGTCGAGCCCAACCTGCTCACCAAGAACAGGGACCGGTGAGTACGCAGGGCAAAGGGACGTTGTCGATAATCATGCAAGGTCATGTAGGATCGCTCACGGTCATGCGGGGTCGCTCATGGTCATGCAGGATCGCTCACGGTCATGCAGGATCGCTCATGGTCATGAAGGGTCGCTCACGGTCATCCAGGGTCGCTGAATGCTGAATTTAATAAAAGATCTATCCATCTCTTTCTATCTACCGCTTAAAGTGGTTATGTTAATCTCATTATCTTACTTATCTTTAATAAAATACCAAAATCTATTCGTGAGGTGTCCAGTAAACAATTTAGTGACAAACTTAATGATTTTCTTATTGAAAAAGCTTACTACACTGTGAATGATTTTTTAACTGACCGTACTATTGTTTAAAGTTTTTGATTTTGACTGTTTTATTTTTCTATTGACATCATTATTATCTGTTATTTTTTTGCAGTAAGTATTTCATTTGACTAATGATTTTAAATGTATAATTTTGACATTAATTACCTGACATGTTTTACTTAGAACGATGATTGGATTGGACATCCGTTTAATTAATGCATGCTGTTTCATTTTAGTAAAATACACATAATACATATGTTATTTTTGTGGTATCCTACCTACTTTAATGTACCTAGAGGGTAGCGCAATAAAACAGTTGGATCGTTGACTCGTTGTTTCCCTCATTGAGCTCCCGCTATTAATAACTATAAATATCACTATTTTTATAAATTCTAGAAACCAATATTTATTTTAATAATTAATGTTCGTATGCTCAAGTGGCAGAATCTAGCGATCTAGACCAAGTGCCATATATAACACTGTATCTACCTGATAACAATAACAATAACTGACTGTATCTACCTGATTCACAAACAAATAAATAATTAATTAAAACAAATAATTGTCATACAGCGGGGCAATTCAGCCAGCGTCTTGGGGACGCTTCCGACTGGTATTGATATGCATCAGTTGAGCTACCTGTAGATTGTTTGCAACAGTCTGCAGTTAGCTCAATTGTTTCCTAGTTCTAATTTGTTTCTATTATTTGATTGTAATTTTCATTGTGAAAGGCTCTGTTATTTATCATACTATAGAATAATATAAACAATAAGCAGGCAGCGGGCGAACGCAGGCCTGCGACGCAGGAGGTTGCGGGTTCGATTCCCGCCTCGGGACAAATGCTTGTACGATCTGCAGACATTTGTCCAGGGCATTCTGGATGTTTTCTATGTATAATAAAAAAATATCTATCTATGTTGTATATTATATTCAGTATATCAGTTATCTAGTACCCATAACAAACTCTGCTTAGCTTGGGGCTAGATAATGCTTTGTGAATTGTCCAGCATTATTTATATTTATTTATTTAATTAATATTTAATAAGCTGGAGAAGCTACTGGCTCCTGAGACAAAGTTTTTAACTAGTTCAGGAAAATAGACTCATAACTATCTGTAAAACTATTATTGTCAATACAGAAATTTTTACTTTTTTTTTATTTGTCCACAGATTCACACAGAACCTGTCAATGTTCCGGCGTGACATTAACGACCTGTTAAAAGGCACGGTGACAGCCACCGCCCCGAACGTCAACGATATGATGACGTCATAGCTAGCCAACTTAACTATTACTTAAACAGAAAGACAGTACTAGCAATGTCACTGTACTTTTTTACCAGCGGGACACCTCAACAGCCTGTATTGGTCCACTGCTGGACGCAGGCCTTCCCCTGATAAGCGTCTTATCTCATGGGGGGTAATGCCCATAATCCCCACGCTAAGCATGCGTGTTGGGGATCGCAGTTCGTTGGTAGAATTGTTCTGTTGGAGACGCTACTGCCCGCCCCCGGTGGATATCCCTTAGTCGCCTCTCTAGACACCCGCGGGAAGAGTTGGGGTGGTGTAAATTCTAAGCTACATGGATAGTGAACGTGTGAGTGGAGGCCGCGACTCGGCAAACAACTTTTCCGGTGACGGGCAGCGAAAAGGGAAGTTTACACAGGTACACTCACGCATATAAAACTTATACCGGCTACAACGCACGAAAGATATAGCTACAGCTCTGTCTCGCTCTTTCATTGAAACAAATACTCTACGCGACTGTCGAGGGAAGGTAACCGCCCACCAATTTGGCCTAAGAATCACGTTCTGCGTATTGTCACGTCGTCGTTCGCCAGAGTACAAGTTTGGCGGCAACTATCGACGCAACTGTCCAGAACCGCCCACCAATTTGGCCTAGAATCGCGTTCTGCGGATCTTTGACACGTAGTTCGCAAGAGGACAAGAAGTATGCCAGCAACTATGACGCCCTGTGGCCAGGTGGGATAACCTGCAAAGACTCCTGGTAGATGCTGGACTGCAGAAGACAGGACGCTATGGCGTTGACGAGACCGCAGTCCAGCAGTGGACTAATATAGACTGATGGTGAGGAAATAAACGTCATTTTTAGCGCTGCGGAATTATGTTAGTTTAGACGATTGCAACAGTTTGTACACTAATGTCTGAGGTAGTCTACAATATTTAGAACTATCTTAAAAACTAATTTCTTTTATGTCATGCCAATATAAATATAACTTTCTTGGTATAAATATCTATAGTAAAAAAATTACAAGTCAATGCTTTAGATGTATGTTATGCCTATTTATATTTAAAATGGTTTTATAGCGTCTATATAGATAAAGATCATTTATTTGCATAAACATGTGTGGTATAAGATTTAACAAACAGGTATGCAGGTATCAACATGTTTTACCGATTACGGTGTACAAATTGTGAGGCTGTTTTCAAATCAATAATCATTAATCATTTATTTCGTTCATTTCAAGAATAACACGTCATATTTGTTTTACTAACAGAACACAATGTTTACATAATGTAAGTACGTTTTGTAGGTACTTTAAATTAACTCAATTACATTAAAGTCAAAAAGAAGAGAAATAAATACTGATTAAAATTACCTATAGGTACACTATTTTATAACTAAACTTTAAAATAAATTCCGTTTCATTTCAAAATATTAAAAATATAAATTACAAACTCTACTAACAAGATAGATATTACAATAAGTCGCTTTTACAGGCTAGGAATTCTTCGTAGCTGTAAAAGCTGTGTTTAAAAATTTTCAAATTAAATATACTGTAAATTTGTGCACAATACTGAAGGGTCATTCACCTGCTACCACAGATTAATATTCAGTGAACAAACCAAGCCGCAAACGATTAGGTATTTTTTTGCAGAATTTTAATTTTATTAAAAACATTGCCTTAATATGGCGGCGCGGTTATTGACTGCGGTCGCCTTGTGTCGCCGACTTTGAGGCGCGCATCGAAGAAGTCGGCATTTCAAAATCAAAATCAAAAACCTTTATTTCTTCTTTATTTCCATAAATACAATAAATGTACACTTAGAAAAGGTCAATTTATAAAATTAAACACACACGGAAACAAAGTGATATTTTTGATTTCTGTCGCTTCGGTATGTAGACTAAAGTAAAGAAGAATCGACGAAGAAACTTTTACCCTGTTAGTTGTTATTTTTCAGTTGAGGCGGGAATATTACTTGACTGGTTTATGTGTTAGTTTAGTATTTTTTATTTAGTTTTTAATATATGTTTCCCAAATAAATAAAAATTAAATAAATTATTCTCTATACTGCAAAAGAATCGTCAAAATTGGTCCATAAATGAAAGCGAGAAATCCACAAACATACATAAAAAAAAAACAGGCAAACATAGAAATTTTTCGAAGTCTGTTAAAAAGAATATATTATACTAGCGGCCCGTCCCGACTTCGCACGACTGGACATATTTTTTAAACTTATAAATATAGCTAACTCAGGGATAATAAAAGCATTCTAATGGTAAAAGAATTTTTGAAATCGGTCCAGTAGTTTTTGAGTTTATTCGTTACAAAAATACAAATATTTCTTCTTTATAATATTGGTTCCTCTTTATAGATCCGGACGCCATAAAACCATTATAAATACAGCTCTTAGAAAACATTTCGTTTGCTTTCATGTGATGTACGGATTTTAAGACTAACAGGGTGTACCAAAATAAGTATTTTATGTAAAAGTAGGTAAGATTAACTACGAATTGAGATAGCAATATTTATGAGACGTTTTGAGACAATTTTAACTTCTTAAGTAGCGGTTTAATGTAGACCTATGAAAAAGGAATATGTAAAAGATTAATAACGTAAAAGGATAAGTTAAATTTTCTGCGTGTTTTCTATGTACATATACTATATAAATGTTTGTACGATCTGCAACTTGTTCCGGGTGTTCTGGGTATTTTCTATGTATTATAAGAAATATCTATCTATGTAGTGTATTGTATTAAGTATATCAGTTATCTAGTACCCATAACACAAGCTCTGCTTAGCTTGGGGAAAAAAAATTACATTCTTATTGGTCACTTACATTTACAAGTAGGTCTGCGTGTTTTCTGTGTACATAAACTATTTAAAAGTATGTAGATACCTAATAACAACAAAAAAATAACTAATCAGTCATCTAGTACCCATAACACAAGCTCTGCTTACTTTTGGCGCTAGATGATTCTACGCTGTTGATGTTATGTCGTATAGCGGTTTGTTTACAAACATTCTACATCGAGTTTGGCTAGTGTATATGTAGTACATTGTATCAAGTAAATCAATAATTATCTGGAACCCCACAAGCTCTGCGTAGCTTGGGGCTAGATGATTCTGTGTGAATTGTCCAGCATTATCAAAATTTTGTACGCATACCAGTTTTGGTACACCCTGTCAAAATAAAATAGTGTTTTTGAGAGTATAGGCCTCCCAAAGGCTGCATAAGCAATAATTTTTGATAGTTATTCCAATTTGTACCTTAATCTGAATGTGTAGAATCTAGAATCTAGACTGGAGTAGCTCTTGACTTATATAAAAAAACAGGGTGATTTTTTTGGACGGGGCAGTAAGTCAGAAAAGATTGGAAAAAGGAATAGGAAAAGATTTTGCGATTTCTTACTTTTTTAGCACTCCAACCTCAGTTGGTCCGATAGAAGGTTTTGATCAGTTTAAGAAACGGTTGGCATCAAAAAAAGTTTTCGTATTCAATGCCCATTTTTTACTAACTGTATTAGATTTTTTTTTAAACCTGAAAATGAGGACGAAAACTTTTCAAAACAATATGGATAGTCTCTAAAGACAAGTTTCCTGTCGCTACACCGGTTAACCCTCACTGCCCCGTGGGTTAAGGTAACTACATTTACTGCCCCGTGGGCTAACACTGGTTATCCATGACGCACATGCCCATGATGCATGTCGTCATCGGTGTAGCTGAGGTCACGCGTCTGCAGATCGCACTGCTGTGGCTGGGCAGTGAATGCATGATACCTCTTACTGCCCCGTGCAAAAATTCACCCTGTATATCTAGTTTATGTCGTCTTCTATACAAACAGAGTATTTTAACGAATTAATTGTACTATATTTCTAAATATAAACGACAAACTTCCGCCCGCGGCTTTATACGCGTTTTTTTGTATAAAAAGTAGCATATATGATATTTCAGGTCCAGATCTTTATGTATGCAAAATTTCAGACCGATCCATTCAGTAGTCTTCGGACAAAAATCTTCGGCGGCACAAATTTTTGCTTTCATAATATTATTAGGATGTCCCTCTCGAGTTTCGACCACGGCGGCCAGTCAGATCCCAGCAATGGGCGCAGGATAAATTATAGTGCTCAAGTGTATGTGGAAACACACGTTCACTATTACACAGACGACTTCTGTGGCGCAGCGGGCGAAGGTCCGCCTGCGACGCAGGAGGATGCGGGTACGATTCCCGCCTCGGGACAAATGTTTGTATGATCTGCAGATATTTGTTCAGGGCGTTCTGGATGTTTTCTGTAATAAAAAAATATTTATTTATGTAGTGTATTGTATTAAGTATATCAGTTATCTAGTACCCATAACACAAGCTCTGCTTAGCTTGGGGCTAGATAATGCCGTGTGAATTGTCCAGCATTATTTATTTATTTACTATTCCCTCACTCTTATGGGACGGGAGACAATTGCGGGGATATTAAAACGGCAAGTTTATTTTAGTAAATTAATTACGCTTTTACGTTGTCATCACAAAAATGTGTAGGTACTGAAGTATTATGACGAGTTTATAAAAAAATCTGGTATAATTCGCGTAGGTAAAGATTGGGACAAATATAATTTTTCGACCATAACATAACGCATCTAACTATCTACTAATTTGGATTGTTTTTATTAATTATATAAACTTTAAGAGAGAGAGAGAGATTTGGTCAATGAATTCGTCTAATATCTGTTTGTATAAAAGACGATTACCTTAAGAATCGATTTGGACGGGTTTAATCGCATTAGTTCTCACTAGTTCCATTATGGAACGAGTGATACTTTCTTTCGCAATGATTCCATTACTGAGTACTAATAAAAATAGGCCTACTGAGAATGAGTCAATCGCAGCTGTTCTTTATACTGGAACGAATGTAACTTTCGTTTCGCACTAGTTCTTTATGATGGAACTACTGAGAAAGGGTCGCAGTAGTTCCATGATGGTACCAGTGGGACTTTTCTTTCGCATTAGTTCCATAGAGTAAAATAATAATAGTGGATCTATGTATGTACTTGTAACTATAACCTGCATATTTAAATACGGGATTGGAAATGACGTCATCTTTCATGCTGCTTTTATTCAGACTCATTTTACGCGAATTTTACTCTGAATTGAACTACCCAATGAGAGATGACGTAATTCACAATCCCCTTCTTTGGGTTAGCAGGTTATACATGTAATTATTTAGTATTTTATTTTATACAATGCGGGGCACAATGTTTTATTTTTAATTCCTTTTGCAATGTTTCCTAATGCTGTTATGGCGGTCGGGCTAACTCTGGCGATTTGCTGACGGTTCGGTAACGGTTTGGCGACGGTTTCGCGGCAGTTGGACAACGTTTTGTATACACAGTACGAAAATCAATCGAATAATAAGTCTAAACACGGGTCTTTACTTATCGATGTAGAATCTATGTAAAGGTTGTAGCTCATATGCCCAATTCCACTACCGTACAACACAAATGTGAGCATTCAAATATCCGCGACAACTCGTAATATTAGGTATATCTATGAAATTGCGGTTTTGTGTGGAGAATTAAAAAAATACAACATTTTTTTAAGGTAAAATTTTGTATGTATTTGACATTGTGAAAAGTATGCGTAGCTTTAATTGCTAAAAACTAACGATAAAAAAATACAACGAATTTAAGCATGTAAGCGACAACACATGAAATGAGCTGTTTTGATGTTTTATTTTAGAGGACGAACCTTCCCAGAAATAGTATTATTAAATTTTAAATCTTTGCTGCAATATTACGTTCAGAATATGAATTAATTTTGTAGTAACTGTTTTAAAAAATATGCACAAAATAAAATTCAGTGAAATAAACGGCTATTTCATATTTAAACCCCTATTAGTTAGATCCGACATATTTGCTTTCCGCAACTGGCCTGCGCGCTGTCTACTTTTTTAACCGTCACTGTAAAATGTATCTAAATATTACGAGTTTGAGCCCATATTTGTATCCTCACTTTTGTGTTCTGCGGCAGTGGGGTTGGACGTGTGAGCGCTAACCTTAAACCTTGTTATTTTTGGAAAAAACAAAAACCAATAAATAAACAGAACAAATGAAATAAATACTAAGCCGGCTCAGTAGTCGGCTTAATTGATATGTCAGCAAATCGCCAGTGTACAAGACCCCTTAGATTATAGGTATCTTTATCTACGAATGAAATTGTAATAGATATTTTAAGTTGTATGTGAGAATGTCTTCTGTAAATAAATTTGTGATTTGTACAAAGTTATTTGTTGGTTTTATTTATTAAAGTCCTACCTACCTTACTACCTGTTAGGCGACTACTTAGCAGAGGAAGCAATGAATATACTTTTAAGCTCTGAGCACATTAATGCAACACCGCTACAGCGCAAGTGCATTTTTTTAAATAGAATATTTATCTAGAAAGTATAGGTCCTATACTAGATGTGTCGTACATCTATTTTACTATAAAAACTTTCGTAGTTTGACGAATTCATTATGAATGTAAGCGGGTTAACTACGAACCTAGTTTGTGTTGGAAGAACACCAACGTTTCAGAACCAAATGTTATATTGGTGAAACAAAGAGGAATATATCCACCAGGCTCTCTGAACACGTACGCGCCGTAAAGAATGTTGACACCAATAGCTCAGCGGTGGTAGGTAGAACACTTACATTCATAATGAAGTGTCGTACATCAATATTACTATTAAACCACAATAGGTTGGTGTTGATTTTAAATATAATTTAAATTATACTCGTTATAATTAATATAATTTATATTGTACTCGTTATCTTTAGATACATTTTACACTGATAAAATGGCTTCCCACAAGCTTCAAGAGTGGTCCGCGAGCAATCTGTCATTTGATGCCGTGAATATGAAATGCCTAGGTCGTTATACATTAGGCCTATCTTTCTGGGCCAGGTAAAATACATTTTAGATTCTAAGTACAATGCAATAAAGTTAATTTCAGGTTGTACTTTTCCGTCAGAGCGATAAATGGCTAACAGAGCGGTCTCTTTCTGCGTTGAAATAGAGGGCATCTCTATCTACACTAGGCAAACTGAGCGAGACTTCGGACCCAGAAAGATAGCAGACGCACTTGTAGTGTAAAACCACTATCAATGTTACGAGTTAAATAATTTTGAATGCACATTTTTGTGCGTAGCGACAGTGATGCGTCTCTGATCTGCGTCAACCTTAACTTTACCTGCGTAGGTAGATACCTAACATAATAGGTAAAAAATAAAACTAGTAAATAGTTAATATTGAAATATTTATTCAACAGATAAATAATAAAAGAATCTTTAACATTAAAATAGTCTAAAAAGGACATTAACATTATTAAATTCTAAGTAATTATTGCACTCTTTCGCTTTCGATCCAAAACAATTTCTGATAATCCTATACTCTGGCCAAACTGAATAAACAATATTGTAAACATTGCCAAAAACAGAATTATTGACTTTTGTGTCGAGTTGTATCTATATTGAGAACAGCTGGAGTATAGACCAGACCTTAGGCGAGAAATTATGATGCCATAGACTTAATTCACCTGGTTTAATTCACCCAGGTGAATTATGTATACTATTTAGCAGATTTAAGTACTCTTAAGTGATTTGAGGAGAATTAAGTACATAAATTTGTACCCTGGCTTGATAAATTAAGTATTTACGCATGGGTCTGGGTGCAATTATACATAAACACACCCTGAAAATGTTCCTAGGGATGAAACGTTGGTGTTCTTCCAACATAAATAATTTGACGACCTCAGTGGCGCAGCGGGCGAGAGTCCGCCTGCGACGCAAGAGGTGGCGGGTTCGATTCCCGCCGCGGAACAAATTTGTGTAATATCTGCAGAAATTTGTTCGGTTGGTCTGGATGTTTTCTATGTATACAAAAAAAAAATCTATCTATGTATATAATGTATTAAGTATATCAGTTATCTAGTACCCATAACACAAGCTTGGAGTAGCTTACTTTGGGGCTAGATGGTGCTGTGTGGATTGTCCAGCATTATTTATTTATTTAAATAAGGTTCGTAGTTAACCCGCTGACATCCGTAATGAACACACACCCTTTCAGTCACAGAATCGCAATTGATCGGATCTTACATAGCAATAGGAACATCTACAGAATTTATCTCACTCGCTGCCAAGCTTATCCCATGATTGGACAACAGATGACTTTTCAAACTACACTTCTGGACAAAAGTCATCGCACAAACCTCACATTTGAATCTCCTATCATTATTATGTATCCTCATATGTTCCCGCAGTGTATACTTCCTTGCATATGACTTGTGACACATCTCGCAAGCATAGTTTCTTTCTCCGGTGTGTTTCACCATATGCGCTTTCAGGGCTTTCTTACTGAAGAATTTATATCCACACTCCGCACATTGTGCGTTCCGTTCCATTAAATGATTTTTCTTTATATGATACATTAGTAAAGACTTTAGAATAAACACCTTACTGCATACGTTGCATTTGTATTGTGCTTCTGTGTTGTGGATTTTAACTAGGTGTTGATTCCGTTGGTAATAGCTTCTGAAGGACTCGTTGCAGTACGGGCAGTTGGAAATGTTTCTTGCACCGAGATGTTTCATTTTGTGGTGATAATGCTTTTTACTGCGGCTTGAGAATACTTTTTCACAGTAATCACATTTGTGACTACCCTCTTGGTGGGTATGCAAGTGAGCAGTTAAAGATCTCTTCGTTGCAAAAGCTGCATCACATTTAGTACAGCAATAGTTACAATAATGCAAGTTCATATGTTGCTTCAATGTCTTGAACGTTTCATATGTCGATGAACACATAGCGCAGTCATAAACTTCACCTTTTTTTAATTTAAATTGCATCATTAAGTCCTTAACATCGCTGTGTATTATTTTATCATGTGTTTTGACTAAGTGATCTTTTAGTGTTGTTAAGTTTTCGAGCTCCTCGTCGCATAAGGTGCATTTTAGGCCTGTTATGTCTAGCTTTAAGCTGTATTCAGATAGTGCTTTCTTAAATTTCAGTTTTAATCTGTCTTTTCTGTGGTCTTCTTCTACGTGGTTTCTTAAGTTGGCCGGGTCTGGGAACGCCGCGTCGCAGTACGCACATATAAATCCTAGAAGCGACTTGTTTTTAAAAGGCATAGCGTTGGAGTATCTTAAAATAGTTATAAAATTGTCTTTCAGTTTAAATTTGTCGTTAAATTTCTCTGATGTCCAGGAGGCGTTCATTTTCGTTGGTTCTTGAATCTTTCGCGTTAGTTTTCTGGGGTTTTTCCTTTTGATTGTCAGCTCACAGGAATCTGGAAAAATATTTGGAATTTAATAACAAGCATGGAATTTAATAATAGCAAGCAAACATTATGTTTAACATTTTATAATCGTCGATTTCTCCGCCAGTTAAAATAATAATAATAATGCTGGACAATTCACACAGCATTATCTAGCCCCAAGCTAAGCAGAGCTTGTGTTATGGGTACTAGATAACTGATATACTTAATACAATACACTACATAAATAGATATTTTTATTATACATAGAAAATAGACCACCCGGAACAAATATTTACAGATCGTACAAACATTTGTCCCAAGGCGGGAATCGAACCCGCAACCTCCTGCGTCGCAGGCGGACCTTCGCCCGCTGCGCCACATCTTATGAAACGATTTTGATAATTATTTCGCAGAATGATCCCAATTTAATTTCAAACTGACTCTTTATTGACATATTTGGAACAAGTGTGATAAAAATTTATGGTTTTAATTTGATTTCTTAATTATTTTCTCCACAACAATGTTGTAAGCCGGACCATGGCAGGCTACAGATACAAATATAATATGATATAAGATGTAATGTTACCACCTAGTTAATAAATTAATAATAAATTAATTTTCAACACACTTGCTCATAAAGTGACTCTATGGTCACCGCAATTAGGCACAGAATGACACCCATAATCAAACTGTGACTTTTTCATTGCTAAAACTCACTAGTGAGTTTTTTTAATTAGTTTTTTTAATTTTATTGGTTGAGCTGCTTTGTTCTTAGAAAAGTTTTTATTCAAAAAAAAGATCGTGTTCAATAGAACAAATAAATTAATGTTTCTATTGCTTGCTCATTTCATGCAACTTCTTATTTAAATAGATAATTTTAACACATACGTGTTTAATAAATAAAACTTTCACTCAAATATAACTTTTATTTTCTCTGTGATAGAATGAGTTTTTATTGTTATTTTATTCACAAGTGTGTTGAAAAACGTCGTATGATACACGTGTGTATTGATGATTACCGTCCTCAGCTCTCTTAACACCCTCGCCAATGTTACACACTAGTACCATAATGTACTATTATCTATCACTATAGAATAGAATAGAAAATACTTTATTATACCACACAAAGACAGGAAACAATACAGAGAAAATAGCTTAGAATACAGGAAGTATAAAGGGCGGCCTTATCGCTGAAAGCGATCTCTTCCTGGCAACCTTGGGATGGACTGGACATGCAAAGAACAAAATAGACGGTGGCACTGAATAATTCTATTTAGATCACAGAATAGAAAATTCTAATTCCGTGATTTAGACACATATAGAAACCAAATACTTACACTACATACTGTAATACCTACATAGCCTACAAACATTATAATAAACTTACATAAACATAAAATAAGGTTAAATAACTTTTACAATGATAAATAAAATAAATAAATAAATAATGCTGGACAATTCACACAGCATCGTCTAGCCCCAAGCTAAGCAGAGCTTGTGTTATGGGTACTAGATAACTGATATACTTAATACAATACATAGATAGATATTTTTTATTATACATAGAAAACACCCAGACCAACGGAACAAATTTCTGCAGATCATACACAAATATGTTCCGAGGCGGGAATCGAACCCGCAACCTCCTGCGTCGCAGGCGGACCTTCGCCCGCTGCGCCACGGAGGTCGTCAAATAATGCTGATGAAGCAGTTTTTTGAAGATAGGGAGTGATTTTGCACGTCTGATATCCAGAGGGAGAGCATTCCATAGACGGGTAGCTTGTACAGTGAAAGATTTATCATAGAATGAGGTGGTATGAGCAGGTACCTTTAAGATGAGAGTTTCAGAGGAACGCAAAGAGAGTCTGAGAGAAATTCGAAGCGCTCCTTGAGATAGGAAGGGCTCGGAGGATAGAACAAGATACAATACAACACTTTAGTTAAATAAATAAATAAATAATGCTGGACTATACACACAGCATTATCTAGCCCCAAGCTAAGCAGAGCTTGTGTTATGGGTACTAGATAACTGATATACTTAATACAATACACTACATAGATAGATATTTTTTATTATACTTATAAAACACCTAGACCAACGGAACAAATTTCTGCAGATCGTACACAAATTTGTTCCGAGGCGGGAATCGAACCCAGTAAGTAGGATAGAATTAAATTTGGCCAGAGTATAAAGCTGAAACTCACCCACAGAAGGAGTTAATCTTGCCAGTATATTCTGCACTTTACTGTCGGTCCAGGCTTCTGTTTTAGGTTTCTTGAGCTTTGTCACTTTCGACGTCACTTTCTTTCTGATCGTCTCTTTGTTTTCAGTTTTAATGTCGTATATAGGAACTTCTTTAACTGGAATAAAGATAAATATATGTTATAAGAAATTAAATAACATCACAAAAATTAAAATAGAAATTTGCCAGAGTGTGAGGCTTACGCACTATAAAAACAAAAACTTTAAATATATGTTATTTTGAGAGTACCATAGATATAAGTAAAATTCTGTAGATTTTATTTAATTTTCAAAATTTTAGGAAAACTTATAGCTAGGTTTTAAGAATAGTTATTTACATAATCCATGCCGGTACAGGCCAGCGCATGTGTGCTGAGGGCAAGTTAAAAAGTTTCCGCAGATATTTACTTAGAAATATATAAATAAAAAAAAATATATAGTATTATTTCGGACACTAAAGAGATCCATAATTTCTTAGTAAATATACACAAACACTTTTAATTAGAGTGAGTTATTTGACTTAATACTAAAAATGACCTCAACCTCAACAGCCTGTATTGGTCCACTGCTGGACGCAGGCCTCCCCCTGATAAGCACCTTTTTGGCTTTTATCTCATGGGCATTACCCATAATCCCCACCCACCCATACATCTCACACAGTTCGGTGGTAGAATTGTTCTGCAGGGGGCGCTGCTGCCCGCCCCCGGTGGAAATCTCTTAGTCGCCTCTCTAGACACCCGCGGGAAGAGTTGGGGTGGTGCAAATTCTAAGCCGGCACCACATAGCTCTAAACATTAACTTAATACGAAAATGCATATGTTACTTTCTCCCAGCATGATAAACGGTACTAGCACGTTCTCCCAGCGCTAACTCAACAAATGGCCTGTCTTGTGTTACAACAAACGCGAAGACACGCTATTTTCAATCTTTTGGAATATACCTAACAAACTGCTATGGCTAAGTGGCGGCGACCGAGGCAGTGACGTCACAGCGTCACTCAGTGAACTTCGCTAGTAATTTGGTCATAACTTCGTCAATTTTTGACTTAGAACAAAACTTATTGCAGTGTATTAAGGTTTTCTTAGCTCTATAAATCTGCATTCTCAACTAAAAACGTTACGGATCCTCATTCAGAACAGTAACTAGATCCTTGTTGAATAACATATCGCCACGAATTTTTGCGATAATGCTTCGAAAAAAAAACATGTCAAATGCTAAGCCAATTCTACAGAACAAAAAATTATGCCATACTTTTTAGATTGATCGTTATAAAAGGGACGATGTCATAATTTTTTTAATCCTATCAAATTTATTTAGTTTTCGCAACATCTGAATTGAATCCAATGTCTAGGAAACGAACTATCCTACTAACAATTACTAACATAATTCGATAGATTAATAGTTATATGATGATAGTTATTAGTCTTTCGCGATTTGTTAACATAATTAATGCTTTTATCGGGTATTTATCGCGTAGTTGCCTGACCACGATCGCTGTAACGCGGTAGAAACGTAGAGTATACAGGGCGTCCTACGGGTATGCCACATGGAGGGAAAGTACCTTGAATATTGTAGATAGAACATTTTACTGAAAGAAGACATTATTCTAATTTAAAAAACAATTTAAATTGCATTCATAGATATTTAAATAATTACATGGTTGAATCGGGAACCGAAACCGTTACACGAAAAAACAATCATCCTGTAGCTTTATAATACCCATCGAAAGGCTTCATCATAGGTAAGGATTATTTTTTGATAAATAATAATAAATCAGAAATAAAAGGAACACCATGAATTTTAACATTAGATGTAAAATTTTGTTCAGAAAAATGAAAAAAGCTTTTTTTATTTTTCTGGTGTTCCTGCAATAACAAAACGTCCTGTATAATAACAAAAGGTACGCGATAAATACCCGATAAAACCATTAATAACGATGATTGTTGTATAATTTAATGTTACAACAGGTAAGTGAATCCAACAGAAGATTGCAAAGAATTGATTCCTAATAAATTGAATCAAACTTTTTGCCTTCTGTTGGTATCAGGATCACTATAAAAACAAACTCGTAATCTTGACATCAGGTACCTCGTCGTGTTAATGTTGCACTGTTCATAATACACAAGCTATGTTAGCTTGCATACCGTGTGCCAGTGCTATAGAGAATATTATTAAGAAATCAGCTTAAATATATTTAAAAATAAGCTAAAAGAATATGTGCACTCATTAGTAGATACATAGATAGCTCCAATACGTGCATTGTTTCTCATTTTTCTCTGGTTACTTTGGTCAAAAATGTTTATTCTATTTAAATACGTTTCTGACACTACCTACAGCTACAAATAACAATTATTTTTTTTTAATATGTAGGAAAAAAAAAAAAAGTAAAAACATTTATTGCAGCAAATAATACAAATAAGAACAGATAAAGAAAAACAAACACAACACATAAAGAAAGATAAACAAATAAGAACAGGAAGATATGTTTTGTTATTTACAAAGATCTCAGAGGTTCCACACATTTAATTTTATAAGTATTATTATATAATGTTTATCTCATTGTAAATGAACTGTATATAGTTTGTATGAGAAATAAAGTTCTTTAAACCTAAATGGGCTAAGAACGATTGTGGGTGCACCTAATATCCTACCAATTTCGAGAAGCTAGTTCCTCATCTTTCCATTTTTACTAAGATCGATGGTTGACACTCAATCCTGCAGGTTCTGTAAGGAGGCGGAGGAAATATGTACCTCTCCATCTTCTAGGAGAATGCGGAACACTGATGCAAAAACGTAGCATCATATATTTGTGAAAAATAACCCTGATTTATTTTGTCAGCTTTCCTTCCCATTACAATAAACTGCCAAAATCACTTCGAGAACTACCAGTTTCTAAGTTTCTAATTTTTTGAAGTATATCTGTTTCGGAAAAAGTTAAAACCACTGTGGAAGGTAAATGCTATATATTAAATGATTTCATGACGGACAGACATTTTTTAGATATAAGTAAATGACAAATCTCTAGTTTTTTTATTCAAATTTTCAATTAATATATATAATTAATCTTTAATAATGAAATAGTTATTATTGTATCCAGATTTTGCACGCCGCAACGGTAAAAATACATTGTGTCATATTTATTTTATTTATTTGGGAAACGCTTATTGAAAAAGCTTATGTTTCGGTAGGTAACAATAAATTATTAAACTAGAACAAATGAAGCTAAAGACAGTTTCCACTCATAGTCTTTAAAAATTTAAACATATACCACCTATGTACCTTATTTACATGTATTTGATGCGATAAATTTTACTTTAGTTTACTTTACTATCTGGGCAAGCACCTGCTTAGCCCAGACGAGCTAAGAGACTCCACCCCAAAGAAAAACCTACAGTTCCTAGCAGCTGCAAGGGTTAGTGGCAAATTATGAATTATCTGGTAGAGATCGCTCTTGAACGATAAGACCGCCACTCGTCACTTAGATTTTAAGTATTGTTGTATTGTTTCTATCGATAAGTGTGCAAAGAATTTTCTATCTATCTAGAACGCCGCTGCTTCGAGGCTCAACACATAAAGTTGCGACCACAATAGACCTTTCATGGCCGCAGTGACACGAAACCCACAAAATCTAATAAAAAGAAAAAAAAAATAGATCGATTGTTTCAATAAAAAAATAGTTTTGTATTCTTTACCTGTGTCCGCCAAGAAATAGTCATCGGATTCCGAAAAGTCGCTGTCTTGTTTTGGCTCCACTTTTATCTCCAATAACTCTTTTACATCTGAAAGAGGAGATTTCAAGATTTAACCAAACTGATTTCAGGTCTTTAATGATTTAATCAGGTATTAGCTTCTGCCCGCGGCTTCACACGCGTATTTTCAGTATAATAAGTTGCCTATTATCTAAGTTAGGCTTTGTTCTAGATGTACGCCAAATTTTATCGTGATCTGTTCAGTAGTTTTCAAATCAAATCAAAAACTCTTTATTTCCATAAATACAATAAATGTGTACTTAGAAAAGGTCAAATTATAAAACTAAACACTGACGCGGAAATAAAGTGATATTTTTGATTTCTGTCGCTTCGGTATGTAGACTAAAGTAAAGAAGCGACGAAGAAACCTTTAGCCTGTTTGTTGTTTTTCGAGTTGCAGCAAAACCCGTCCCAAGATTTTTTATCCTCTAGATAATCTGATATTTTATAGTAAGCCTTTTTGCACAACAAGGTTTTGACAATTTGTTTGAATTTATTTACTGATAATTAGAGAATTTTGAGATCCTAGGTAACAAATTACTTATTAAAACCTATTAAATTAATACCTATTAAGACTCTATGTCCTTGCCAAAATTCAGGGATGCGGTTTTAATTTTTTTGGATAGGACGCTTAGGAATATTTATAATAGAATTATGTAATAGTTAGTAGCTGGTGTAATTTTACTAATGTGTGTTTTTCTCAATGTATCTCTTTTATATTTCTTTGTTGATTTGGTGCTTCACTGTTATGACAAAGTAAATATTACATAAATAAATAAATAAAAATTGGGCGAAAAATTTGGCGTTTGATAATAGGCTACTTTAACCAACTAATATTATAAAGCCGAAAGTTTGTGAAATGTGATTTTTTTGTTACCTAGGATCTCCAAAACTACTGAACAGATCAAGATGAAATTTGGCGTACATTTAAAACATATCCTAACTTAGATAATAGGTTACTTATTATATCAAAATACACGTGCAAAGTCGCGGGCAGAAGATACACTAATATTATAAATGCGAAAGTTTGGATGGATGGATGTTTGTTACCTCTTCACGCCAACTACTGAACGGATCCGGCTGAAATTTTGCATACAGGTAATTCTAATCCAGGAATCAAACATAGGCTACTTTTTATACCATAAATCAGTTCCCATGGGATAGAAATCACCTTTAAACTTTTATAGAAACAGCGTGTGCGAAGCCGCGGGCATAAACTAGTATATCATAAATCAGAAAGTAACTCTGCCTGGTAGGTACCTTTTCACGCCTAAACGGCTGAACGGATCATGATGAAATTTGGCTGAGAGGTAGATTGTATCCCGGATAGATATAGGCTACTTTTTATCCCGGTGAAGTGCGTGCAAAATGGGCCGAAGCTAGTTTCAACCTCAACAGCCTGTATTGGTCCACTGCTGGACGCAGGCCTGCCCCTGATAAGCGCCTTATTGGCTTTTATCACATGGGGTAATGCCCATAATCCCCACGCTGGGCATGCGGGTTGGGGATCGCAGTTCGGTGGTAGAATTGTTCTGCAGGGGGCGCTGCTGCCCGCCCCCGGTGTATATCCCTTAGTCGCCTCTCTAGACACCCGCGGGAAGAGTTGGGGTGGTGCAAATTCTAAGCCGCACTAAGCACCACATAGCTAGTTAAAATAAAGCTACCTCAAATATAAATAATTCTAGACAATTCATACAGAATAATCTTAAGCAGGCCCAAGCTAAGCAGAGCTTTTGTTATGACTACTAGATAACTGATATTATATAAATTACATACATATACACAGCCAAACTCGATGTAGAATGTTTGTAAGCAAACCGCCCATACGTAACCTGAAATTCACTCCGTTGCCGCGTCTTTTTATACACAACTAGCTGCTGCCCGCGGCTTCGCCTGCGTAGTTCCCGTTCCCGTGGTAATTCCGGGATAAAACATAGCCTATGTCCGTCTCCTGGTTCTAAGCTGCCTCCCCACCAATTTTCAGCCAAATCGGTTCAGCCGTTCTTGAGTTATAAATAGTGTAACTAACACGACTTTCTTTTATATATATAGATTTACATTACCTACTTGTTGATTTGAGATCCTTCTTTTAGTAAATTTTACTGACGCCAAGCAAGTGAGTTTTTTTTGTGTCGCGGTTGGTTTAGAAACATTCTACATCGAGTTTAGTTAGAGTATAGAGTAAAATATTTTCTCAAATCCTTTTTGCTTTTATATATTTTGTGGTGTGTAGAAATTAAACTCTGCTTATGGTTTAGACATTTATTTCTCAAGGAACAGTATAAATTAACCTATACATTCAATAAACAAAATAATTTAACTATAAATAAAAGCCCAAACATACATATACAGGGTATCCGGTAATTAATGGATAACCCCACGGGTACTTGTGGGGGCACCACAGCTACTCAGGAAAAAATATCTATCCGCAGCAGTCTACGATTTTTTTATTTTCATTTTTAAGTACCTACGACATATGACACGAATTCAATAATAATAATTTTTTTTTTCAGGTTTTTTGAGAGTGCCACGGAAATCAATTCAGACGAAAAGTGCATTCAAAAATGACGGTCAAACGTTTTGGAGAGCTTTTTTCTCACATGAGATAAATAAAACGTCAAGTGCGAGTCGGACTCGCGCACTAAGGGTTCCGTAAGACCTTGTCTTGCCAAATTATCATGATTCTAGGTCAACGGGAAGTAGGTACCGTGTAGGTTTTGGTTCATGGCGAGCATTAAAAGTAATTTTTTTAGTGAATAAATTACAACACTGGATTTAAATTAGAGTTAGGGTTAAAAATTAGAAAAGTGATTTGTCATGCACCACGTTGCGTAATATTTGGCCTTTGTTTTTTTTACTATTTTCTTTTGCTTTATTAATTTAGCTTCGAATTTCGTGAATTTTAAGAGAAATTTCGAAGTCGCAAACAAAAATCATAATGAAGAAAACCAATACCACTGCGCTATGTCCTCGCAACCAAAAATGCGTGGAAGGGGTCTTCTCATTTTCCCACCTCTGATAAGTATTTGAGTAAACTGTCCATTTAAATCATCATTACCAGAGTACAGCTCTTTTCCTTTCTGCATCAGCGATTCCTCCGCGTTCTGGACCTTCGTTCTGAAGTCGAGGGCGCTCCGTAGCGCGGAGATGCAATCATCGCAGATCGCTGTGTTTGGTAGCGGTATCATCTGGAGACAACAAAATGAAAAATTTAAAAAACCCCTTGACAGATTTTCAAATTACATGGCTAAGAACACTCGAGATAAAATTATCTATGACACAAAAAAAACTAAACGTAAATCGGTTCATCCGTTTGGGAGCTACTATACCACAGACAGATACACAGACAGACACGTTAAACTTATAACACCCCTCTCTTTTTGTGTCGGGGGTTAAAAACAATGATTATTACAGTACGGCCTCGGTAATCCGAACACTCAAAATGTAACCCTGTTCGGATGCATATAGTGAGTTGTATGTAAATCAAAATCAAAAACTGTTTATTTCCTTAAATACAATATATGTAACATATACTTAGAAAAGGTCCAATTTTAAAACTAAACACTGACACGGAAATAAAGTGATATTTTTGATTTCTGTTGCTTCAGTATGTAGACTAAAGTAAAGCGCTTTACTTTAGTCTATATACTGAAGTGACAGAAATCAAAAATATCACTTGATTTCCATGCAATAAAGTATTTTCTATCTATCTACTGCATATCTGTTAAAAAATGTAATTAAGAATAAGAATAAGAATAAGAATAAATTTATTCAAAATAACTTAGGACTAAAGTGTTACAATCGAGTAAATAATATCATAATATATAGGCACTTGTTTTATTTCATGCCATTAGAATATATTATATTCTAATGGCATGAAATAAAACAAGTGCCTGAACTAGGTTTAACCTGACAAATTGACCTAACCAAACCTCTTATGCTGTATGAACACCGGTTAATAATCTAGTGTTCATACAGCCAAGAGGTAGGGCTGGGTGTATGACGACCTCCGTGGCGCAGCGGGCGAAGGTCCGCCTGCGACGTTGCGGGTTGCGGGACGGTTGCGGGTTCGATTCCCGCCTCGGAACAAATTTGTGTACGATCTGCAGAAATTTCTTCCGTTGGTCTGGGTGTTTTCTATGTACAATAAAAATATCTATCTATGTAGTATATTGTATTAAGTATATCAGTTATCTAGTACCCATAACACAAGCTCTGCTTAGCTTGGGGCTAGATAATGCTGTGTGAATTGTCCAGCATTATTTTTTTTTTATATAACTAGCTTTTGCCCGCGGCTTCACTCACACTTTTCTGATCTTGTGTAGCCTAGTTGTGGGCACAGCGAGTTTATGTTTATTTCTAGTTTAGTTTTTATTTTTAATTTAGGAATCAATTTATATCTCTATGAGTCTAGACTACAAGTCTTCATAAATATATATTGACATGGTACTGTCTTAAGCCGGCTTTTCACTATGGGATGTAATATAATATATATTACATCTTGAGATAAAATATTTTATCGCTCACCATACATTTTGTATGGGACCGTTTACACTGTGCTATAATATATATTACATCCCAAACTATAAATATTTTTTCGACCGAGTGAGTGATATTTGAAGGTCATTTGAAGGTGTATATTTTACCTCACGTCCCCGGACACCGCGCCTCCCCCGCTTCGCCCTCCGTTTGAATGTTGGCGTTCGTGTGCAGACGTGTAAACTGATCATTGTGTGCTCCAAAATATATATCTTACAGTGTGAATAGCAATCGCGGGATGTAATATGCACAAGATGTAATTTATATTATATCCCATAGTCAAAAGCCGGCTTTATGGTTCATCATCCTCAGATATATCTGCCTGGATGGCCTGTGTTAGGTACCTATCTTAGATGTAGGTATAGATTTTCATAGGGGTATAGAATACTACAATAGTTATAGTTTCAGAGTTCATGGAAAGTTAGTGTGATGTATTCTTAAAGTATGTTCATAATTCTTGCAGTCTTGGAAAGCAACTATTTTTATTTACAACAAATATCTATGGAAAATCTTTAGGACTTAGAATTCGCAGGCAATTAGCCACCGTAATGATGGAGGGTGAGTTGGTCGTCGAATATTTAGTTTTAGAGTTAGGTATCTTAGAACGGCAGGGAAAGTCCTAATGGGAATCTAGTAAGAAAGATAAACTTTACACTCACAATAATGTTGAAGCACTCCAGTAGCATAGCAGAGTAAATTTCCTTTTTCCCCATGAATGTGTAGGGTGTCATCAGATCTTTGTGAGGCCCTTCGGCAAGGCAGCACCGGCATACGCGTTGCATTTTGATAAGAAATCAGAACATTGTAATGCAACGCCTGCAAGAACAAAAAGTTTAGTGCTATAAATTAAAAGGAAATCGATTCTAATATATTGAGAGAAAAACAACAAGTAAACACCTTCGTAGTTCGTACGTACTCGCTTTCGTAGAAAGAAACTTCACTTGACATTGACACTTCACTCACTGCTCGCTCGCTCACTTCCAAGCTCCTTCCAAGTTCCAAGGAACATTATACTCTAAGGGAGATGCTCACTTCACTTCACACTTCACTGAATTTTTTTTTTATGGCAATTTTATTCCGCTTTTGGGTTTGAGGAAACTTTTGACAACTTCACTTACTAGTTCACGGATCAAGTGATGTGAAAAAAACTAAATGAAAACTAACTCGACTGGGTTATATCAGTAGGCAGATAGGTAGGTAATTATATTACAAATACGTACAAAACTAAGACGACTAAACAAAAATGAACCAACAAAACATAAATACAATGATTTTCAAAAATATTAATAATACGCACTACATAACACGCTACAGCTTAATATCATGAAGAGTCAAATATTTAATCAATGCACTAGTAGTTTCTTTATTAGTAAGGGAAAGGAGAGATGATAAATTAGAAGGAAGAGGAGCTTTATAATGAACTAAGAGGTCATACAAAGAAGGAGATAAGTTTAGAGGACATAAGATGAGCAATAGTTCCTTCATCCAAACCACACTCACAGATGGATGAGTCCCTTACTCTTATTTTGCGTAAGTGAACAGGTGAAGAGCAATGACCAATTCTCATTCTGGACAATGTTGATGTGATTTGTTTCGAAGTTTTTAATTTTGCGTACCAAGGCCGAAAAGCTATAAACGGTTGAATCTGATACACTTGTATCAGATTCATTTTGTGTGTGTTGTTGTTGATATAAAGGTAATCACTTGATTACCTTTATATCTACTAGAACTTGTCCAATACGTATTCCATGCTTTTTCTAAATCCTACTTGGCAATAGAAACAATATCATGAGGGTAGCTTGAAAATTGACACATATCGCCATGTAAAACAGCTGATCTAGCCAAAAAATCAACTCTTTCATTTCCTTCAATTCCTCTGTGCCCAGGGATCCAAGCCAGAGTAACTTTTAAATTGTCATCGTGACAAAGTCTACTGCGACATCTTTTACCGAGTAGTGATAATTTTTACTCATCAAAACGTGTGGCAAAAACCCGATGAGGTGATTTCAAAATTATGCTACTTGCCGCTAGATGACACTGAAATAAATAAAAAAAAACCCATGTACCATGTACCTCATCTTACCTCAAGCACAGATATTATAATATTATACTAGTAAGTAAGTATATTAGCCTCAAGCTTCATGTGAAAACACAGTGTGAAAACCTTTTTGATTTGAACATTGTCGATTGCACAGATTTAGCATACTCTTTCTACGGTCGATTGGCACAACAGAATAACTTTGGGCCAATAGGAGACGATTTCAACTATGACGCAGTTAACATGGTAGACACATTATTTTATCTGGCAACATTTGGGGTTAAATAATGGTGACTTTTAAAAAAAAATCAGAATTGTTCTTTCAAGACGTTGCGTCACCCACATGTTCGGTTTGAAGTGAAATAAAAGTGAAAAATAAATTACTCAGCTGACATAATTCCCACAAAAATGTTGACCGCGACGCGGGTGATCGGCCGAAAGGCTTTGGAGTGTTCAGGAATAGGATCAGATGTATACACACAGAGAAACTTCTCGACAGTTCTCAGAAGCGTAAGTGACCATTTTACTTTTGAAAACGAATGAATATCGTTTGTCACATGAGCCTAAAACGTCAATAAACGATAAATATTCCATTTCTATCCATTTCCACTATGCAGGCTTAGCTTCTCCGGTCCAAATTAAACCGGTGCAGGGGGCACATGTAGCCGCCCGCTCGAGGCGTCATTCTAATAAAAATCTGTAATTTCCTTTCAATTTACAGACCGCAGCCCCCACAGCGCCCGTTTACCAACGACATGGAGTTCAAAGCAGAAACAAGTAAGTTGATTTGTAGAATTTCTGTATATTTCATCATAACCTAACTTTTCTTGACCTTTGTGCTAGAATCTTCCAAGATAAGCTAACTGGAAGGTCCATTCAGATGCGTATTCCACCTCCCGTAGTTGGAATTTTGAAATATTTATTAGTTTCTCTTGATTGCATCAGCTTGGCTGTATCTGCAAAGGATGTCGTCTCCAGCATAGATATAAATCGTTAGATAGGCCCTTACCGCAGTGAGACCGCGCCGTGTTGTTCCACAGTCGAAGTGAGTGAGGCTCACTAACCTGGAGTTAGTGCACATCCTAACACAGTGTGAGCCGGACGTGTTGTAAAGGACGTTTGCGAACTTTGCGAGCAGTTTACTGTCACAAAATGCCATCGTGTGCCTTTCTAAAGTGCAACAACAATTCTAGAAACACAAATAAAGCCAGAGGTGTAACATTTCACTCGTAAGTATTGCGATTTCATTGAAAAACTTTTATTTTTCTTCCGCACTGTCTGAAAATAACAAATTTAAATGGCGAGTGCACGAAAGAGAAAGTCGTGTTGGCAACTAATCTGGGAGAAAAAGAGATGACACTATTTTCTCGGTACCTACGCTTCAGCGTAGACTGCACCGTTTTACAAATTGCACAGGTTTGTTTAGATAGTCACATTTTCGATTTCAGGGCTTATTAGGCCGTTTTTTTTTTCATAGAAGTATGTGCAATACGATTGCACACGAAATAATAATAATAATGATTAGGTTTATTGGCAAAAACACATTTCTAACTATTATTTGTTCTACACAAATTGCACAGGTTTTTGACACTATGTTGACGCACACATTCAAACATTTTCGATTTCAGGGCATCTAAGGGTATACTTTTTTCAGGAAAGTGTGTGCAATACGATTGCACACGAAATGGTAATAACAACAGATAATTACAATGGCAGAAACACGATTTTTTTAACTACTTTTTTGAATGTGTGCGTTAACCGTTAGTGTGCGTGCGTCGGCATTTTGTTAACCCACACATTCAAAAACAATGCCACAGTTTTTGGTGTCGGGGCCTATCTAACGATATAAATCTATGGTCTCCAGTATGTATATTTCAAACTACATACCCCGGCCTTCGTTTATGCAATTGCTTGGGATTACCTCATGTGCCTTAAAATCCGAACTCCTCTAAACCTCAATCAACGTAAGAAGCGTCTTAAACTCGAAATGAGGAACAAGTAGTTACGGTCTCTTTTTATGTAGGAATCCCAAATTATCCTGTGGAGGAAGGCCCTGGTGACCCATACCACAGGTTTTATAAACCTCTCTGGCACCAGTCTCTTGCTTACTAAGATAACTAGGTATTAATTAAGCTTAAGCCAAAAATTGTAAACAATTATCATAAGCAAGAAAACTTAAATACATTATTCAATTCAAAATCCCTTCAAAAGCAGCATTTTGACATGCCCGGCATGCTTTCTCCCTGTAACAAACTTGTGTAAGAATGTAAATAGTAATAAACCAACCCTCCATTGTTACCGGATTCAGCACAAGTAATGCATTT
Source organism: Eupithecia subumbrata (assembly GCA_949316285.1). NCBI lineage: Eukaryota > Metazoa > Arthropoda > Insecta > Lepidoptera > Geometridae > Eupithecia > Eupithecia subumbrata. The sequence continues at coordinate 1,426,646 of OX438637.1, read as the reverse complement.
AACACTTTCTAGTTTCTGTCTGTGGCATCGCACACTTTGTTTCTGTGGAAACTAAACTTATTTATATCACATCGGAACTGATTTATGGGATAAAACATAGCCTATGTATGTTTGCCTATTCCAGGTTTAGAACTACATCTATGCAAAATTTCAGCCCGATCTGTTGTGTAGTTTTGATGTGAAGAGGTAACAAACATCCATCCGTCTAAAAATCTAAACTTTTGCCATAAGTGTGATGCAGGCAGGTTGTCATAGATGAGATTGGATGTGGAGTCATCATCATCAATTTTGAAATACTTATAAAAACACATAAGTTGAGATTTCTGTGCAGAATATTTTAATTCCTACTAAACAATGTATAGTCTGATAGGCATTGGTGTCGATTCAGATGTAGCCAAAACTAAACTAACTTTACAGCACTAAAAATGATTGTTTTTATATCCCCTACGTTTTTACCGCGTTACAGCGATGAGTCGCCCCGTGACCACGATCGCTGTAATGCAGTAGAAACGTAGGAGATATAAAAACAAAAGGTACGCAATAAATACCCGATTAAATAAAAATGATGTCTTCCCTTTATAACAATCGAAATAAAAAGGATAGCGTTAATTTTAGAGTTGTAGTTTAGGATTTTGATTTTAGTTTACATTTAGTTGTAGTATCTGAATTGACACCATTGTTGTATTTTCTAAAACTATTATATCTAACTATAGGACAGTTACTGAAATTACAAATATTTTATATGTCCATCCCCGAGATACCACCAAATCAAAATTTCACTGAGATCTGTTCAGCCATTTAGACATGAAAAGGTAACAGACAGACAGTGTATCTACGAGTGGGATGAGTTTCGCATATTTATTCTCCATTGTTAGAGCACAGCAGACCTATACAGGGTGAGTCTTTATAAAGTGCACATACTAAAATGGGTGAAAATATACTAAATTTTATCGACAGAAAAAAAGTTACAAAAATTCTAAAAAATATATTAATTTTTTTATGGCCTTTTTAATATTTTTTATAACCACTGTCTACCCAATGTAAACAAACTGTTATTGTAGGATAGATAATTACAAGAAGCCAAATGAATAAATATCACAAGCATAAACAGACGCACGGCGCGGCGGCGCGCGGAGTCGAATACTCTTTCGCTCACACTTCTAATGCTGTCTCAAATCGGATGCATTCGGTGGTTCACGGAAGACTTCGGGTAAGCTCGGCCCCCCACTACGAAACGTCATAGAACCTGCACCATCGAGCATTTATAAGGCGGAGCACGCGCATTAAATCTTCAGTTAGCTAGGGATCTTCTGACGGATACGCGGCCTTTCGGTGCGCCACCTCTAAAGATCTAGGCTAAAGGGCAAGGAGGGTTGGTCGGTACGTCACGTCCCCAACCGCCGGCCCTTGGCAAGTACCTATAATAGCTAGGCTCACCCCATATATGACATATGTACCTACCTACAAAGGTACACATTGAATTATATAAAGACACATCGATGTAGGTACACAAGCGTACCTACTCAGAAATATAATAAAGAAACACCAGTGTATGTGTAAGACTCTGACTGTAACATAACCCCATCTGTTTTTGGATAATAAATGTACAAAACATACCCAATGGCGTTTTAACTCAAACCCTTCTTCTACATTATTACTTTTGAACTAAGAGTCGTATCTCTATGAATCAAAATTAATTATGATCTCTAATGATAGGCCGTTCTTATAAACTAAAAATGCTTCAAAAAATATACACCATAAATTAATAAATAAATGATATTGGAGGAAAAAGTTACTATTATTTGATCATTTTTATAAGAAATATCAAATTTCTAAATAAAACGTCCTACAAACCCTATGTTATTGTTATTTCATGTTATTCTACTTTGTATTAGCTTTATAATAGTAAAATAACCAAGCCAATAACTTAAACACAACATTTTCTATCGGTGATTGAAGATAGGCCCTTCTGGTGTGTTTTTAATAGGGAAAATCAATTATTAAAAGACTGTGATTGAATCATAATAATAATTGTAATTGATCGGTGATTGAAGACAGGCCTTCAATCACCATTTTTTAGAATTTTTTTTAACTTTTCTTCTGTCGACAAAATTGAGTATATTTTCACCCATTTTAGTATGTGCACTTTATAAAGACTCGCACTGTATACATACAGTTGTTTGATGAAGGCGTTTTGACAGGGCAATTGTGCAGGGGCCAAGGGACAGGTCGGGGGGAGGAAGAGCCTTTCTTCTTCTTAGGGTTTCGAGATCGAAGATCGGTTTCGAAACCCTTATGGTCTCGCTTTGTCTGTCCTTTTTTCCCTCCTTAATAACTAGGCAACTACAGCAGCTATCGACTTGAAATTTAAAATAATAATATATTTCGTGCGCCTGTACAGATTCAAAATAGTTTAAGAAATTTCTGTAGGTTTCATACTTTTCGAAATATTTCGAAAAAAGTCGAAAGCACACCCATTCCCCCCCTATCTCCGAAGATTGCAGAGCGATCCATGTGCAATGTATGTAGCGTTTGTAGATAAGGATCTATATTTTACAGGAAAAATATAGAGAAGTTTGTAAAAAGAACACTTTTTGAAAAATGATCAAAAAGGGGGGAATAATTTTCGGATAATTTACGGGGGGGCTATCTCACCGAGTGGGGTATCAAATGAAAGGTATCGGTTTGTACATATCAAAACAGCTTTCGAAACTTCTGTAGGTTTCATACTTTTCGAAAATTTTCGAAAAGAGTCGAAATTTTACCCATTCCCACCTCCCAATCTCCAAAGATTGCAGAGCGATCTATCTGAAATGTATGTCACGTTTGTAGATTTGAATCTAAATTTTACAGGAAAAATAGTAGAGAAGTTTGTAAAACTAACACTTTGAAAAATTTTTAAAAAGGAGGGGTTAGGTTTTAAAAAGGGGGGATACCTCACCGAGTGGGTTATCAAATGAAAGGTGTTGGTTTGCACGTTTCAAAACAGTTTTTGAAATTTCTGTAGAGTAAACACTATGAAATATTTTAAATAAAGTCAATAAATTGACTTAATACCTATGCAGAGCGATCCATCTAAAATGTAGTTTGGTGAGTACCTACTATTTTTAGGTAGGTATTCATCAAATAGCGATGGCTTAAACCGGTACTTTTAGTACATGTATTTATCATCAACAAACGTTCGAAACCCTCGGCGCGCGTGTTACACTCGCAATTGCTTGACGTTCTTGTTTCACAATGCGTTAGTCGAACGACTGTATGCATATAGGTAGGCTGTGATTAGGGTTGCCACCCGTACTATATAATAAAGTATTGTACTTTATTTCGGGCTTACGTACTTTATACTTTATGACCACAATAAAGTACGCCAAAATACTTTATTTGGCTTTTCAAGTTTGTATTTAATGTTCACTATACTATAAGTTAAAGTTGAAGTTTTTGAGTGTAACAGATCGCATGTTGTTATTCTACAATACACATTGCGTTTGAACGCAAGATAAAACATCTAATTTATCTAATATGTATATAATAATCAACTAAATTTTTTTCGGTGCGACCAGTGTTGCTCATCTTTTTGCTCCGTTTCAGATATTTTTTTATATCTGCGGACATTTTACGGACTATAACGCTATGCGAATCTTTTCGGACCAAAACGCCTATCGAAACGGCTCATACATATGAGTTTGTTCCTGAAAGAAAGAGACATTGCAAAAGTCTAAAGTATGGAAACGAAATTTATTATAGTAAACGAAATTTTCGCGACTCCGTAATATTTTTTAGGTTTACTTGTTCGCCGTTTTGGTAAACTGCTCTTAATTCTAAAATACATGAAAATATACATATTAGTAAGTACTCTATTTTTACATGGCGTACTGTTTTTTAAACCCCGTACCAGGTGGATATACTCTATTTGCTCGAAAAAAGGTGGCAACCCTAGCTGTGATAAGTGGTAGAAATAACATGATAACTTTGTTTCAGATCTGATGGAGTCAAAGGAGCAGTCATTGGTATTGATCTGGGCACCACCAACTCCTGTGTTGCTGTTATGGAGGGAAAGACACCTAAGGTAAGATAAAGATCATTTATTGACGACCTCAGTGGCGCAGCGGGCCAGAGTCCGCCTGCGATGCAAGAGGTTGCGGGTTCGATTCCCGCCTCGGAACAAATTTGTGTAATATCTGCAGAAATTTATTCCGTTGGTCTGGGTGTTTTCTTTGTATAATAAAAAAAAATCTATCTATGTATAATGTATTAAGTATATCAGTTATCTAGTACCCATAACACAAGATTTGAGTAGCTTACTTTGGGGCTAGATGGTGCTGTGTGGATTGTCCAGCATTATTTATTTATTTATTCGGTTTAAAGAATCTTTATTTTCTCGAAGAACATAAATACAGTTCACCTAAATGAGAAAAACAAATCTTGTACTTATATTTAAGTATCTACTTACGTTAATATTTGAGTTCGAGTGTGTTTATCTACCAATTAACATAATGTACAAACTAATTGTGATAAAACAAAATAAAGAAAAAAGCAATCATAGAAAATAAAACAACCTAATCTAATACAAGTAAAGGAACAAAACCTATTTGGTATAATCGTCATTGCACATAAAAAACCTACTATCCATCATTTTCCTGATCTACTTATTATGAGGGTGGGTCCAGACGAAACGAACGATAGCGAGCGAAGGCTATCAACCGAACGCGAACGAACCAGTGTGGACGTCACGGCGAAAGCAAGCGAGCCCGAACGAGCGCCTTCGTTCGCCTTCGGCCGTGCTCGCCGTGCTGTGCTTCGCTAGGTTTCACATATGTTCGTTTGGTGTGGACACAACAGCGAAAGCGAGTGAACATTCGGTATCGATCGTCGAATCCCACTCGTTAGCCTTCGTTCGCTCTCGTTCGGTTGGTCTGGCTGGACCCACCTCTCTTTTTGCGTCGGGGGTTAAAAATTACAAAACAAAACTCCTCTATTTCTCTAAAATAATCACAAGAAAAAGCTTGAAATTAAATAAGCATCGCCGATCAGCGTCTGTGTCTGTACACCTGCGCTTTTGCAGCGATGCGAGAGAACCGCGCGGTACCAGCTAGTCACGGCGCGTGCCTACGGCTTTCCTAGAAACCGCGCTACATTCAAATCATTTAAAATTATAGTCTAATCTCTAAACTAATGATAATTCTGGTTGTTCTAAGCTTAGATAATCTAAAGAAGTACAAAGTTCGTCCCCCATGTACTAATGTAAGGCGATATTTCGTTCCGATATTACTGTTAGATCATGATTTTTGACCGTTTTGAAAGGAAACTTGCTCTCATACAAAACACGTAATTGAAACAAATAATCAACTAAGACTGGGTTTGATAAAAATTAAGATGAAAAAAATGTCAGATAAATCGATTAATTTGATTCAAAACAGATTATTTTTTACCCCCGACGCAAAAAGAGAGGTGTTATAAAAGTTTTACGTTTTTCGTTTATTTTCGTTTAGTTTTTTTGTATCATTGATAATTTTATCCCAAGTGTTCTTAGCCCTGTTTCATGAATATCTGTGGGGGGGTTTTAAAATTTTTAATTTTGTTCGTATGATAATCGTTTTATGGGTTTTACGAAAGGGAGGTTCAAAGGTTCACACAAACAAAGTACCTTCTAGCAGAAAGAGAAGTCACTAAGATTGAAACATTTTTATTTCTGTCTTGCATAAGAAATATAATATCCCAAAAAAATAAACGATTTTAACGGGACTTGAACCCGCATCCTTCCCTTAGTACACGACGACGTCAAGTGGCGGAGGAGTTGAAAAAATTCCTTCTATTTTGGGATATTATTTGATTTCTTAGAAATTACCCTGAGAGTGAGGTTTTACGGATTCTAATAACAAAAAACTGTCTTATATGATGTGTTATTTTAACTCCCGACGCAAAAAGAGAGAGGTGTTATTATAAGTTTAACGTGTCTGTCTGTGGTATCGTAGCTCCCAAACGGATGAACCGATTTTCGTTTAGTTTTTTTTTGAGTCATAGATAATTTTATCCCGAGTTTTCTTAGCCATGTTTCATGAAAATCTGTAGGGGGGTTTTAAAATTATTAATTTGTTTCTTGGTTTTTTCAATTTCGATGACTATGAGATAGATAAATACCATTATATGACAGCAAAAACTAATAAAAATACACATGTCCATTTAATCTTAATTAAATAATAAAACAGGCTTGACTTGCCGCAAACACATACCTAGGTTTCGCGACTTTTTTTTCCGACATCTTGCAGTATTTAAACTTTATGGAATGAAATAAATTAAATTAGTTTCAGAGGATTCCGTGAATCCTCAGCCAGGGGAGCAGGTATAGGTACATTGCGTGTGTGCAAATAAGCTTAATTTGATCATTACCTACATATTTTTGACTGCTTTCTGTTATCATTGCAGTGAAAAAACCAATTGATATAAACATTCTAAAAAAATCATTTGATATAGATCATTTTTTTAATCATCTAAACCCTGGTGCAACATCACATGTATATATGTATATTTGTATATTACATAGTATAAAACAAAGTAGCTTCCCGCTGTCTGTCTGTCTGTCTGTCCATATATGTATGATTAGATCTTTAAAACTACACAACGGTTTTTGATGCGGTTTTTTTAAATAAATAGAGTGATTTAAGAGGAAGGTTTATATGTATAATACATGCCTAATATAGTAGCGAAACATTTTAGAGGTTTCTAATGTGATGTCGTAAATACACCTTAAAAAGGTCAAGAAAAAAGTCCGTGATGGTATATGTCTATCTCTTAGAGATAAGATAACCCACAATAACCATTTTTTATCCTTTACTTTTTACAAGAAATAATGGCTTATTTACGAAGCGATTTTAAGAAATACAGCATTAATCCCCATCCAATAAAGTACCTTGAATACGTGCATTTAATATAGATTAATATGGCCCTTTACAGCATGTAATTTAAATGAATATTTTCGAAGATATCACAGATTTAAAATGCAGGGACATGCTGTTGCAGCGGTACCGGCCGGGGGGCCGATACTGTAGTTTAATTAGTATCAGCATTGCACCCGTGAGATGCCGGGGCGGGTCGCTAGTTATAAATACAAAAGTTTTGATGGATGAATGAATGTATGCTTGAAACTTCACGCTAAGACTACTGAGAGGTTCCAGCTGAAATTTTGTATAGATCAAAGTCTAGAACTGGGTCAACCTACATAAACCACAAATTACTTCGTATTTTCTGTTGACTAACCTATTTTATTTCCTAAATTTGACATTATGTAAATACCTAATTCATTCCTCTTTCTGTTATTTTGAAATTTTATCTTTAGCTATCATAACATAATGTATGTATTAGACAAATAATTGCACGCCCATAAAGGGCAAATTACATTGATGCACTATTATTTTACTGTACCATCCATTTAACATGTTATTATGCAATAAATATACTTTTACTGCAGAAATTTGTTCCGTTGATCTGGGTGTTTTCTATGTATAATAAAAAATATCTATCTATGTAGTGTATTGTATTAAGTATCTCAGTTATCTAGTAACCATAACACAAGCTCTGCTTAGCTTGGGGCTAGATAATGCTGTGTGAATTGTCCAGCATTATTTATTTATTTTACTTTTACCACAGGTGGTAGAAAACACCGAGGGCTCGCGCACCACACCATCCCACGTCGCCTTCACCAAAGAAGGCGAGCGTCTGGTCGGAATGCCAGCCAAGAGACAAGCGGTCACCAACAGCGGTAACACGTTCTACGCGACCAAGCGACTCATCGGCCGCCGGTTCGTGGACCCGGAGGTGCAGAAGGACGTGAAGTACCTCTCTTACAAGGTCGTGAAGGCTTCTAATGGAGACGCCTGGGTCCAAGGTGAGTTAGCTTAAGAAGATTCTTCCTAAGTTCCATCAGATACGAAACCAGACATGACAGCCACTCCCTAGACAATCTTTGACAGTCGACAAGCGTAAAGATACCCCAATAGGTCATTGTAGGCTAGCGTCTCAGCTAGCATCTTGTTATTAACACATGACCACAATCGCAGATGAGGTCACGGGATACAATTCAATTTATTTATTCATACTATAGATTCACAGGGAACACTTAGTCAAGTCAAATAGATTCATTACATTTTAAACACAAAGCAAAACTCAAAATAGGTACATATACAGATAAAGTAGCAAGCTTCGTGGCTGCAATAGCATTGTCAAAATGTAAAATAAAATAAAGTAAAAATGTCCAATTTCAAATGTCAATGAAGGTAGGTGGTTACCTAAATAAATCAATCGAATTGAAAGTAAAAATAAACTCGGCGTCACAAAAATCGCACCTTTCCAAAATTATGTTTGAAGCTTCTCCAGCAGCTAGCGCATACATTTTATTCAACAAAAAATAATGTTATTTGAAAGTTTATTCAATTACCCTTAAATGAATTAGCATTTTAATTTATACGCAAAGGAGAATGTTTTGCTACAGAATGTTGAAAAAATTGTTCGGAAATTACTTGTTGAAGTAGTCATTAGTTGCACTATCTCAAAGGAGTATAAGGGCCGGTCCAGGTAAAATGTCAGATGAATGTCAGATAGTTAGTCATTGTCCAGACTTCAAAGTGAACACAAGCAAGAAAAATACACTTCAAGATGGATACTACCGCTGAAGAAGCCGCTCAAGTGATAGCACTGTTGCAATCAGGGATGCGGCAGTGTGATGTTGCTCGGCAACTAAACTTGAGCCGTTTTTCCATTCGGCGAGTGTATCAACGGTTCCAAGAAACTGGTGGCTGTATCCGAAGACGTGGATCTGGGAGAAAACGCTGCACATCCGATAGAGACGATCGGTTCCTTGTAAGCACGTCTTTACGCAATCGGTTTTCTAATGCTGTTGAATTGCAACAGCAGCTACGATCAGCTCGTAGAACTTCAGTGAGCGTCTCCACGGTTAGGAGAAGACTACGGGAGAAAAAAATAGCAGCCTATAGACCTGCTAAAGGACCAAAACTGTCTGCACAGCATCGTAGAGACCGACTGCAGTTTGCTCGCGAACATCGCGATTGGTCACTCGATCATTGGAGGAAAGTACTCTTCTCTGATGAAACTAGGGTGACTCTTTTCTGTAACGACAGTCGTAAAAGAGTATACAGAAGAAAAGGGGAGCGATTCGCACAAGCTTGCTTCGAAGAATACGTCGCATATGGGGGTGGATCGTGCATGTTCTGGGGCGGTATTTCTATCGACGGGAAAACAGAACTTGTGTGCGTTTCCCGGGCTGGAGGTGGTCGCGGACAAGGGTCGCTGACGGCTAGTCGGTACATAACGGAGATCTTAGAAGAGCATGTGGTCCCGTATGCTGGTTTTGTAGGAGATGGGTTCAAGTTAATGCATGATAACGCCCGTTGCCACACCGCAATCATTGTACGGGATTACCTACAAGAGGTCGAGATCCCCGTTATGCAGTGGCCAGCTCGAAGTCCAGACCTAAACCCGATCGAGCACCTCTGGGATTATGTCAAACGGCGAGTGCGAGCACGTGAACCTGCTCCTACCATTCTGCAAGAGCTCGAAGCTGCCGTCGTTGCGGAATGGGATAATGTTCCTCAAGAAAGCGTGATCACACTAATAAGATCAATGAAGGACCGCATGGAAGCCGTTATCAAGGCCAGGGGGGGAACACTAGATTTTAAGTGCTTTTTATAAAAAAAAACACGTGAATAGAAATCATGATTTTAAGTGCTTTTTATAAAAAAAAACACGTGAATAGAAATCATGTTTTTTCTTGCCTTACAGAAACTTTGATTTTTTTATCACATTTAAAAAAAAATATCTCAATGCTTTTATGTTATCTGAGAGTGATATAAATTACCTCTCTGATGGTACCCATAATCTAGTCCTGGTAATAACCAAATATGATTAAAAGTATTTTTAAGTAGGCTTTTTAGGAGGTGCGATTTTTGTGATGCCGAGTGTATTTTTATCAGCAAAAGCTTCGTCCAATCGATAATAGCTTTTATCTGTTAGTCTATTTTTGATAAGCGATTTAAATTTGATATCAGACATTGATCTTCTTCGTCACGGGATATCATGACATCCCGTGTCACGACAGTTTGTAAACCTGTTGAAACGTCGGAAAAAATAGGTAAATAAACGCGATAAATACCCGTTTAATAGTACTAATAATAATGTGTTCAGATCGCGTAAGTTTGAAAATAGGATATGTTCTGTCCCGCTCCTATGAACGCAAAACCCTATTTCTATCCATCCACAAAACGGCGCGTAACGTCTTGAGTCTCACTAGAAAGCTGTGTCCCCCTAGTTCTTACGAATAAATAAATAAAATAAATAATGCTGGACAATTCACACAGCATTATCTAGCCCCAAGCTAAGCAGAGCTTGTGTTATGGGTACTAGATAACTGATATACTTAATACAATACACTACACAGATACATATTTTGTATTGTACAGACAGCGTCAGAATTAAGTAGCCCCCCCTGCATAATGCATGCATGTTTAAATCCAAACCAGTTCATCGTAAGAGTTACAAAAGTCGAAAATAAATTATATTTTTATTTAGGTAACATAAAAACAGAACGAAAAGATAAAAATAAATAAAACATCTGATTTTAGCCTGCACTGTGTTATGCAGGGGGGGTTACTTAATTCTGACGCTGTCTGTACATAGAAAACATCCAGAACACCCTGAACAAATATCTGCAGATCGTACGAACATTTGTCCCGAGGCCTACGTCCAGCTGTGAATCCATTTCTGCTGTTATGATGAATACTTTCCGAACAACTAAAGCATCGCCGATCAGCGCCTGTGTCTGTACACCTGCGCTTTTGCAGCGATGCGAGAGAACCGCGCGGTACCAGCTAGTCACGGCTCGTGCCTACGGCTTTCCTAGAAACCGCGCTACATTACACATTTATTTCGCAAAGAGAGAGAGATCGGTGTCAATTCAAATGTCGCCGAATCTAAACTAATCTGACAGGACAAAAAATGTTGCCTAACATAACGATCGAAATAAAAAGGATGGCGTAATTTTTCGAGCCGTAAAATTGGTTTAGTTTAGGCAAGATCTGAATTGACACCAGAGATAATTTATGTACCCAAAAAACGTATTAGTATAAACAATATGGAATCACGAAGACTACTGCATCTGGGCGGACTGGTATTTGACGTTATTAAGTTTAAAAAGCCTGAGTATCTGCACTCAAAACTTAACTTCGTGTCTGATAAAAGGTTACGGTCGGTAAGATCTGCACTTTCCTATCACAATCACAAGACTGCAGCTTTCAGGGGAAGTTTCAGGTATTCGGCAACGAAGTGCTGGAACAATATTCCTCCCCCTATTCGCAATGTTAACACTAAGTACACATTTAAATTAAAGTTTAAAAAGTTTTTATTGCAAACGCAAATAGAAGGTATTCCCAAGCACTTCGTATGCCAAAAATAGAGCTGTCGTCAGTTCATTTTATTATTATTTTTTTTATTTTTTTTGCACTATTGTCATGTTCCATTTATATATAATATTTCTGTATTCTTTAAAAAATTATGAATACTTTGCTACACAAAACAATAACTTTTGCTATTGCTACACAACCACAATAATTTACACCATTAATTAATTAATAGCACACATTGTCCGTTTGTACTCGTTCTGCTCGCTCTCGATCAGGTTTTGGCTGAAAATCAGTGTTTTTGCATTTAAGCAAAAAATTTCACTGAGCCATGGCCTATTTGCCGTGCTGCAGCACACACAAACTTGCCTCACTTTATTTATGTTAATCCTAAGTACTTACTTTACTTTTTTTCTTTCTTTTTTAAAATGCTTGTTTGATGAATTAAACAAACTATTGTACTTGTGTTTAAAATTTGTATTTTGTACTTGTGTTTAAAATTTGTATATTTTTGTTAATAGTATGTGTGTCTGTAGTACCAAATAAATTTTTTATCTATCTATCTATAACAAGTCTACGTAATTCAATTCAATAACTTGGCAGACAACATGGTCCATATTCAAAATAACAGACAAATCAATTTTACAAAAGTATTTATTTATTAAGTAATCCGACAGCGATACATTTTACATATTATAACAGTGTAATACTTATGCTAAAATAAGGCCAATTATAGGATTACATCGAAAAAGTAAAGATTTACAACAGAAAGGTGAGTGAAGTTGATAAATAGAAAGAAACGTTAACAATAAAACAAATAGGTAGTACAGAGTACACAGTAAACTGAGAAAATTTCAGTGGCTTCGCGACGTGTGTTTCAGTGAGCGTGCGTATGGATAGTATTATACCTAAATCTAAATTATAACTAGTTTTACCCAGTGTTGAAGAATTGGACAATAGTACTTTTCTGATATGTAAAGTACATTGTTGACATCTACAAAGAGAACTCTTAAACGTGCCTTTGTTTTTTGTAAGATACACAAAAAGCAAAGGCACGTTTAAGAGTTCAGCCGGCTTTTCACTATGGGATATAATATAAATTACATCTTGAGCTATATATTACATCCCGCGATTGCTATTCACACTGTAAGATATATATTTTAGAGCACACATGATCAGTTTATACGTCTGCACACGAACGCCAACATTCAAACAGAGGGCGAAGCGGGGGAGGCGCAGTGTCCGGGGACGTGAGGTAAAATATACACCTTCAAATGACCTTCAAATATAGCTCACTCGGTCGAAAAAATATTTATAGTTTGGGATGTAATATATATTATAGCACAGTGTAAACGGTCTCGTACAAAATGTATGGCGAGCGATAAAATATTATATCTCAAGATGTAATATATATTATATTATATCTCAAAGTGAAAAGCCGGCTTTCTTCTCAGTTCGTTTTAAATTAAGACTGAAACGTTGGCTTGTCGAGCAGAATTTCTATTTTGTGAACGAACAATTACAACTGTAAACCTTATATTCCCATTTATATTCGTTCACGCAGTGTCAGTGAAATACCTACAGCCCTGTATTAGACAAAATCATTGTCATAGTTTCACATGTTCTGTTTTCTCACCAGGTTCCGACGGCAAGGTATACTCACCGTCACAAATCGGTGCGTTCGTCCTGATGAAGATGAAGGAAACTGCAGAGGCATACCTCAACACTTCCGTCAAGAACGCTGTGGTGACTGTACCAGCTTACTTCAACGACTCACAGAGGCAGGCTACTAAAGATGCCGGTAAGAAAATTGATATTAATTTTTATAACATAATGACAGTACCATGTCCATTTTGGGGGTGAAGGTGGATTTCCCCCAAATAGTAACAGAAGGAGATCTCCTCTGTACCGGGCCCGACCCATCTGGTCCACTGAGCCCGGTGGTCTTTCGACCGACAGTTGATGTCGGATAGTTGTATATAGCCAGTTGTTACTGAATCAAGTGTTTGCGCGATCCAGGATACCTTTCTCTTTTTGCTTCTTCCGATTGTTTTTAGATTGTTTATAACGACACGACATCTAACGGATGTTTACTGAAGCACTTAGGGTTTTTACATGCTTCGTCGTTTTTCGCTGTTTGCGCCTCTATTGACAAGTTAGCCTTGTAGTTCGGCCGTTGTCGCCTAGAGGTCGCCTACATCCATATATTTATTAAAACTTGTTGTACACTCATAGAAATATAAATCAGTTCCCTAAAAATTGAGATAAACATAACTTAAATACCAGAAATAAACTTAATACTATAAAATATCAGATTATCTAGAAGATAAAAAGCTTGGGACGGCTTTTGCTCCAACTCGAAAAATAACAACTAACAGGCTTAAGGTTTCTTCGTCGCTTCTTTACTTTAGTCTACATACCGAAGCGAAAGAAATCAAAAATATCACTTTATTTCCGTGTCAGTGTTTAGTTTTATAATAGGACCTTTTCTAAGTGTACATTTATTGTATTTATGGAAATAAAGAGTTTTTGATTTTGATTTTTTTTTATAAAGGGTTTGTAGATTTTTGTATGGACGGTGCCCATAATTTTTTTTTAAATCGCCGCGCACAATAAATGTTACATATTTGGATAGAGGATATTAAAACGAATAAAAATCTCTACATAGTATAAAACAAAGTCGCTTCCCGCTGTCTGTCTGTCCCTATGTATGCTTAGATCTTTAAAACTACGCGACAGATTTTGGTGCGGTTTTTTATATAGATAGTGATTCAAGAGGAAGGTTTATATGTATAATACATGCATAATGGACTGGAAATGTAAGAACAAAAATAATTACAGATGTAAGCGGGTTAACTACGAACCTTACTTGTCACTAAACTAAAACATTATTTTGTACCTCGCAGGCCAAATCGCCGGGTTGAACGTCCTGCGGGTAATCAACGAGCCAACAGCGGCGGCTTTAGCGTACGGCATGGACAAGACTGATGATAAAGTGTAAGTATACTCGAAAAATAATAACAAGCTAGAGGTTTATAGAATAGAATATAAAATTTGTTAAAAGTCTTACACATACGAAACTTAGACTAGAATATATAATAAACTTAGATTGAACTCAGACGACCTCCGTGGCGCAGCGGGCGAAGGTCCGCCTATGACGCAGGAGGTTGAAATGAAATGAAATGAAATGAAATGAAATGAAATGAAATAGTATTTATTTGCTTAAATATAGGTTAACAATGATGGTTTTAGAATAGGGTATGTATCACTATATTTGACTTATTAGTCGTGCAAATGTTTAATTTGGTCATTTATGTTAGAAATAGAAAATTAACTTAACTTATTTGATCAATAAATTTGCTCTCACAATTTTAAAAAATATATACATGTAGATCATAATGCATAAAACCATCAAAGAATTTATCAATATTAGGTACATGTCAAAAATAATTTATTTAAATTTCAAATATTCATCTATACTATAAAAACAGTTTTGACAGAGCCAATTATATAATTTCCGATTAAATTCATTATTTGATAATTTTCTTATGTCATTTGGAAGTTTATTGTATAGCAGTATTGCCATTGCGTAACAGTTCCTTTTACAAAGTTCTAATCTAAATTGAGGCACCTTTAGTGGTTTTTGTACAATCTTTCTTTTGTATTGAGACTTTTCATCCTTCTCAAACAACGGCATGTTGTTCCTGACAAATTTCAACATCTCAAAAATATACAGGGATGGGAATGTTAATAGTTTATTCGTTACAAATAAAGGTCTACAAGAATCTCTCCGCTTAATACCAAATATGGCCCTTGTTATTGTAACACTTTTTTTGAGCTACGAAAACTCTATGAGCATCCGTTGAATTACCCCAGATTATAATGCCATATCTTAAAACAGAGCAAACATGGCTATGGTAAACTGTCACTGCTGTTTTAATATTGGAAAGATCCTTTATTCGTCTTAATGCAAATATAAATTTATTAATTTTCTTACATACAGTGTCTATTTGATTTTTCCAATTTAAATATCTGTCAATTGTTATTCCTAAAAATTTAATATCATATACTTCCTCAATGTCATTGTTATTGTAATTAATGTCAATTTTATGCTTAATCTTGTTGTTATATGTCACTGGTCTCATGAATTTGGTTTTAGTTGCGTTAATTTTCAAATTATTACTATTAAGCCAATCAACTATGTCATTTAGGGCTTTGTTCCCTATACTCACAACATCATCAATAGATTTTTCTTTTGTCAAAATTGTTGTATTATCTGCAAACATGAGCGTGGTTGCGGTTCCCGCCTCGAAACAAATTTGTGTACGATCTGTAGACATTTGTCCAGGACGTTCTGGATGTTTTCTATGTATAATAAAAAAAACCATCTATGTAGTGTATTGTATAAAGTATATCAGTTATCTAGTACCCATAACACAAGCTCTGCTTAGCTTGGGGCTAGATAATGCTGTGTGAATTGTCCAGCATTATTTATTTATAAAGAGGAATGATTTGATTGTTTGTTTGTATTGAATAGGCTCCGAAACTACTGGACCGATTTGAAAAATTATTTTACCATTAGAAGCCCACATTATTCCTGATGAACATAGGCTACTTTTTACCGCGGGAAAATGCTTCATTCCTACGAAAAAACGGGTAATAGGACAACTGGTAGTAAGAATACAGCTCGTGTGAAATAAGTAATCAGTCATCTAGTACCCATAACACAAGCTCTGCTTAGCTTGGGGCTAGACAATACCGTGTGAATTGTCCAGCATTATTGTTATTAACTGTCTCGTTGGTCTAGCGGTCAGCTTGTTCAACCGCTGATTATGATGTCCTGGGTTCGAATCCCGGGTCGGGCCAATAGTTGTTACTGGGGTTTTTCTAGCAAGAAAAATTCACAGTAGCAGCCCGGAGTCAGGAAGTTGGCGGTGTTACACCCCCGTGCGGAAAGCACGTTAAGCCGTTGGTCCTGCGCCTGATCTCTCCCCGGTCGTGTCTTATCTGTCGTCCCATCGGATTATGAGAGAGAGGGAATAGAGAGTGCACCTATGTTTGCGCACACACTTGTGCACTATAATCCTGTTCTGCGCAACTGGCTAGTCTCCGATGAGACTGGCCCCCGTGGTCGAAATTCGGCTAGGAGGACATTATTATTGTTATTATTTTTTATTTCCGTCCACAGTATCGCAGTATACGACCTCGGCGGCGGAACCTTCGACGTGTCGGTTCTGGAGATCCAGAAGGGAGTGTTCGAGGTGAAGTCCACCAATGGAGACACGCTGCTCGGGGGGGAGGACTTCGACAATGTCATCGTGAACTTCCTCGTCGATGAGTTCAAACGTGACGTGAGTACTGGCCTTTATGTTCCTCTTATATGTTTACTTCTGAAGATACTTTCCTCTAAGAGGGTTTTGTTATAATCACCAAGATCAGCACCTACCTACCTCACTTTTTATCTTTCTAGATATTTATGAGATAATTATGAGAACAATGTAATTGTGTAATAATGACTGAGTAGCTTCATACTTACCTTACCTTACATTACTTACTCATACGTAAGTACCTACATGCAAAGATGTATACTTCTTTTAAAGTTAAAACCGAGGAATGTAACATTCGGGTCAAACCCCCACGGGTTTAAAGAGTGTTATTAATCTAAGTACTATGTAATTCTTTTTGAAAATAAATAAATAAATAAATAATGGATTGGAGATCCATGTCTTAAAAATACACAGAAGGAAACTGTTACTTTCCTCTAGGAGGCTCGCTTAGCCGGCTCGCACGACTTCCACTGGCTCGGCAGGAGTGGTCAAATATTACAGAAATACAATTTATTTATAAAACCAATTTACAATGTAACTTTTGAAACATATAAATGTTTTGATGACCTCCGTGGCGCAGCGAGCGAGGGGAAGGTCCGCCTGCGACGCTGGAGGTTGCGGGTTCGATTCCCGCCTCAAGATACTAGATGGGTACTAGATAACTGATATACTTAATACAATACACTACATAGATAGATATTTTGTATTGTACATAGAAAAATTTATTCATCAAATAAGTTAAGTTAATTTTCTACTCTAACATAAATGACCAAATCAAACATTTGCACGACTAATAACTAAGTCAATTTATATTATATTATTCATATAATATATAATATTATTCTAAAACCATCATTGTTAACCTATATTTGAGCAAATAAATACTATTTCATTTCAACACCCTGAACAAATATCTGTAGATCGTACAAACATTTGTCCCGAGGCCTACGTCCATCTGTCGATCTGTTTCTGCTGTTATGATGAATACTTTCCGAACAACTAAAGCATCGCCGATCAGCGCCTGTGTCTGTACACCTGCGCTTTTGCAGCGATGCGAGAGAACCGCGCGGTACCAGCTAGTCACAGCACGTGCCTACGGCTTTCCTAGAAACCGCGCTACATTCAATTAATACTAATATTATAAATGTGAAAGTGTGGATGGAGGGATGTTTGTAAAGAAATCAAATAATTGCAAATATTTTCGACTACCTCCGTGGCGCAGCGGGCGAAGGTCCGCCTGCGACGCAGGAGGTTGCGGGTTGGATTCCCGCCTCGGAACAAATTTGTGTACGATCTGCAGAAATTTGTTCCGTTTGTCTGGGTGTTTTCAAAACACATCACAATCACTTTCATATTATGAGGTTACTTAAAGTTAGATTAAAACTTGATTGCAACATAAACATATGTACGTGCTGCTATAATTAGAAATATATATCGATTAGGTAGAGTTATTACTATCTATTACAGGTTGTTGAAACATGACAATAAAAAAGGTATTAAAAAAACAAGATTAGAGTAGCAAAAATACGTTTAGAACATCGCCCAACTTGGATAATAAGCTACTTATACCGTGCGAAGACGCGGACAGAAGCTAATAATTTATAAATTTAGTTTGATTTTAATAATTTATCTATTTTTTGTTGTTCACAGCAAGGCCTAGACATCCGCAAAGATGCAATGGCGATGCAGCGTCTCAAGGAGGCCGCCGAGAAGGCCAAGATCGAGCTGTCAGGCTCCGCGCAGACAGACATAAACCTGCCCTACCTCACCATGGACTCTTCCGGGCCTAAACACATGAACCTCAAGGTAAAAAAATAACTCAACATCTCCTGTCTTCATTTTAGATGTAAGCGGGTTAACTTTGGTGGCGAAGGTCCGCCTGCGACGCAGGAGGTTGCGGGTTCGAAACCCGCCTCGGAACAAATTTGTGTTTATTTTACCTTTTCTGATTGCATGACATGTCAACTTTTAACGTTCTCTGATTGCATGACATGTCAACTTTTTATCTTCTCTGATTGCATGGCATGTCAACTTTTAACGTTCTCTGATTGCATGACATGTCAACTTTTTATCTTCTCTGATTGCATGGCATGCCCATGTGCGAGGGAGGTAGAGCGGTGCACGCGAATATATTTTGTAACATCTCATCAGAGAAAGTTTTGCGCGGAATGATTTATATTAATATTATAAAGAGGAAATATTTGATTATTTGTTTGTATTGAATAGGCTCTGAAACTAATGGACCAATTTGAAAAATTCTGAAGGCAACATTATTCCTTACGAACATAGGCTACTTTTTACCGCGGGAAAATGCTTCATTCCTACAGGAAAACAGGTAATAGGACAAACAGATAGTAAGAATGCAGCTCTTATGTCTGTGTTCACCAATAGATAATCGGACAATTAGGCTGCTTCGTCGGTTAACGTTGACGTTTAATGTATGAAAACTTGTGTCAGAAACGTTTAAACAACTGTTTAAAATTTAACCATCTATTGGTGAACTCGGGTCTTTATATTTTTAATCCTAGGTAATATTTTTAAGCAAACATCCATCCATCTAAACATCCAAACATTCGCATTTATAATATCAGTGTGATTCTCTTACCCACAGATGACCCGCTCCAAGCTAGAGTCTCTAGTGGGAGACCTGATCAAGCGCACCGTCGCGCCGTGCCAGAAGGCCATGCAGGACGCCGAGACTTCGCGCACAGATATCGGGGAAGTCCTGCTGGTCGGTGGCATGACCAGGATGCCCAAGGTATGTAGTATTTTAACAGCGTCTTGTAAATAATGCTGGCTTAGTTCTGCTTACCAATCGCTTTACAATGGTATCGTCCATAGACTAAATAAACTCTTATCTCTTGGTTATCTGCGACACATTATTTTAATGTGCAGAAGTAAAATAATGTGTCGCAGATAACCCAGAGATACGCACGAAAACCTATTTTATTTTATTATTCTGTTAAACAAAAAAAGCTTGTTATAGGCATCGCAAACCGGCCAATCGATTGTTGAAAATTCCGTCGTGTAACTGAATTATAAGGTTAAATTCCAAAACGTATCTAAGGTGTCGATTCTGCTACGATACCATTGTCACAGTAAAGTGATTAGTTTGCAGAATAGGGCAATGACCCTTGCTTTATTAGCTGCTGTAGGACGAGAAGTCGCTCAAAGTCGAGAGTTCAACTCGCTCTTGACTGATTTCTTAAAATAATTCGTATGTTATAAAATGGCTTTTTCAGCGCTGTCTACACTGATTGTGATTCTCACTCTAGTGCAAATGCTGCGTTCATAAGAAGCAAATTAATTTAAGTATATTCGCTATAGCACTGGCACACCGTATGCAAGCTAACATAGCTTGTGTATTATGAACAGTGCAACATTAACACGACGAGGTACCTGATGTCAAGATTACGAGTTTGTTTTTCTAGTGATCCTGATACCAACAGAAGGCAAAAAGTGTGATTCAATTTATTAGGAATCAATTCTTTGCAATCTTCTGTTGGATTCACTTACCTGTTGTAACATTAAATCATACAACTATTATTTAATTAACTATCATCATGATTAATGATTTTATCGGGTATTTATCGCGTACCTTTTGTTATTATGACGACCTCCGTGGCGCAAAGGCCGAAGGTCCGCCTGCGACGCATGAGGTTGCGGGTTCGATTCCCGCCTCGGAACAAATTTGTGTACGATCTGCAGAAATTTGTTCCGTTGGTCTGGGTGTTTTCTATATATAATAAAAAATATCTTTCTATGTAGTGTATTGTATTAAGTATATCAGTTATCTAGTACCCATAACACAAGCTCTGCTTAGCTTGGGGCTAGATAATACTGTGTGAATTGTCCAGCATTATTTATTTATTTATTTATTTATTTATTTTTTTATTTATTTATTTATTTATTATATCCACGTTTCTACCGCGTTACAGCCGTCGTGGTCACGGGGCAACTACGCGATAAATACCCTATACGCTTTAAATATGTTAACAAATTTGATTTGATTTAATTTAAATCTGTCGAATTATCTCAGTAACTATTAGTAGGATAGTTCGTTTCCTAGATATTGGATTCAATTCAGATGTTGCCAAAACTAAATTAATTTGATAGGATAAAAAAATGTTGCCGTCGTCCCTTTCATAACGATCGAAGTAAAAAGTATGGCATAATTTTTTGTTCTGTCAAATTTACTTAGTTTTGACATAATTTTTTTCACTGACAGTGCGTAAACTGCAGGTTCTGCCCATCATTCATGACGAACACGTTAGTGAAGACGCCAGGTCTTAATTCTTATTTTTTATTGTAAATCGCCTCACATACAAAATAATGATCGAAACCTATTTAATTACTAAATACCGATCTCCCACTCCTTTTTAAATCCACATCATCATCATTGGCTTATTTTACATCTACACAAGTTGATTTAAGTGGCATTAGCCTGGCTGGGAGACAGTCGAACACACACGCACCCACTGATATTTCACGGCAGAGCCATTTTTAAGTTAGTTTCAAAGAAAACCCCCTATAATGAACGATTTTTGAATGGAGGGGAGTAAATACTAACCCTTTCCACCAATTTTAAGAATTAAGACCTGGCGTCTTCTCGAACGTGTTCGTGATGGTGGGCAGAACCTGCAGTTTACGCAGTGTCAGTAAATTACCAATAACCCTGTATATTATGATTTACTTACTGATTTGAATGGACACCATTGTATTCGATTCAATTTATTTAGTCATGCAATGGGGTCACAGACTTTGTCAAAACACTTTGTCAAGTCAAATACTTAGAATAATGTAGTTTTGAGCCTCGACTAAAGTCTTCACACCCACAGGTCCAACAAACGGTCCAAGAGATCTTCGGCCGCGCGCCGTCCCGCGCCGTCAACCCCGACGAGGCAGTCGCGGTCGGCGCCGCCGTGCAGGGCGGAGTCCTAGCCGGTGACGTCACCGACATCCTGCTTCTCGATGTGACTCCCCTGTCACTCGGTATCGAGACACTTGGAGGGGTGTTCACAAAGCTGATTACAAGAAATACGACTATCCCGACTAAGAAGAGCCAAGTTTTCTCTACCGGTTAGTGTATTTTACTGGTCTGGTTACTGGTGGACTTTATATCGGTGGACTTTATACGGTCTGGTTACTGGTGGACTTTATATGTCCATTAGAGAATGGTGGGACCATTCCCTCAATCTACGCCCCTGTCTGCTAAGGCAAAGTGAGTATTATGCTTGCCCCGTAAAGGTCCTGGACAAATTACACCCCTGTCTACAAAGTAAGTGTCGGTGACGTCACTGACATCCTGCTTCTTGATGTGACACCCCTGTCTTTGGGTATCGAGGCACTTGGAGGAATGTTCACAAAGCTGATTACAAGAAATACGACTATCCCGACTAAGAAGAGCCAAGTTTTCTCTACCGGTGAGTGTATTTTACTGGTGATTGACTTTATATGTCCAGTAGAGAATGGTCCCGAACAAATTACACCCGTGTTTACAAAGTGCGATGTCATTTTTCTCAATTCTACCATAGACAACAATCTCTGTGCTGGGCCTACAGGAGATGGGCCGCGGTAGGTTTTAAATGTTCCCGTAGTTCGGCGAAAATAGCGAGAGAGGGACACCGGGAGAGGTTTTTAATGGGTATTACGTCCTTCTCAGGACGTCGAGTCCCACATAATTCTGGTCCCCCAGACCAGTTTATTATTAATGAATTTCTTCGCCAGATAGGCCAATATAGGCCATAATTCAGATATTTGTCTGTCCAATTATCTGTATTTGTTTTCCCAAACGGATGAATCTATTTTAATTACTTTTTTTTGTCCACAGCCGCCGACGGGCAAACCCAAGTGGAGATCAAAGTGCATCAGGGCGAGCGAGAGATGGCCACGGACAACAAGCTTCTAGGACAGTTCTCTCTGGTCGGCATCCCCCCCGCGCCGCGCGGAGTGCCGCAGATTGAGGTAAATATAGTTTCAATGAGGGCTTTTCAATGCGACCTTAAAAAAAAGAAATGGTTGCCATACACTAGGATAGAGGACGTTGTATGAAACTCAAGTGTCAAAAATCTATCAAAAAAGAGAGAGAAATTGAGCTGTCACTGTCGTTCATATCTTTTCTCTGCCCCTGTGTCATTGTGTTGCGTTGTTGTGTTTGATATTTTGGATCACTGGGATTAGTAGATATGTATTTCAAGAGTAATTTTATTTTTATCAAAATGGAAACGGTGGAAGTAAATGAAAACAGCAAATTATTTCGTTATTTATTTTATGACACTTGATTTTTGTGCAGCGCCATCTTGTGTCAAAGTAATAAGTGTGTTTTGTTTTTTAAATATTGCATTGAAAAGCCCTCATTAACTTGGCTGATGTGAAGTTAGCAGCAGACAACTAGGGAACCACAAAGTTTCATTACAATCTCAGAATTTGAACCGACACTATGGTCCGTATTATGAAAGTCATAGATATTTAATAAAATAGCTTGAGTGATGTTCATGTCATAGAAAAGCTTTACTAAAGCATACATTGATGACTTTAAAGACTTAAGGTTTTAAAATAAATAAATAAATAATGCTGGACTATTCACACAGCATTATCTAGCCCCAAGCTAAGCATAGCTTGTGTTATGGGTACTAGATAACTGATATACTTAATATAATACACTACATAGATAGATTTTTTTTTATTATACATAGAAAACACCCAGACCATCGGAACAAATTTCTGCAGATCGTACACAAATTTGTTCCGAGGCGGGAATCGAACCCGCAACCTCCTGCGTCGCAGGCGGACCTTCGCCCGCTGCGCCACGGAGGTCGTCTCAACTTCAATTCGTCAAAACCTTGCTCAGTAACTTAATTCTGAAGTTATATATTATATTCTTATCTAAGCCATATTTTAAAATATGGCTTTAGATTTGAAGTAAGGCACAAACATACTAAGCTTAAGACAAAAATTAAAATAATTATCTTTTGTTAGAGAAAATAAATAAATTATTCAATTCAATATTATATCATACATTTTTGAAAGAAATTCCTAATTAACTTAATTGAGTTTGTCAAATTTAAATTTAGACAAATTCATACACATAAAGATCTAAATATCTATCACAAGTCATAAGATCTAAACACTACCTGACATCAAATGAATAAATTATTATGAATATGATTAAACCTTCATAATTATTTTGACCTCAAACGAATGAATTAATATGAATATGACTAAACCATAATAATTATTTTATTAACAAAGAAAATTACAATCAAAAAATATAAACAAAATAAAACTAGTATTTACAATTGAAACAATTGAACTGCAGACCGTTACAAACTATCTACAGGTAGCTCAACTGATCCATATCAATACCCGTCGGAATCATCCCTGTATTAAAACCTTAATTGTTTTCTGTCGTCAACATCACATCAGTTTTATAAAATGGCTTTTTACCGCTGTCTACACTAATTGTGATTCTCACTCTAGTGCAAATGCTGCGTTTATAAGAAGCAAATTATTTTAATAATATTCACTATAGCACTGGCACACCGTATGCAAGCTAACATAGCTTGTGTATTATGAACAGTGCAACATTAACACAACGAGGTACCTGATGTCAAGATTACGAGTTTGTTTTTCTAGTAATCCTGATACCAACAGAAGGCAAAAAGTTTTGATTCAATTTATTAGGAATTAATTCTTTGCAATCTTTTGTTGGATAGCTACTTGTTGTAACATTTTAGTTTTCTATAAGCTAGCTTCCGTCCGCGACTTTTACGTGGTCAGTGGATAGAGCTACAGAAATTATAGATGTAAGTTAAATTCTGTAGATACTGTACGTTCTCCCAGCGTTAATTCAACAAATGGCCTGTGTTGTGTTATAATAACTAAACTAAAAGACACGCTATTTCCAATCTTTTGTAATATACCTACCGAATGAACAACAAAGCCTATAGTAAACAAATGACCAAAATAACTAATGAAAAAAAATAAGACTTAAGAACTTAAGAACTCTAACTTAGAATGTTGCAACGCCCTTACAGGGTTCATGTAGATTCTACCAAAAAATGTTAACACCTTATAATGGACATGAATGCAATAAATATATAAATAAATAAAGATCATGCAGATGTTTTAAAGTTCTTTCCAGAGAAGTTGATTTGGATAATTTTCACTAATCCTCCCACTAACTAAAAAGAATAAAATTTATTCAAAGAAACTCTTAAAATAGACAATACATAAGTGCACTAAACAAATAAATACAGCTAAGTATAACAAAATATTATATATATGAAAATATTTATAAGTATAACAAATTAGCCTGAACTAGGTAATCCTGTGTTTCAGGCGACAAGAGTGCTAATTATTAGATAAAACAATCACTTAATATTATAATAAAGGCATTTAGTTTAATGTTGTTTAGGTTACAAACATTTTGTTTGAATAGTGAGTGGTAGATTCTTTGGTACATCTTCTTGATTATTTGTTAAGTCATAAATATTAAACCAAAATTGGTAGGAATTTCTCACTTATCTGTGAACAATTTCTTAGATAATATTTTAACCATCAGTAGTCGTCCGGTAACGTTGTTAATTATTATTTTCAGTCGCTTTTTGTGGAAGTTTTCAATTAACCTTCAGTATTTAGTCATGTACCTATTCATTAAGTTTGCTGTTAATTTCAATATTGTTAAAATAAAATAAAGATGGAAAGACGAACGTAGACCTAAGTGCGAGCGAGACAACAATACGCATGCGAAACACGAACGCCAGTCCGTCTATGACTGAGGTGGGTGGACCTAATTTGAGCGTTCCACTTTGGAGAAACTAGTACCCAATCTCCCGAATTTAACTTAATCATATCATTTATTGTGAGTTTTTAGGTGAAGGTTGTCTTAGTGGGTACACAATAAAAACCCTGTCAGGGCGCTACAATTATTTTGGGTTCACTCTTGTTAGATTGATACATTGACGACCTCTGTGGCGCAGTGGTCCGCCTGCGTCGCAGGAGGTTGCGGGTTCGATTCCCGCCTCAACAAATGTTTGTAAGATCTGCAGATATTTGTTCAGGGTGTTCTGGATGTTTTCTATGTATAGTAAAAAAAACTATTTCGTGTATTGTTTAAATATATCGGTTATCTAGGACCCATAAATAACACAAGCTCTGCTTAGCTTGGGGATAGATAATGCGGTGTGAATTGTCCATCATTATTTATTTATTGATGTCTCACATTGACCTTTATTATTTCCAGGTCACCTTCGACATCGACGCAAACGGCATCGTACATGTGTCCGCGAGGGACAAGGGAACTGGCAAGGAACAACAGAGTGAGTTATAAACTTTTTGTTTTTATAGTGTGTCAAAAAAAAATTAACATCAAAAACTATTTTCGATATTCTATTGTCGAATATATTGGATAATTAAAATGTTTGCGATATTATTCGATTTCTTATAAATTAGCCAGATTGTGAGGCTTAGACTGCTGTGCAAAAAGAAAAATATCAGATTATCTAGAAGATAAAAAAGCTTGGGACGGGTTTTGCTCCAACTCGAAAAATAACAACTAACAGGCTTAAGGTTTCTTAGTCGCTTCTTTACTTTAGTCTAGATACCGAAGCGACAGAAATCAAAAACATCACTTTATTTCCGTGTCAGTGTTTAGTTTTATAATTTGACCTTTTCTAAATGTACATTTACTGTATTAATGGAAATGAGTTTTTTATTTTGATTGAGAAGCTTATCAGGGGGAAGCCTGCGTCCAGTAGTGGGCAAATAGGTATAGACTGTTGAGGTGAGGTGATATTTATTGTTGTCATCACATTTTGGTAGGTAGGCAATTGTCTACAAGACACACTTGCGCTTTCCCATATTCCGAGGACATTCGTGAGGGCAGGCGCGGCGGCAGATTTGGCCGAGGATCTCTAGAGGCGCAAATATGCAGGTCTCGACGGGGATCTATGTGATTTTTTCTTGCAATAAACATCCCTACAACTACTATTGGCCCGACCCGGGATTTGAACACAGCACCTCATAATCAGCGGTTGAACAAGCTGGTCGCTAGACCAACGATGTAGCATACATCAATCAAAAATCTAAAACCTCAAGACTTTTCTGGCCCATTTTCTATCAGACTTATTCTTTGGTCGTACAGTAGTATCCACCCCACATCCCACAATCCTACTAATTTTATTTATTTATTTATTTTATTTTTGGAAAAGAAACAGCTTGTATAACTTAAATGAGTAGAGACATTGGTGGTATAACTAAATCTTAACAGTTTTCACTTATAAAACTTAAATATGTTCAAACTAAAATTTAACCAACTCAATAAGGTTAGTACAAGAAATTAATTAAATGAGTACACTCAGTTTAAAGTGGTTTGCCTGCTAATATTATAAAGCCGAAAGTTTGTGAAACCTATTTTTTTTTACCTAGGTACTTCAAAACTACTGAACAGAAGATGAAATTTGGCGTACGTTTAGAGCAAAGCCTAACATAGATATATGGCATAGAATAGGCTACTTATTATTATAAGTAGCCTATTCTATGCCATATAGCGTCTCGTGGAAGTTTATTAACTTCCACGAGACGCAACTACCTAAAGCTGCATGATCCTACCTGTGCGACAAATTATCGCAAGAACTCCTACATTTCTCGAACTGCGGCCCTCTTTAATAGCACTTACAGCACGGCTGACTTCGATCTCTTTACATCTAGACCTAACGCATTTAAAAAAATAATTAACACTAATTTCTTTGGCACAACACGACCACCTACCTAATGGTAAATATGGTAACCTATCTACTGGTAGGCACTGCTATATTCTCTTTTTTAATTAATTAATTTATCATATTTATTTTTATACCTAACACGTTATAATTGTATTTATGAAACTTATTATTTTTAGTAATACTAACTACAGGTATCTATACTCTATCCATCGAGCTTGTAGAATTTTCAATAACAAAGCCACTGACAGTTCAATCAGCTGATGCAGGGGTGAAAAACATTTTTAATAATGTGGTTGGCTCTTGCCTGCGGCTTCGTTTGCGTATTTAGGATATACATAATTTGGTCTTATTTGATTTCTAACTGACGCAAAGAAAGAAATAATTATAAAACCTATGACATACCTAACTAAAATAGAACAAATTAGTACATAACCTACCAAGCTATACTCATATGGCGGCTATTTTGAGCTTTGATAGATGTCTCTGGGTAGTGATATTTAATGTGAATAATAGTTGGCATAAGTAAATAAGGTAGTCTTGTGAAATCAGTACTACTTTTTATTGTTACCTATCCTTAAAAAGGAAATACAAGGTAAAGGAGATGAAATAAGACTATAAATGCAAATTATAGGAATAATTTATTGTTGCATCATTAGTTAATTTAGTTATCATCATTTTATGTCTTTACTCTTTAGTATACATGTGTCTCTCTTCTGGGACATTATCATTAGTTAATTTAATTATCATCATTTTATATTTTCAATCTTTAGTATACATGTGTCTCTCTTCTGGGACATTATTGATAGACAACAATCAATTATCATCATCACTGTCAGAATCTGAGCTACTTGATGTATCTCCGGACACCTGGATGATAAATTGATCAATTACATTATCTGTAATACCATCCAGTTCCCTCATTTTTTTCTCTTCTTGTATAACATGGTCTATGCATTTTTGCCATGCTGCAGGTGTTATCAAATTCATAGATTCTTCTAATAAAATCTTCAATTCATGCATTTTAAATGTTTTATTTTTATCTGCAACATGGCCTTTGACTTGCCCCCATATCATTTCTATTGGGTTTAATTCACAGTGATAGGGGGGCAATCGCAAGACTTCAATATTTTTTTCTTTTGCGAATGTGTCAGTGGCATAGGCCATGTAATTATGTTTTATTGGTTTTATCAAATCGATAAGCTCCCTTTTTATCATAGTGTCCTGGAACGAGATACCCTTGCTATTTAACCAATCTTGGATGTCAGCTTTTTTCCATTGCATGTTTGGTACTCGTTCCAGGCGACGAGAGTGATAGGGAGCATTGTCCATTACTATAACTGATTCTGGCTCAATTAAATCTATAATTTTTTTGAACCACTTTTCAAATACTTCTGCGTTCATTTCTTTGTGATAATCTCCATCACCACTTTTGCTTTCGAATATTAATTTTCCACCATTCAAAAATCCATCTTCGTTTCCTAGAAAAAAAAACAAATATTAAACTTTAAACAGTTGATTTGATGTTATTGACACAAGTTTTGATACATTTAACTGAAAGCTGCCTAATTGTCCGATTATCTATTGGTGAAAACCGACCTTATTGCATCACCACCCATAAAAATATCAATGATATTACAAGATGCAATAATAATACTCAATCTATACTTATTCATACTTGACCATGGTGCTACTTCTTTGATATGTTGATGCTATTGTTTAAATAAATTATCTTGATTCATGAAAATACAACAGATAACATACCAATATGTACTATTATTAGGCGTTTTCCTTTTCCAGAAGGCCCTTTGAGTCCTGTAGAAAGGCCTTCCAGGTGTGCCTGCCTTGTTGACTGTATTGTCATGTCTTGCCACACCTTCGTTTTCGTATGACCTACAAAAACAAGAAACAATGTTATCATATGTAAACATAACATACAAAAGTTCAGTTCAGTTCAGTTTAACGACTACATGTTTGATATTTAATATAATTATTTACTAAAAAGGATAATAAACAAAGAGTAAATTACCTTCGTTTAACCATGTTTCATCTGTATAATATATCTTGCGCCCTTCTTCTCTCATTTTGGCAATTTTTAGCAAATAATTGCGCCTCCACCTTACTATTTCATGTTTTTCAATGAGACTGCTGTTACGTGATCTTTTCAGGTGTTTTATTTTTAGCTTTGCTAAAAGCTTTGCAAATGTACTCCTTTTGAAATTTGGTAGGTCATCATCTTCGTTAACCGAATTTAACACTTTGTTTAGTGTGGGGATTTCATTTCTGAAGAAGAATTCATGCACTTTTCTTCGTATGGCACTTAGTTCAAAGTCCAAGAGTTTGTCAATTTTGGCTACTCTTGGAGGTAGAGGTGCTGGTGACTGAACGCGATGCTCAGTAGAATAGCCTTTTAGGACTTTCCACACCGTACTGACGCCAACTCCAGCGGTATCGGCAGTCCTTTTCACCATCTCCTGCTTATAGGGAAATTGGTCTCGAGGCCAAGTTTCTTCCACCAGTTTATAAATATTAATAATCGTGAGCTTCTCTGCAGAACTGAGAGGCGTTTTCTTTTGACGCTTCTTCTTGGGCGAAGCAAAGAGCTTCAACGAACTCGGGCCAGGTTCATTGCTCATTGTATCAAAACAACAAACGTAACAAACAACAAAAACTCAACAGTAACACTCATCAATAACCAAAACTCAAGAAACAACGATAAACTCAACGAAAACAACGTAACGTAAGCAGAGAGCACAAAAGGAGAGAATTACTTGAACTAACCACAACAAAGCAAGAAAGTCAAATAAGGAAATAAAATGGCGATCGTGGGTAGTGTTACCCACTCTGTCAGAAAAACGGGGAAAATAAAGTTATGTTATCATTCGTTCATTCATTCAAATTTTATTGTAATAATTCTGTAGATTTGTAAGTATTAGCACAGCCAACTTATGCATACAGTTGTTCGACGAAGCCATTTAGACAGGGCAATCGTGCGGGGGGCAAGGGGCGAGGCATTTGAAAAATCACCAAAAATAAAATCATAATGTTTTATTTATGATGATGTTTCCTTATAATAAATAATTAAAAGTTTTCATTTAACACTAGCATTGTGCTAGCATGGTGACAACCCTGGCCTGATTACCTGGTCGCGTCACTTGTCCATATGAACATAATCCAAGAAATAATCTTGTAAATGTAAAAATGAAACGATTTTTACTGGTCGAGTTCAATTCATAAATCAATAGTGTGGAAGATTTAGATTAGCTAGATTATTATTTGTCAATGAGGTTCCATTGGAAGGAAGGCGTTTCAGGCCCAGGCCCATTAGTAAATAGACGTTCTTAATTTTATGTCTTTACATTGACCATATTTTCTAAACATCATTGATTTCTTAGATTCTTCCTGGGTCTATGATAATATTTAGATTTTTTTGTTTAGCCATTTTAAGGATTTCAATTATATTTATATATCATATTATTTTATATTTAATATTAAAAAACTAAAAGTACTTCATATTTTTTCTCTCATTGCAACAATTTACTGAAGAACAATTTACTCAGGATTCAGATTAAAAATAAAAATTGAAAAAAAATGCAGTAAACAAGGTTAAAAGACCATCACAGGTTGTAGACGATCTCGATTTTTTTTTATATTTACCTTTTCTTTACAAATAGGTCACTTAGATTTTTTTTTAATTTCTTGTGATAAATACCCTGACTTGGCCTGTCACTTGTTTCCGTCTTGACGTGGAGTTTTGGGACATCGTGTTTACAAGCCACGATGCTTTAAACTGCACGACTATCTATCGTCACTAAAAAAAATGGGAACACACCCTAAAGCGCCCTAAAACTACACTCAATAGGGTAGCTAAGACCAGCTGGCAGCACTCGCTCAGTGTTGAGTTTACGTTCCATTCGTTCTTCAATAATCCGGCTAAAAATAAAATACTGCTCTGTATAGGAAATAAGTATGGTCATAGTGCTATCCTAAATTGGGAAGCATAGTTCAAAAAATACCAATTGTTTGCATCCCATGACGTCAAAACTAAGATTCGTTAGGGTTGGCACTTTAACAAAAGATAAAAATATCTGGTCATTTGAATCTTCGTTTTTGACCAAATAATGACGATTTGTAAATTGCTACAACTAGATATTGCATAGATATGAAGTAAAGATTGAAAAAAGTAACAAATCTAACGGAATCTATGGGTGAAATCATTGGAATTACGTTAGGCCTGTGTCATTTCATGGTGATAACCCTAAAAATCAGCTGATTACGTTTGTTTACGAAAAATCTACAAGCTCGATGGATAAAGTATAGTAGGTACATTACTAGTAGGTACTATTCCCTTTTGAACGGTTGATATGGCTCTTTAATCATTAATCTTTAATTTGTAGAATCTTGATTTTTTTGATTTTTTTGTGTTTTTGTATGATATTTTTGGATAATTTATTCTCATTCTATATGTGGAAGCTGCTTAGCTTAATTCTTCTATTGTCTTGTATTTAATTTTTTAGATCTAAAGCTTTTTGTTTCCCAAACATAAATAAATAAATAAATAAAGAAAATACTAGTCTCGTATAAATAAACAATATCTAACGTATCTACTCTCTTCCAGTCGTGATCCAGTCCTCCGGCGGCCTGTCCAAGGACGAAATCGAGAACATGGTGAAGGCAGCCGAGCAGTTCGCAGCCACCGACAAGCAGCGCCGCGAGCGAGTGGAGCTCTCCAACCAGGCGGAGGGCGTCCTGCACGACACCGAGAGCAAGATGGACGAGTACAAGCATCAACTGCCTCAAGACGAGGTATGTAGACATGGTGAAGGCAGCCGAGCAGTTCCCAGCGGCTTGATACCGGTACCAAATAATACTTGTAGTATAGCGGTAGTAACGATATTTTTTTCGATAAATTCGAGTATCGATACTTTTGAAGTAGGTATCGATACTTTGCATAAAATACCGGTAAATAAGTTTTGTCTTATTTACCGGTATTTTATTGAATTGTTGATACCAATATCTTACGGAATTGTTGATACTGATATTTTACGTGCATAATATCGGTAATTTTACCGATAATTATTGAAAATACGGATGCTTTAGTACCTATAGCGATACCGCACTAACCCCCGAATACTCAAAAGCAACCAAGTTTTAAGCACGTTTTAAGTGACAAATTAAGACGATATTCATTGAAAACTGTTAAAAAAATCGCGACTTGAGACGTGCTCAAATGTAAGTTGCGTTTCAGTATTCGGGGGTAAGTCTAAATAAATCTGTTCTAAAAAACTACCGGTATAATTTATATCGATACCAAAGATCCACGTAGTAGTACCACTCAAGGTCAGTCGAACCGTTATTTGAAAATACCGCTATTCCAAACCCTTCCGACAAGCAACGCAATTTTTCCTGACGAATTATGTGGCAAATTTCGAAACTTAGCTCCAGTGGAAAAACGCTGTAGAGATGCTCTAAATAAATAGTCGTTTATTTCAGTACATAAATTCCATACTTCAAAAATTCTAAATCTAATATCGACTATGAAAATGTGACAAGACAGTAGCGGACATTCGAGCAGTCAATTAGTTACCTCCGTGGCGCAGTAGGCGCAGGTCCGCCTGAGACGCAGATTGTTGTGGGTTCGATTCCCGCCGTGAAACAAAATAAGATGTTTTCTGGTATAGAAAACATTAGTTGCCATTCAAAAAGTATCCTAATCTGCCTACGTAGGCATTGCGCAAGTTACCATGACACTTGCAAGCTTTAAGACGAAGTGGGATCGGTTTTGCGAGACAAGGACGAGCGAACGTCGCGCGGGGAAGGCGCGAAAGGAAGGCGAGAGCCGCGGAATGGCCAGCACGCGCGCAATTTCACTGCTTGTTTTATAGAAATTTGTTTTTTGCTCTTAAATAATACTCTTTCGCAAAAAAATAAAACAATCGTCTAAAGTACTTATTAGGGAACACGTAGACGAAATTTTATTGAAATATGATAAGTAATTAGCAAATGAAACTGCTTTTTCCGTAGAAGTAGTTGTGCAAAAATGAAGATTTAGAGGAAACTTTGCGATTTTTTGTATCGAGTCAAGTTTTGTCAATCGTGTTTCGACTCCCATAACTTACTAACTAGAATCCTAATCTTTTGATGCTTTTCAAATTAAATTATAATAAATTCAATGTTTTCTTGCCTTAAAATTGATTTTCCGTACAGTCAAAACGTGGGTTTTGGGACTCACTTCACCTTAAAAACCTCTAGGCCTTCCCTAATGAGCGCCAAACCCTTGTAATCAATCAAATCCGAACTCCAAAGCACTTAGCACTAGCCCTCGTCGGTCCCATGTCCGGCTGGGCAGGTCTAACGGACGGGTGCAAGATCAACTGTGGACATATTCCCCGGGCATGCCTGTGTGTGCAAGGGTTAAACTCTCTCGTACATTTCAACCCTTGCGTGTTGAAGATTCCTTTCTTTTACGACTTTATGTCTGGTTAGTTATGTAGGACGCATAGACACCACCAGCGTAAGAGGGATTTAGGTGTGATAATGTTTGTTAAAGGATATTCTCTTTGCTAACATACGAGATTTATCTAGTGATAAGTTATTTCTGATGGTTCCCCCCCCCCACTAGGCAATATACAGGGGGTGATTCTGGACCCCGGGAGGATCAACTTGTGAATAGCGTTTTTTTAAATTTCGAATATTTTATTTTTGTTAACGAAAAATAAACTTTATTTTTCATCCTATTTGTTTTTTTTTTGCAATTCCAGTGTTTTATCATGAAATTATTACAAATAACTTTGTAAATCCTTTGAACGTTCAAAACAATAATAATAATGTAAAAAAATACGAATATGAAGAAAAAACATGTACATTTTTACAAGAAAAAGAATAAAAAAACGAGTTTGAGTTATGTACTTATGTAGAACAAACGTTAACCCCCTCGATGTCTAGAATCACCCCCTTTCGGCTTTGTAGGTATACCCTTCCCGTGGCATCCTGTATGTGTGGATTTTTTTTATTTAGTTATTCAATAAAAACACATTCACTGCCCAACGTATGCCCGCTTTAAGGGGATGAAGAATTACACCTACGTCCTGGGTCATAAAAGTGAACCTGACACAGATTCGCGCAAAATTCAAATATTTCAGCATTTATTAATATTTTCTGTATTCTACAAAGAATATAAATACTGGAAAAGTGGTTTTCCGTAAAAAGTAAAACATTTTCTATGTTTTAACAAATTACGATTTAGTGTTACTTTTGGAGCAATTAATAATAATTTATGAGATTTATTGCTAACTAGCTGCTGCCCGCGGCTTCGCCTGCGTAGTTCCCGTTCCCGTGGTAATTCCGGGATAAAACATAGCCTATGTCCGTCTCCTGGTTCTAAGCTGCCTCCCCACCAATTTTCAGCCAAATCGGTACAGACGTTCTTGGGTTATAAATAGTGTAACTAACACGACTTTCTTTTATATATATAGATAATCAACATTTTACCAAGAGCTGTATTATATTATATCATAATAAAATAAATAAAAATAAAACAGCTTTTATTTCTCACACTTAAATACTAAAATACATATTATTCTCTCTCATATTATGTGAGTACCGCTTTCAGCGGTGAAAGCCTCCTCCAGCTCCTTCCATCTTTCTCGATCTCTAGCTACTGTACTCCATGTCTTCCCTGCTATTTTTACGATGTCATCGTCCCATCGTGTTACGGGTCTTCCTTTTCTTCGTTTCTTGTTTACTGGGTACCAATTCATTATAGCTTTGGACCATCTCTCGTTTTGTATTCTCTGGATGTGCCCCGCCCATTTCCATTTTAGAGATAGAACTTTTTGTACCACGTCTTTTGCTTTCGTTTTTTTTCTTATATCTATGTTCTTAATTTTATCTCTTAGTTTAAGGCCCAGAAAACTCCTTTCTATCGCTCTTTGGCAAACTTTTAGTCGTTTGATGTTCTGTGCGGTTAGAGACCACGTCTGGCATGCGTAAGTGAGACAGGGAAGTAGGCAGGTTTCCATGGCTTTGGTTTTCAGTTTAATTGGTAGTTTGTTCTTGAAAACTTCTTTCATAGCCCAGTATTTTTTCCAAGTATTTTTGGTTCTTCGCTCTATTTCTTGGTCCGTGCAAGTCGTGAACGAAATTTGATGTCCCAGATACACGTATTCATTAACATACTCTAGATTGGTAGATAGTAGAGTCATTGGTATCTTATCTCTATTTGTCATAAGCTTTGTTTTATCCCTGTTTATTTCCAATCCAACTTTTTTACTCTCTGCGCACAGGGTTTCTATCATATATTGGAGATCAATTGGGTCTTCTGATAGCAGCACGATGTCATCTGCGAATCTGAGATGTGATAAGAATCTTCCGTGTATTTTGATGCCCTTGCTTGTCCAGTTCAGGCCTCTAAATGCTTGCTCTAATACTGCTATAAACATTTTCGCCGAGAGGGGGTCCCCCTGTTTTACGCCTCTTTCGATTTTAAAACTTGGACCTTGTTCTTCTATGACTATTCGTGATGTACTGTGGGTATATATTTCTTTTATGATATCAATGTAATCCTTATTAACACCTTGTTGTGATAGAGCGTCCCATAGAGATTCGTGAAGAATAGAGTCGAACGCTTTAGTATAGTCAATAAAACATAAGTATAATGCTGTATCATATTCTCTATACTTTTCCATGACCGTTTTTAGAGTGAATATATGGTCCACGGTAGAGAAGGTACGCATAAATCCCGCTTGTTCTACTGGTTGATTTTCATCCAAGATCTTACTGATCCGTCTCAATAGAGTTGCAGAGAATACCTTGTATACACAAGAAGTGAGGCTTATAGGTCTATAGTTAGTTATCATCTTGGGGTTTCCCTTTTTATATAGAAGCACAATGTTAGAGCAAAACCATTGTTTCGGAATTACTTTGCTTTTCAGTATAAGGTTAAATAGGCTAGATAATGGCTGTATAAGCATCTCTTTTCCACTTTTAAGCATTTCATTTGTTATCTTATCTGGGCCGGGGCTTTTTTCTGGTTTTAACATGTCAATTGAGTGCTCTATTTCATTTTTGTTAAATGTAGGTACGGGATCTTCATTCATAGCTTATTGAGATATTCGTCGTGGTTCTAGAGTTTTTCATGTATAGGTTTGTGTAGAAGTCGGTAGCTATTTTCATTAGCTCTTTTCTGTTCGTGACTGAAACACCTGAATTATCCTGCAGTTGGGTCATTATCTGTTTTGACTTATTAAGACATTTAAAGGCTTTCTTGACTGCACCCGATTTTTCTAGGTGATTTTCTATTATATCTAATCTATGTTTTTTCGTATTATTTTTTATTTCTCTGTTTATTTTTCTGTATAGTTTACTCAATATGTTTTTGTCTAATTTTGACTTATTCTCTTTGTTTCTTAGGCTGTGTCTTTGTTCTATCAGCTCTTGCAGTTTTTCTGTCATGATTGCCTCGTTTCTTGATGTTTTTTTACTTGTTTTCGCTTGGCTAGAACTTTGTATGAGAGCTTTTTCCATTTCGTTGTAATATTCTTGTACTGGTTTATTTGCTGTATTGTTAAGTTCATACTTCGAAAGTTCATTATTGTATTTGACACTGTCTATGAAACGGTTTTGTGAGTCTGATGAGAAGTTTGCTCTACATTTTCTACAGTTGATATTTAGAGTGGCTCTTACTAGGCGATGATCACTCGAATGTTTGAAGTTTTGTATGACGCTACAGTTTTCTATGAGATGCGGCTTGTTTGTAGCGACGAAATCTATCTCATTTTTCGTTTTACCATCTGGTGATAGCCATGTCCATCTGAGTTTTTGGGATTTTTTGAACATGGTGTTCATTATTTTTAGATTATTTTGAAAGCAGAAATTTATAAACATTTCTCCCCTTTTATTTCGCTTACCATATCCGTACTTTCCCATTATATGACTTTCTCCGTCTCTTGCATATCCTATTTGGGCGTTCAAGTCTCCTAATAGTATGAAGTTAGGCGTACTTGCTTTCATTAATCGTCCTAAAGATTCGTAGAAGTTATCTATTTCTTGATCCGTTGAGCTCGACGTAGGTGCATATACCTGCGCAATAGTGAACCTTTGATCATATATTGTGGCAATAATTAGCGCAGCTCTTTCTGAAAGTACGATAAAATCTTCTACGGCTATATAGTTTCGTTTTTTGACGAGGAACCCAATACCATTTTTTCCTTTAGTTTGTCCGAACATGTAGAGACGGTAATCTTTTCTATCTTCAATTTCGTGGACGTTACGTCGAACTTCGCTTACTCCTAAAATATCCCATTTAATTGTTGTTAGGGCGTATTCTAGTTCAGTGATCCTGTACTCGCTTGCTAGAGATCTGACATTAAATGTCGCAATGTATATTTTATTTTTGTTGTTTTTTATTACTGGAGGGTTGTGGTCTACTGCCCTCGTGGGGACCAGCCATTCTGAGGGAGGATTTTTCATAGTTTTTTCATTATTCTTGTCTTTTGTAGAGTTTGTGGCGGCAGTGTAGGAGGAAGGCTTTATTGATTGCTATTGGCTATTTTCTTCGGCGGTGATGATTGAAGATAAGCAACCAGATGTTGATGTAGTCGGTTCCATTCGTTTTTGGATAAAAGTTTTTATAGAGCTCTGGTTTTCCGTTGATATTTTGTTCTTCTTCGCCTTTTGGTATTTAACCAGCCGGTATGAGTTCTTTTCGGATGATTTCTGTATATGTGGGGGGGATATTTCTAGTTCTCTCTTTTTAGAGTTGACATTTCGTTTGGTTTGGTTGGGTTCTTTAACAATAATTTTATCATATCGAAGATAGGCGATCCGCCCTTCGTCCCTTTCTTTATTTAGTTGCTCCTGTAGAGATTTTCTAACTTCTAATATCTGGGGTGGGAAATCTTCTTTAACGTATATATTTGTACCTTCGAGATTCTTTTTGTTTTTAAGAATAGCCACTTTAATCCCATATGTTGACAGTGTTGTATTTATGGGTCTTATTTTTCCAGGTGTCGGTTTTCCCATTCTTCTCAACATCTCTAGATTACTTTTATCACATTTTATGCCCATCTTACTGATGATGGTCACAAGTTTTATTTCCAGGTCTTCGTATGACTTCTCCCCTTCTTCAACTCCGAAAAATATCAAATTCTTGGCTCTAATTTGCTTTTCGACTAATGTTAGCCTCTTTTCTTGCTCTTCACTAGTTCGTTTTAGTTCATCGATCTCTTTTTGAACGTGATTAAACTTCTCGTCGATGTTTTTATTTATGCTAGTAGTAATTCGTTCTTCTTGCTCAATGGCGGTAATGTTATTGTCGCTCCTGATCTGTAGTCTTAGTTCATGCAGTAGATGTTCCAAATCGATTGCCATTGTTACCTTTTTATGTTGGTTTTCGGCTTTTGCTATATTTTCCAACGACGTCTAGATCGGAGTCGAGATGTGTGACGTTTCAAGAAGTGTGATTTATTTTAAGTTTTGATTCAACTACTCGACGATAGATGGCGTTGGTGTGTGGCGCCCTCTTTTTCTTAATTTTGTCAACTGTGCTTCAGCAACTCAACAATAGATGGCTTTGATTGGTGGCGTCCCCTAGTAGTAGATTTTTAGCAACTGTGTTTCTTACTGTGCTACTCGACGATAGATGGCGTTTATTTCTACGAACTTTATAGATTGCTGACCATGACTCAATTTGTTTTTTCGTTAGAGGTTACTTTAACAAAAAGTTCAAAAGCACGGGAATTGTTAGTATATACACTGCACACAGTTCTGTTCTGGTGGAATATAACACTTTTCTTTAGTTTGCGTCACTTTTTGTCCCAGAATTGTCACTCACTCGAATACAAACGGTGTAATGTTTTTCTGTTTGATAACTTCACTAGACTGTTATTTTTCGTGTTGCAAACGTTTTCACACTTGTATCTTGCGTTATATTGTCTCGTTACACAGTTTATTATTGTAATCACTTCGTATTTTTAAAGAAATCAAAATTAATGACTGGAGATCGTTAGAACCAATGTTTACGTTAGCGCGCCCTCTAGCGGAAAAAAATATATTTGAAAATAATAAATTATAATAAATTATATAAAAATATATTATATCATACGATGTTGTAACTAGTTGTTGTTGTAAGAGAACCAAAGTTATCGACATAGCTCAAAGAATTAGCAAGTTGAAGTGGCAGTGGGCCGGCCATATCTCGCGAAGAACCGACAACCGCTGGGGCAAACGTGTTCTTGAGTGGAGACCACGACTCGGCAAACGTAGTGTAGGACGCCCTCCGGCCAGGTGGGATGACGATCTGCGAAAGACTGCAGGCAGATGCTGGATGCGGCAAGCTGAAGACAGGGCGCTATGGCGCTCATTAGGGGAGGCCTATGTCCAGCAGTGGACTAATTTAGGTTGATGATGATGATACGTTGTTGTAACGTGGGTTCATAGACTACTTTTCTGTTACACCTAGTTCTATTCCTAGCAGAACGTTAACAGTTAGTTTCGTCCACAGTGCGACAAGCTCCGCGGTGAGATCGTGAAGTTGCGAGAGCTGCTCGCCAAGAAGGAGGCCGTGGAGCCCGAGGAGATCCGCCAGGCCACCAACACGCTGCAGCAGGCCAGCTTGAAGCTCTTCGAACAGGCTTACAAAAAGGTACGTAGGGTTTTAAAAAAATTGTCTCTCGCGTCTGGTCACGCGACGCGTGCCCCGAGAGCTGGTCAGTATCTGTCGCAGCGCATCAGTATTGTCATACAGCGGGGCAATGC
Organism: Eupithecia subumbrata; assembly: GCA_949316285.1. Lineage (NCBI taxonomy): Eukaryota > Metazoa > Arthropoda > Insecta > Lepidoptera > Geometridae > Eupithecia > Eupithecia subumbrata. Next base: position 1,386,437 of record OX438637.1, on the reverse strand, counting down.
AGCCAGCGTAGCGGGGACGCGACGACTGGTATTGATATGGATCAGTTGAGCTACCTGTTGATTGTCTGCAGTTATCTTAATTGTAAATAAAGTGATTAGTTATTTTCTAACTAGAGATAACACTAGGAATACATATTAGAAAACAAAATACTTAAACCCAGTGTTCTCTAAATTTTGTGGCCACAGTCATTCCTTGCACTAGCACCAAACAGTGCTCCAATATAAATAAATAAATAAATAAATAAATAATGCTCGACAATTCACACAGCATTATCTAGCCCCAAGCTAAGCAGAGCTTGTGTTATGGGTACTAGATAACTGATATACTTAATACAATACACTACATAGATTGATATTTTTAATTATACATAGAAAACACCCAGACCAACGGAACAAATTTCTGCAGATCTTACACAAATTTGTTCCGAGGCGGGAATCGAACCCGCAACCTCCTGCGCCGCACGCGGACTTTCGCCCGCTGCGCCACGGAGGTCGTTTATATCATCGCATGTTAACATTATATAAGTAAAATTCTGTAGATATGCGTTCTCCCACGCTGACTCAACAAATGTCCTGTGTTGTGTTACAACTAAACGCAAAGACACGCTATTTACAATCTTTTGTAATATACCACCTAATGAACTAGATGGAAAGACGTACCTAGACCGAAGTGCGAGCGAGACACACGCGAAACAGGAACGCCGGCGGCGCCGGTCTATAACTTGGTGGATGAATTACTTACCTTTATTATATTAGGCGATTGTCGGCGGTGACTATCTCGGTGGTCTAGCGGTCAGCTTGCTGAACCGCTGATTGCGAGGTCCTGGGTTCAAATCCCGGATCGGGCCAATAGTTGTTATTGGGATTTTTGTAGCAAGAAAAATTCACATTAATATATTAGATTTAGAGAAATCTTTAAAACGGTAAGGAAAGAATTAGGCAATTTTCCTCTCCATTTCCTCCATTTCCAACGACCTCCGTGGCGCAGAGGGCGAAGGTCCGCCTGCGACGCAGGAGGTTGCGGGTTCGATTCCCACCTCGGAACAAATTTGTGTATTATCTGCAGAAATTTGTTCGTTGGTCTGGGTGTTTTCTATGTATAATAAAAAATATCTATGGGTATTGTATTAAGTATATCAGATATCTAGCACCCATAACACAAGCTCTGCTTAGCTTGGGGATAGATAATGCTGTGTGAATTGTCCAGCATTATTATTATTATTATTATTTGGCGAGATAAAAACACTATTCAAAAAGTCACCTTAACTTTTCATAGGGAAAAAGAAGAATTAAATGCACTTATTTGAGCCATTGCATTGCTGTATTGATGCAGTGGTCAAGCAAGAGTGCTAAAGCACCGATAGCTCGTTATCAGCCAGCGAGCGGGTTTGTAGCTCTCTGGACGATTCTCGCTATCTACATTCATAAAAAATAAAGAAAATTACAATCAAGTAATATAAATAAATTACAACTAGTATCCATGTTATTCTTTATGACTTATGAATGATATATCTTTTTGAATTATCCAAATCGGACCATTACGTACGAAGATATTATGTAATAAACATTATGCCGTTACTGCTAGCAAAATGAAATTATGCGGGTGCGTGTGACGTGACGTCACTCGCTCGGTCGCCGCCCGTTAACCGTAGGCAGATATCAGTTTTTATTTACTCCGAAACTATAAGTTTAGGAGAAAAAAATTACAAAACCAGATAGACTCAGTTTAAGGAGACCCATCGAATAAAAAAAAACATTCGATTGGTCTCTCAAAACTGACCCTAATGTTACGCTGGTTTTCAGGTAGATGTTCCTTTCATCTATAGAAGATTCTGCGATGATACCATAGCCATAGTAAACCGATTGATTACCAGAATTCTGCCCCTGGACGCGAAAATATAGAGTGGCCACAACCGGCTAGCGAATTACAGAGCAAAGAAATTAACAAAGTTGTTTTTGCAGATGGCCGCCGAGCGCGAGGGAAACCAACAACAGCAGACCACTGAGCAGACTCCTGAAGACGAAAAGAAGAAGGAAGAGAAGAACTAAAACCACGTCATGCCTTGCAGGCATTCTCACCAAATATGCAAACACTTCTTGTGCCCGGTTCCTATCTATTCAGCCAGCCACTGCGAGACACAGGCCTCTACACGACCCACAATGTAAAACACTTCTTAGCCCGGTTCCTATCTATTCAGCCCGTGATCACTGCTGGACATAGGCCTCCAGACCACGTCACAAATAATGGTCCAGCGCCGCCTCTTTCCACCGAGTCCCTGCGACCGCTACTAGAATATTCAAAGTTTTGGACCGTAGAATATTAAAAAGCTTGGATGATGTTCTCCAAAATTGAACTATCTGGACGAAACGATGCATTATGTAGTTTAACATCTCTTGGGATGGTAGAATGTGCAAAAGTTTGGATGTCGTTCGCCAAAAGTTGGTACTTTTGATATAATCTGGCCAAAACTATGCATATATTACGGTTTGGTGGTGGTATTAGTAGTTCAAAACCTTGATAGGTTATCGTGTTCTTTATTGACAGATAAAAACTAGCTATCTATACTTATAGGTTATCTAAGACTTTTTTAGCCGGGAAAAACGTACGGCTGCTTCGACATAGATATCGAAATTCAGTCGTAGAAAAGAGTGTTTGTGTTTAGGAACCGGGGTTGTGCAAGTGAAGTTAGGGATTTCCATCTTGTATTAATATCTTGGGAAGGATTTACTTCACTGTATAATTTATTGTCAAATCGAACACTGATTTAACTTTTAACAGAAAAACAGTAAAATGTTTGAATAGTAGGTACTTGAAATTAACACTTCCCACTGATTCAGTGTATAAACTCGAAAATTGTTAATTTTAATTTAATATTCTGACCAAAATACATAATTTTCATAGTGAAGAGGAATTATTTTCGAAAATTATGTATTTTGACATTACTATCTCAGGCGGATTTCGAAGTATTTCGATTAGATTTATTTTACTATTAGCAATTGATACTTATTCCTATTTGAGACTAATTTCGTGTTAATTCTGCAGTTTGCTGAATAATTTTGTGTTTTATGACAACTATCTATTTTTATAACATAAACCAAGTTTAAAATTTATAGTATGTTTGTGTGACAGTAGGAAATGGTCGCCCGTCTAAGTATTGACCGCACCTATTGATGCAAAACAGTTATAATTGTTAAGAATACTGTCTGCAAAAATAAGAGGTATACTTTGTATCCCCCAGTTATAAATAAAATTACACAATATTATGACGCTTTCTGTAGATTTAACATTAGTGGAGTTTTAGGCTGTTATGTAGTTTATAATTTACTTATTGTTGTATAATATAAAACATACAATTCACAAAATGAAATTTATTCACGGAACGATTTTTGGGAAGCATTTTTGTTATTATTTTCTATATACGAACGTATTTATGTATTTATTCGCATTTTGTTATAAAATGGTTCAGGAAAATCGTTTTATTGGTTGTTTTGTTAAGTTATGTAGTCGCTGCATAAAGGCATGTTTGGATATATAACAAAAAATTGCACAAAATAAACCTACTTCTATAAGAATATATATTCCTTGAATACAGTCCTGTCGACCACATACTCGGGCAAGTGTACCGCTGTAGACTCTAACTTATTACTAAAGTAACATAACAACTAAGGTCGTATTATCTATGCTTAAGTAACGCTTAAGCACACCAAATCATCACTGCAGACCAGCACAAAACATTCAAATATGGGCTAGGTACTCTTTGAACTTGTTGAAAAATGCATTTTTATTTTATTTTACACAGACCTGTGTAAAATTAAATAAAAATACACTAAAAAATCTACAAAACCTAGTTTGATAACTTGTATCGAGAACTATCTTATAAATAAAGTAACCTAAATCACCCTAATCAAAAGCATTATATCGCTAGACGTAAAAATTTCGAAAACCCCCTCCCCCGGGCAGATTTTCATGAAACATGGCTAAGAAGACTCGGGATAAAATTATCTAACATAAAAAAAACTAAAAGAAAATCGGTTCAACCGTTTGGGAGCTACGATACCACAGACACGTTAAACTTAAAACACCCCTCTCTTTTTGCGTCGGGGGTTAATAATACGAAAGGAGCGAACGCTGCGCGCGCGCAAAATACGCGCAGAAAGTAGCTTATCATTATATAATTTTATATTGATGGCATCAAATGACAGACAGACAGTTGTCACTGTAAAATGTACCTAAAGATACCTAACAAGTTTAAGCCCATAGATATTTGAATGCACGTTTTTGTGCCGCGTGGTGTGAGCGTTGCTCGAGCATTGATTGATAGTTAATGGTTGACCAAGATTTCATAATACGGGCCTTTTTGATTCAATATCTGGTATTTTTTATTCAAGGCTGTATTCTCAGTTTTTTTTAAGTGACTCGAAACATGCCTTTATGCAATGCGCACGCATGGAGTGCGTGAGTGATTGAGTGCGCGTCTGTATAAAATGCAAAATTGTATGCTGCTTAGTTTAGCGGAATAAAGTATTTCGATTATACCTACCTTGATTTTTATTGATAGCGTACTTCCCGTTTACCTAGAATCATAAAATTTGGTTAGAAGCAAGGTCATACAGCACAAATAACGAGAAAAATCTGAAAACCGCAAATTTGTAGTTTATTAACAAAAAAATGTCCCTCGACGAAAATATACAGAGTACCTAGGTACTTCATGTTGACCTAGAATCATGATATTTGGCAAGAAACAAGGTCTTACAATTAATCGGAACCCTTAGTGCGCGAGTCCGACTCGCACTTGACGTTTTATTTTATTTTATTTCGGTTCGTTGTATTCATTCACGTCATAAAAGCATTTGTCAACTAAGAATTGTTTTAGTATTTATTTGTGAATAGAGAATCCTCAGAGAGAATCGGATGGGTGGGATGTCTTAGATGACGTTTAGTAGCTTATTGTAGATTTTTATGGACATTTTATATGTCTATCATATAAATGTGTAGATGGTTTATTTGGTTCACAAATTAAATAAATAAATGAATAACACAAGTAGGCAGGAATAAAAAAACTAATTAAAACTCGGTAGGTACAAAAATGCATATATTCTAAAAGTTAAATTCAAATTTTCAAATTCAATTTTTTTATTGAAACCATGTTGTTTGTTGGTCTTGTATAAAAACAGTTCCAAACATGGACCCGGTTAGGGCACTACATTAATTATTACCTATGTCGAAAGTAACAAAAATAGCAAAGTATTAACTTCTAAGGGATTCTTACCAATAATAGCTTTTATCCCTCAAGAATCACGGGAACACGAAACATTGGAACAAATGATGAATTCTACGGTACAATTTTTTTTTACGTAAATAAAAATATAGGTAGGTATTTAAAATTTGACAAAAATAGAATAATTCACAATGAAACACTTGACTAAATACTAAATAACTACCTATATACCTACAGTTAGGCTACGTCCGCACAGGCAGGCGGCTTGCTTAGCGCCTAGAGCCTAGCGAGTCACCTAGCGAGTAGCTTAGTAAAGCGAACGTTCTAGAATGTTCGCGACCCGCCGCACTGCGCGCTTGGCGCCTAGCACTAAGCGACTAGCTAAGCGCAAGGCGCGCAGTGCGGCCGGTCCCGAACATTTTCGAACGTTCGTTTTACCATGGACAAATTTTAATTCATCTATAGTTTTACTAAGATACTCGCTAGGTGACTCGCTAGGCTCTAGGCGCTAAGCAAGCCGCCTGCCTGTGCGGACGTAGCCATACAGATAAGTTAGTTACTACGAGTAACTTAACCTAACCTACTCGTGACAGGTAGGTCCGGTAGATCCTTTAAAAATTAAAAATTCATCATAGGTAAGTAGGTATTCTACTCGATGTACAGGGTTCCACGTTACACGTGTCGCCGAAAGGGAGTGCATCTGGAACCCGAGGGGAACCACTTGTGAATAACGATACCTGGAATTTGGAAAAAGTATTCCGTCGTTTCTTTTTCTTCCTGTTAGTGTTCTTTTACACGCACGCTTGCCTTATTTAACTTTGAATTTCACAAATGTTTTTTCAATTCAATTTGTTTATTTCGGTTGTTCACCATAAATGTTAGTCATCATCATCATCAGCCTATATTAGTCCACTGCTGGACATAGGCCTCCCCTAATGAGCGCCATAGCGCCCTGTCTTCATCTTGCCGCATCCAGCATCTGCCTGCAGTCTTTCGCAGATCGTCATCCCACCTGGCCGGAGGGCGTCCTACACTACGTTTGACGAGTCGTGGTCTCCACTCGAGAACACGTTTACCCCAGCGGTTGTCGGTTCTTCGCGAGATATGGCCGGCCCACTGCCACTTCAGCTTGCTAATTCTTGGAGCTATGTCGATAACATTGGTTCTCTGTCGGATGTATTCGTTACGAATTTTATCCTTCAGAGAGACTCCGAGCATAGCTCTTTCCATAGCTCGCTGAGCGACTTTGAACTGGTGGACCAGCCCTACCGTGAGTGTCCACGTCTCAGCTCCGTAGGTCATGACGGGTAGGACGCACTGATTGAAAACTTTAGTTTTCAAGCATTGTGGTATGGATGATGAGAAGACTCGACGTAGTTTCCCAAACGCTGCCCAGCCTAGCTGGATCCTCCTCTTGGCCTCCTTCTCAAAATTATTTTTACCCAACTGCAGAATTTGCCCAAGGTAGGTAGGTAAGTAATACTCGGAAACAATTTCGAGAAGGTGGCCATGTACGATAAATGTTAGTACAACTACCTAGGTACCTATATTTATGTTAGTTACCATAAAATAAAACAGATTTCAATTACCTATTCATGTTACATAAACTCCAGAATACATTAAATTTTTTTTTGCTTACAGCAAAACCGTGTGTTGCACTAATTAAAATCCAGCGTTGTACCTACATCAAAAAGATCCGCACGTTGCCGATGTCGATCTTTCACCGGTGCGGTCCACCACAACACAGACCACAACATGTTTTGATTGAAAGAAGTGACGTCACACTTTCTGATTGGTGTTCACGGTCACGTGACATTGCATGTTTTTTTCGAAATTTATTTTCTAAAAATAACAATCTGTAAAAAAATTTTTTGGTCAATTGTTTTGTTTTTAACCCCCGACGCAAAAAGATAGGCGTGTTATAAGTTAACGTGTCTGTTTGTGTATCTGTCTGTACTTAGTATCGTATCTCCCAAACGAATGAACCGATTTTCGTTTAGTTTTTTTTGTGTCATAGATAATTTTATCCCGAGTGTTCTTAGACAAGTTGCATGAAAATCTGTCAGGGGGGGGTTTTAAAATTTTTAATTTTGTTCTTGTTGCTCTAGGTACGTTTCATAATTGACACAAGCCTATTCTGCACGTTGAAGTTTTGCACAGTAAACTAATTGATAGTGTTATCAAATCAAATAATTTATTTGCAGATAACGGGTTACAAGTTGGTGTGCTTATAATTAAAATGTTCCATACGATGACTGACCAGCTAAAGATAAACAGCTTTAATGTGCAAAAATTATTTATTAAAAACGGAAAATAAATTTTAGAATAATACACAATAACATGTCCATAGAAATAATAAAAGATTAGCAAATTTTAATTAGGTATACAAATTTCAAACTATAAATATTATGTATAAACTTACAAAATTTTAATGTTCTTGTCCGTTAAAAATTCATTAATAAAATAGTAGCAATTCAAGAGGGCTTTTACAAACATCGACAAAAAACGAGAAATTCCACGGTAACCTCGTCCAAATAGTATGTAGTATGGGTTTCGTTCGTTGATTGAAATAACAATTACTTGTTAATAATAGTTCTTTTTCTCTTCTACAATAATAATACAACAAATTTTAGTTTATTTATTTATTTTATAATAATTATTCTCCCCATGATTTTTTAGGATTTCTGACTTTTTTAGTACAGAAACCTTAGTTGGTTCTAAAGAACTTTTTTATCAGTATAAGAAACAGGATCGATTGGCATCAAAAAAAGTTTTTGTGAAAAACGCCCATTTTGTCGTAATCTGTACCTACCTACGTTACTTTTTTGAAAATCTGTGAACGGGGATGATATTTTTCTAAAAAGGATGTATAGTTTCCTAAGACCATTTTCATGTAGCTTCAACGGTAAAATTTTTGGACTTGTCGGTAAGGGCAGGTACCCTTACTGACCCGTCCAAAAATTTCACCCTGTTTATATATACCACTATGCTGCGAATGTCGGTAAGCAATCGATTACTGGGTAAAAAAAATGAAAAATATATCAAAACAAATTAGATACCTAAGTACCTATATTATGAATAAAATTAATACTTCACAGAAAAAAACCATCCATGGAACTCCATCCTAAGAAAACTTGTAAGATCATTTAGTCGCAAAAGAATAAAATAATAACAATAAAAATCGTTTATTGTGGAACCAGAACAATTTGACATGGTTACAAATGGAAACGATGCCATCTGCAGAAGTTTAGAAACTGTGTCGCAGACATAGATTTATATCGTTAGATAGGCCCCGACACCAAAAACTGTGGCATTGTTTTTGAATGTGTGGGTTAACAAAATGCCGACGCACGCACACTAACGGTTAACGCACACATTCAAAAAAGTAGTTAAAAAATCGTGTTTCTGCCATTGTAATTAACTGTTGTTATTACCATTTCGTGTGCAATCGTATTGCACACACTTTCCTGAAAAAAGTATACCCTTAGATGCCCTGAAATCGAAAATGTTTGAATGTGTGCGTCAACATAGTGTCAAAAACCTGTGCAATTTGTGTAGAACAAATAATAGTTAGAAATAGTGTTTTTGCCAATAAACCTAATCATTATTATTATTATTTCGTGTGCAATCGTATTGCACATACTTCTATGAAAAAAAAAACGGCCTAATAAGCCCTGAAATCGAAAATGTGACTATCTAAACAAACCTGTGCAATTTGTAAAACGGTGCAGTCTACGCTGAAGCGTAGGTACCGAGAAAATAGTGTCATCTCTTTTTCTCCCAGATTAGTTGCCAACACGACTTTCTCTTTCGTGCACTCGCCATTTAAATTTGTTATTTTCGGACAGTGCGGAAGAAAAATAAAAGTTTTTCAATGAAATCGCAATACTTACGAGTGAAATGTTACACCTCTGGCTTTATTTGTGTTTCTAGAATTGTTGTTGCACTTTAGAAAGGCACACGATGGCATTTTGTGACAGTAAACTGCTCGCAAAGTTCGCAAACGTCCTTTACAACACGTCCGGCTCACACTGTGTTAGGATGTGCACTAACTCCAGGTTAGTGAGCCTCACTCACTTCGACTGTGGAACAACACGGCGCGGTCTCACTGCGGTAAGGGCCTATCTAACGATTTACATCTATGGTCGCAGATGACAACGCCCTCCTCCGAAGTTAAAGTGGAAAGAGTTCCAAAAAAGTAAAAATTACAAATTACAAAATATAGGTCAGTAGGTAAGTTTCTTAATTTACATACCGACTTATTATTATCCAGAATAATAAAAATAATATAGTTTTTAATTAATTTAAGAGAAAAAACAAAAATTACAAAGAAATCAACAGAAAATGACAAGCTAATTACTAAGTTAGGTATATAAATTTTTATATGTTTTTAGTTAGCCAGTCTCTGTTTGGAAAAATGTGTAAGATGTGTGTGTGTGTGTCTGTGTGTGTGTGTGTGGGTGCGGCGGTGCTCCTGAGGACACCGATCTCATAGGAGACCGGGCAACAGGAGTCGCCTGGGAGTGTCTATGTGTGATGAGTGATGACTGATGAGTGTGAGGGTGAGTGTGTGTATATCTCTGTATTTGTATGTGTATGTATGTGTGTATAGTATATGGGAGGGTGTGTGTGTGTGTGTATATGGGGTGCTCCTGAGGACACCGGTCTCATAAGAGTCCGGGCAACAGGAGCTTCCAAGGTGTATGTTATTCTGTGTTATCAATTATCATCATATTTTATAGAAAGTAACGCTTGTGCAGGTCGCCGCCCGCTCGGTGCGTAAAATACCTAAACTAGCGTTTCACCGAAATGTAATAGCGCTCCTAATGTCAGTATCATAACATAAATCATCACGTCCATTTGTAGCGGTAGCGCGGCGGCGGCGGCGTTGTGGATCACCGCCGAGGCTGGGCAGTGAATGCGTTTAATAAATGTCCACTTTTTAGTAGGTATATAGCTTCGGTATTAGCCGTCCGTCCGTGGCTTGCTCAGAGACTATTAGTAGGTACCTACTAGAAGCGGGTTAGAAGACATAAGGGGTAGGTATAACACCGAAAATATGGCTAACAAAATCCTGAAAAAAAATGGATTAAAAACAATAACAGTATAAAATATACTGTTCTTTATTCTCATGACGATGGGTTCATCGTTAGATAAGCTCGGCCAAAAATGTTGTGGATATATTATGTGTGATGCAAGTCATTATAGGGATTTTTTTTCGATTTTAGCTGCAGTTAAGAAACTAGATATGGCTTCCTGTAATAATTTAATTGAGTAAGTTGTGCGCCTCAAATAAAAATAGACGTAGGTATGTGTCTACTTTATTAATAGGGTATTACGCCTCTATTAAAAATAGATAGGTAAGTATTTATCGTCTATAATATCACAAAATAAACTCGTCCATGATTAGCGAGTTCAGGTTTTGGTCCGTTATAAACTTAGCAATTTCCGGAGTGGGTTTTGGCATCCTATTTACGACAACGCACGAATCTTCCTTAACTACGACTCTTTCAATGTTCGCTCCGAGTTTCTGCAGTTTTTCATGGAACTTGTGATATCCACGGTCCAAATATTCTAAATTCGTGACACGGGTTTCCCCTCTCGCCGTCAGCCCTGCTAACACCAACGCAGCCGCTGCCCTCAGATCACTAGCGTTTACTCTGGCGCCAATATTCTCACCTCCTTTTATCGTTGCAACGTCATCTGTCACACTTACGTCAACTGCCATTTTTGACAGTTCTGACAGATGTTGAAATCGGTTCTCGTAGACCGTTTCTCTGAGGGTACTTACGCCGTTGGCGGTGGCTAGCATAGAGGACAGAGGTGCTTGCAGGTCGGTTGGGAAATCAGGGTGTGGTCCAGTCGTAACGTTTAACGCATTGATGATTTGGCTGCCTATAACTCTGATACCACCTTGTTCCTGTCTAATGGTAGCCCCCGCTTCTCTCAGCTTGGATACCAACGCTTGGTTGTCTTCTATTGAGGCTTCTTCGATCAGGATATTTCCTTCAGTCATCGCTGCGGCTATCATAAAAGTCCCTGCTTCGTGTCGATCTTGGATAATTCTGAATTCAGCTCCTCTGAGTCGATTCACTCCTTCGATTCTTATTACTTCTGTACCATGACCTGTAATTTTTGCTCCCATCTTATTAAGAAACAGAACCAGTTCAACTACTTCCGGTTCTTTCGCAGCATTCGTTATTACAGTGGTTCCTTTTGATTTGACAGATGCCAGTAAGATGTTTTGGGTTGCCCCTACACTGGGGAAATCTAGATTTATGTTGCATCCTGTTAATGCGTTCGCGGAAGCTTCTAAGTATCCGTTTCTGATTGTGATTTCTGCTCCTAGAGCTTTGAAGCCTTTCAAGTGGAGATCTATGGGTCTTTTTCCGATGGCGCAGCCTCCTGGCATCGTGACTTTGGCGTGTCCATTTCGCGCCAAAAGCGCTCCCAATATAAGGATCGACGCTCGCATTCTACTCAAAAGTTCATAGCTTGCTTCACATCCTAAATCCTTTGAGGCATCAATAGTGACTTTATTTTTACCCGAATTAAAATCAACACTCACGTTCAAACTTTTTAGTATCTCGATCATCACAAGCACATCTGATAAAATCGGGACGTTTTTCAAAGTTGTGGCGCCCTCGTCGGCCAACATGGCTGCCGCGAGAATTGGCAATGTCACATTTTTCCCGCCTTCTATTTTGACGCTTCCACGTAACTTTTTACCGCCATACACAATAATTTGCTCCATTTCTTTATTTGTTTTCGATTTTTATTTGATCCAATACAATTTAGTAGGTAGGTACCTACTTATAAAACTTTAACAATTCCATGCAAAATATTAGGTATTTTAGAATTCGCGAGCCTTGAGTTTATGCTCACTCAAGACGTGTAGCGGTGTAGGTGTTGTGTTTGGTTGTAACTTGTTGGCTGATGGATGGTTCAAAGTGTAGTTACCAAGCAATATCATTAATATATGGAACCTGCGTTACCGGTTATAAGCTACCTAATTAATTATTGAAACGACCACGCAGCAAGGAGGTGTCTATGCTATGCAATGTACCTACCTACCTATTTGGAAGTGGCCTGCGTGATGGGAAGCGAGAGGTTTTTTTTTACTTTTTGCGCTGCAAGACAAGACAGCTGACAAATACCAGGTGAAGTGAGTGCGTTTTAATGAGGTTTTAATAGTTTCATGCTAAAAAAAAGTATATCCCGTTAAAACAACCCTGTTCGTCGATTTCAATTTGTCAAAATTGTCAAATTTAATCCCTACAAGAACAAAATAAAAAATAAAAAAAAACCCCGACGTTTATTGGCCAGATTTCCATGAAACATGGCTAAGAACCTCGGGATAAATTAATTATCTATGACACAAAAAAAAACTAAACGAAAATCGGTTCATCCGTTTGGGAGCTACGATACCACAGACAGATACACAGACACGTTCGGTTAAACTTATAACACCCCTGTCTTTTTGCGTTGGGGGTTAAAAATTACGTGATTCCGGGATCGATGCACACTAATATTATTAACGCGATTTATAATGCCCCTCCATTAGCGCCGATGATTGTTACTCGTTTATCGTCTGTCATCGGCAAGGTAATCGTTACGTCGTCGTCACGTTCATCGTGCAAGCATCGACACGATTGTCCGTGGTCATTTATTGAGCGGCAAAGCTAGCTTTATGGATGTGGAGTTTAAAGACGCCGCTACCATTAATTTGTCCATGATAATATCTTCTTTTAATATAAATAACTAGTTTTTGTCTGTGGCTTCGCACGCGTTGTTTCTATGGAAACGTTTAAAGGTGATTTCTACCCCATGGGAACTGATTAATGGGATAAAAAGTAGCCTATGTTTGATTCCAGGATTAGATTAATTACCTAATTAATTAATTAATTGAAACTGACTAAAAGGTATGTCAAAGTATGCTGCTGTATATGGGCATTGTCAAATTAACTTAAACAAAAATAAAAATAATGAAATGAAATTATAAGAAATAAAATATTATTAAATGAAATTATATGACCTTCAATGACATGAATGAAATAATATGAAATTAAATTAAATTAAATTAGATTAAATTAAATTAAATTTTACCCATCTGATATCTGTGGTACCAACCTATTCCTATACTACCTTATCCATCTAAACAAATACAATAAATGGACATTAATGCTACGGCACCACCTGCGTCCTAACTTGGTCGTCTTGCAGATGTGGCCAAGGTTTTAACGTGTTCATTTATTGACGACGCTAAAATGCACCTTAACTACTAGTTTCCCAAGGTGCATTTTTAGCGCCTTAATTAACGCGTTAATGGACATTACCACTAACGTCAACGCTAACGCAGTGGAGCCGTAGCATAGTGAGTGATGAAAATGTATTATTGTAATTTGATTATTTAAATACTAACTATTTTCGCATCAACAATGTTGTAAGCCGGAACATGGCAGACTAGAGATACAAATACAATATATTATGATATAAGACCAATGTAATGTTACCACCTAGTTATACAACAATAAATTCATTTATCATTTATCATAACACTAACGCGGCGCGGAGGCTGGGCAGTGAATGCGTTAAACTGACAGAATTATGCTTTATTCGGTTAAACAAAACCTGTTTATAAGATTTTAATTAGTTTTGAGTTGTTATAATAATATAAAATAATACCTACTAGTAGTGCTGAAATAAATGATATTTGTTTTATTCACATTAGAATCAAATTAGAAACTTCTAAAATTATTATACTATGGATCAGTTGATCTACCTGTAGATTGTTTGCAACAGTCTGCAGTTAGCTCAATAATTGTTTCAATTGTAAATACCAATTATATTATAATTTTCTTTGTGAATAAAGGCTTCTGCCCTTAAATTTTTTTTATACGATGCATGTATTATACATTATAAACCTTCCTCTTGAATAACTCTATCCACAAAACGCAACTACGCGTGTGAGTGCGTAAAAAACCCGCACGATGATGCAGATACACCGCAAATACGCGCGTAGGTGCGTCGACCCGCAAGATGCAGCGTGGTGCGTGGCAGTGTGCTACTTTATTAATCGCTTCACTATGACAGGGGTATCGATACAGAATGACACGTTTTGGTATTCCACCTCAGATGAAAGAAATTATGATGATTGCAGATGGAGGGACGCGCGTCAAGTTTGAAACTATTAATTTATCTCGCTCGCACTATCTGGAGTTTTATTAATCTAAGGATTCTACGTGATGATTCTGCGACGACTCCATTGTCATAGGTACTGAAGCAATTGTATTGCAGAATTGGGCTCCTCATCCATTTGACTGGACCACGTAATTTTTTTTCGTTAGTAGGTAGGCAGTTGGCTGTGTACCTACCACAGTAAAAAATATTTTTCTGCTAACACTGACGCTGGCAGATTCGTAGCTAAAAGTCGTGTAGATAAAGAGTGGAATTGAAGATGACAACATGCTATCCCCCGTAGACCCTACACGATTTTTTTCACGGCGGCGTTTCATAATATGAGAGACTACGGTTAAATGTGAACTTAATTAGTCGGCAGGTAAGGCAATCGCGAACGAAGTCGCGGGTACAGCTAGTGTCTAATAAAATAATATTTACGTAGGTACCTAAGTAGATGCATAGATACATAGATCCTACCTGAAAGATCAAGGTAATCACCGCTGGAGGCCTTGATAATTCTAGTTTTCAATTAATCACTTTTTTTCAATAACTTGGTTGAACTACACAAGCAAGACAATGAGTAAAGGCCGGACTCCACCAAAGCGGAGATGTGCGGAGTTGTCCGAAGCGGAGACGAATAGAATAGAATAGAACATATATTTATTTAGAAAGAATACATAATGTTTTACCTTACAATGTTGCACCATTAAACCACAGTAGTAGTAGTCTCGTAGATACGAGACGAAGGACAGAAACTCGATATTCCACAATCCAATAATTCGATAACAACGTTTTACGACAGCTTGTAGGTAGGTAAGTAGGTACTTGCCAGAATCTACGTATTATCCTGGTTTTGCGTAATTTCATTAATGTTATATAATAATATATAAAGCTCGATTATTTTATTATAAATTATATATTAATAATAGTTAAGAGACGTTTTTCAGCTAGGGTGTCTGCAGCAAAGTTGTGCGGATGCGTACTGGCTAGACTGGAGCGGAGATGTGTGCTGGCTAAATCGGAGATGTGTGTTGGCTAAAGCGGAGATGTGTGTTGGCTAAAGCGGATGTGTGTTGGCCAGAACGTAGATGATGCGTGCTAGCTAGAGCGGAACTGATGTAGGTGCTATGGATACATACACGATGACAGAGACGAGATATGTGAACATCAAGCACATACCCAATAGAGAGGAAATGTCATTTATTTTGTTTAGACAACAATTCCGCCAAATCACTGCGGCGACCGCTGCGTTCCGATTGCCCGGCTCAAAATCAAGCATCACCCAGTTGGGCAAGCATTTATTTTTATCGATATTGATAGTCAATGTTAAACAAAACTATGAGCATCGCCAAAATTATTAAGGTAAATAATTTTCGTTAGTGTGGTTTGCGGGTTGTGCGAGTGTAGTTTCAATGGTGAATTTATATTTTTTTTAAATCAAACAAATCAAATACGTGCCCAGTGTGGAATTCTTATATTAGACTAGAATTTAATAATATACCCGGAGTATTTTATTAAACTTACACTGTTCAACAACAAATCAATCAAATTGATAAATTTTAATTATGTACCTCTTGTTAGATCGGGAGTGCCTATTGATAGGTACATAATTTATATCAGCACTACACTACTATGATAGACATTTATAAGTGACAAATCACTGATGAGTTTCGAAATTCGAATGACCATGTTTCCTCTCTAGTGGGTATGTGCTCGATGTATGTGAATAACAACATTCTACTGGTTGTTTAAAACCTCTCGTCTTCTCTCCGCTTTGGTGGAGTCCGGGCCTAATATTAAACCATTCTAAAAACAAGATCCGTCAAGTGCGAGTGTAACTCGCGCGCCGAGGGTTTCGAACGTTTGTCAACAAATATGTACCTACCAAAAGTACCGGTTAGAGACTTCGCAATTTAACGGATACCTAAGCATTGTAGGTACCAACCTACATTTCAGATGGATCCTCTGCATGCTTCGATTAAAGTGGGTAAGGTAAATTTTTCGACTTTTTTCAAAATATTTTAAAAAGTATGACACCTACAAAAATTTCAAAAACTATTTTTAAATGTACAAACTGATAGCTTTCATTTGATACCCCACATGACCCTGTAGTCATCTTTTAAAATTTCGACATCACAATTTGTATGGAAAATAGGTATTCATTTTCATTTATTTTTCTTTAAATCTGTACATGCGCACGAAATGTATTATTATTTTAAATTTCAAGTTGATAGCTGCAGTAGTTGCTGAGTTATTAAGGAGGGAAAAAAGGACAGACAAAGCGAGACCATAATGGTTTCGAAACCGATCTTTGATACCCTAATTAACGCCGATTCCACTAAACGTCATACAATCGGCGTTCATTTTTAGAATGGTTCTTCTCTACCTACATGACACGATCAGCAATCATCATCATCAACCTATATCAGTCCACTGGACATACAATACAATACAATACAAAACAATACAAAAATACTTTATCGGACATAGGCCTCCCCTAACTCCTGCCATAGCGCCCTGTCTTCAGCTTGCCGCATACAGCATCCGCCTGTAATCTTTCGCAGTTCATCATCCCACCAGGCTCGCCAATATTGGCTATCAATAATAAAAACAAATATTATTTTCCAAAATATTTATTCGTTTCGTTCTCACAGTGACACCATATCCTTGCAATGCAAACACACTTTATTTACAAATACCTAAGTACAGTAATCTTAATATTAACTTAACAAAAACTCTTCTTCATAAAAATCACGATTACATCACTTCGATATACAAATTAATTTATGTCAATATTATATAAACAATTGACATAAAATTGAACAGAAATTGATCTCTAGTATTTTATTAAATAATAATAATTATTATTAAGTTTAAAAATACTTACTATAATAAACATTTGGTAGGGCTTATAATCAAAAATAAGAGACAATCAAATATTCACAAGTCTTTATAGGATATTTTAAAATCAGTATTTTGAAACAGACATACTAAAAATACTAAATATACATTAACTACTTTTCTGCCCTGACTTTTAACTAGTTTCTGCCCGCGGCTTCACATGCGTTGCTCATTTAGAAACTTTTTATGGTTATTTCTATCCCATGGGAAGTGATTTATGGGATAAAAAGTAGCCATGTTTGGTTCCAGGATTAAAACTACCTGTATGCAAAATTTCATATCAATCCGTTCAGTAGTTTTTGCGTGAAGGTAAGAAATATCCAAATTTTTGCATTTATATTATTAGTGATACATTTTTTTTAATCAGTTTAAGGTATAACAAGAAAATGTCCTCCTAACCGAATGTCGGCCACGTCGGCCATTCTCAACGGAGACTAGCCATGCGAGGGACATTATTATAGTGCACAAGTGTATGCAAATACACAGGTGCACTCTCTATTCCCTCACTCCGCCTCGGGACAAATGCTTGTACGATCTGCAGATATTTGTTCAGGGTGTTCTGGATGTTTGTCTATGTATAATAAAAAATATCTATCTATGTAGTGTATTGTATTAAGTATATCAGTTATCTAGTACCCATAACACAAGCTCCGCTTAGCTTGGGGCTAGATAATGCTGTGTGAATTGTCCAGCATTATTTATTTACTCTTTATTATACGATGGGAAACATAAAAATATAATACATATACATTCTTTTGACTGAAAAACTCTGAAAGTTTGTATTTTCACAGCCTACCTAGATGTGGTTTTGAAAGACCAATCTGTAGTAAAACGATCTATAGACGACCATTTTTAGGCGCTTCAAATTACGCTAACAGAAACAATTTCATAAATTTCGATCGGTCATTGAGTTGTTCTATAGTTAAGTGGGCTACACACGCGGCTGTCGAGGTGAACTCTAAAGGTTGGCGCTCACATGTCCCAACGCACTGGCGCACAACACAAAAATGTGCATTCAAATGAAAACTTTTAATGTGTGGGAGTATTAACCGTCGTAGCAAAAGACAAAAAATGAGGGTAGATCAATATATCTGCCAATATAAAGTGCCTTCAGTTATTCCGTGATCATGGCGCATGTAACTGTGCCGAAATATGTATTGGAAAGCTCAAAACTCAAATCATGGTAAATATTCCGTTGTTGACTTTAGTGTTCAGATGAAAATGTTTATTTTTGAACAAATAAGAAACATGGTAATTCTGGGCTATTCTGCCTTCTTTGAAAATATTTAATTTGGGCTTTAACTCGTAATAAATAGTGATAAACATAATTTTAATACCAGAAATAAACATAAGCTCGCTGTGCCCACAACTAGGCTGCACAAAATTAATGTATCTTTTAAAGGGCAATGTATACGCTTCTACAAAAAAACTCCTAGTGAGTTGCAAAAATTATCAGTAAATAAATTCAAACAAATTGTCAAAACCTTGCTGTGCAAAAAGGCTTACTATAAAATATCAGATTATCTAGGATAAAAAGCTTGGGAAGAGTTTTGCTCCGGCTCGAAAAATAACAACTAACAGGCTAAAGGTTTCTTCGTCGCTTCTTTACTTTAGTCTACATACCGAAGCGAAATCAAAAACATCACTTTATTACCGTGTCAGTGTTTAGTTTTATAATTTGACCTTTTATAAGTGTACATTTATTGTATTTATGGAAATAAAGAGATTTGATTGTGATTTTGAATGAACATTTTTGTGTTGTGGGGCACTGGGGTTGGACGCGTGAGCGGCAACCTTTAGGCTCTCTTTCCCGTCATTACCTTAATAGTAACTTGATTATAATTATAATTGTTAATTGATAAAATATTATCAGTCTTGGCTAGCATTTTAATATTTGATCGATATGATGATAAAAGTGGAGATTTAGGGGGATGGTTACGTGTGATAAAAAAACCGGTTTTGGTACGGATTATTTTTTTTACGCGCGACCAACCCTTAAGATCATTATAAAATAAGTAACAAAGTGACAACTTATAGATAACACACTATGTCAATACTTCTGAAGAACAAAATAGTGCCTTCAATCAGTAGCTCCCCTTTTAAGGCCAGGTATTCCTGCAGCAGTAGGCGTAAGGGAAAACGCGCGCCTGCCAAGCCGCCGCACTCGTGTTTTTATAGTTATTTAAACATGGTGATTAAGAAAATCATTTTATCAAGTCAAACTCTGCGAATTTTCATAATGCATATAAATACGTAAGTTTTATTTTAATTTGTCGTTGAAGAAGTCACTTAAATCATAATAGCATTTATGTAAAAGGTTTTGTTTTATTTTTCAAATATATGGTTTTTGACGTTTAATATTTTCAAACTTACGCGATCTGAACACATTATTATTAGTATTATTCATATTCATATATGTATTATTCATATTCATATATTATGTATATGTTTATTGCAATCATTGTGTACATTTTTAGGTCTTAGTATTAAGTAATGTCTATGAGGCACAATGGTACCCTAGCAGGGCGTGGCAATAGGTACTGAGAGTGGAGGTGGACCGGGTTTCTATAAGAATCTCTTAGTTTTTAGGTGTTAGCGGAAAAATATAATTCAATAGCTTTTGTTGTTACATTTTTATAAAATATTGTGTAGGTAGCAATGTATGTTTCCATAATGCATATTAATTCGTAAGTTTTTTTTTTTATTTGTCGTTGAAGAAGTCACTTATATCATTTATGTAAAAGGTATTGTTTTATGTAAAAGCATTTATTTAAAACAGCATTTATGTACTATGTATTTTTACAGCATTTATGTAAAATTTATGTGCATGTATTTTTACAGCATTTATGTAAAAGGTATTGTTTTATTTTTTTTTTCAAATATATGGTCTTTTTCCTCGTCTTTTAGTATATCCGGTATTTTATTATAGATTTTAGATGCCATTGCGTTTGGCCCGGAACTTTGCATTTTTAGTTTTGACTCGGGTAGTGTAATTTTATTAAACGGGTATTTATCGCGTTTATTACCTATTTTTTAATAATACTAATAATAATGTATGACGGTTAGTGGAGGGGGCGTGCATTATGGTTTGAATTTTTAGAATGGTTTATCTCTACTGCGGGATTTTTTATGGTTTATCCAGATTATGAAAATATACAAACTACATATCAGTAGTCAAGGGATCCTCGTTAAAAACTAGATTTACATAACTTCAATATTATTTCTTTGGTTCCTCTAATGTGAAAATACGATTGAGGAAAACATTGCGATAAAAACATCATGAAAGTGCACTGTTTTACATATAATTTAGTCGAGATCTAAGGAACCCTGCGGTCTATTGAAATTACTTATTTTTTGATTCGTAGGTTATTACTTATTTGGTTCCTCTAAGACCTGAGTTCACAAACAGATGGTTCAATTTTAAAACAGTTGTTTTAACTATTTTGACACAAACTTTCATACATTAAGGGTCCGGTGACGGATGAATTTCCTATACAAACGTAATACCAAAATGATTTGTAATTTGAGCAAATTTTCACCATGGTCTGCTATTATTTATATTAAAATAGTATTTATCTAGGTTCCTGCCACAATTTTTTTTCAAAATACCTTTCTGAAATGAAATTAAACCGAATCGCATTTTTACATGAAAGAATTAATGTTTTCTTAGTATATGTGTAGAAAAGTATTTTGAAAAAAGCTTGTGGCAGGAACCTAAATAAATACTATTTTAATACAAATAATAGCAAACCATAGTGGAAATATTCTCAAATTACAAATCATTTTGGTACTTCGTTTATATGAGAAATTCATCAGTCGCCGGACCCTTAAACGTCAACATTAACCGACGAAGCAGCAATAGACCTAAGCCAGTTTCTTAATTAGTGGTGAACATAGACCTAAGCCAGTTTCTTAATTAATTGCGTAGTTTTCTTGTTCATTAACAAAAACCAGATTTTTGCACTTACACCGTTCCAAAAACGTATGCTCTATCCTGCTTTTACTAACGCGAAATTCTATGCCTATCCTTCTCACAAAACCGCGTGAAATTGCCCTCTTAAATAACGATTAGTTTCTTGAAAAAAATTCAAATTTTGACTATAGTACCAATTAGAATTTATAATTTATTTTAAGTTTATCCGATATTTTTATTTTTTGGTATTATGATTGATTGTATACATTATAATATAAGACATATCACATAAGTGACAAATCTGCAGCGTGCCCTCTCCTATTTGCACGCCAGTAATGGCAAAACATGTAGGTCATTTATATTTTAACATAATTGCATGCTCGCACCATGTTCATACTCATGTTTTATGCAAATAAATGATTCTTATTGAGCATTTTGCAATGTTGTAATTACTATTAAGATCTTCGGTCGCGGGTTCATTCCCGCAGCAGGCCACGCGCCTTTGCCGTGAGCTTGCGCACGCGGCCGCGAGATGAGATCGAAACAGCGGCTGGGTTTGAACTGCTTCCTGAAAACAAACAATAAATAATGTTAATAACAATTCACATAGTATCTATTACCAAGCTAATCAGGGGCCGAATTCCACTAAGATAATTGCTTCATCATAACCAGAGAATCACACTAATATTATAAATGCGATGATTATGAGAGTGAGGTAGTAGAGTGCACCTGTGTTTGCGCACACACTTGTGCACTATAATATGTCCTGCGTATCTGTCTGGTCTCTGTCTGGCCGCCGTGGTCGAAATTCGGCTAGGAGGACATTATTATTGTTATACTAGCAGCGCCTCGCGGTTTCACCCGCGTAATTCCCGTTCCCGTGACAGACGATACTGATGGTGTTCGATGTTTTGTTTGTTTGATCATGGATTTAATTATTGACCGCGACTAGGCAAACGTAGTGTAGGACGCCCTCCGGCCAGGTGGGATGACGATCTGCGAAAGACTGCAAGCAGATGCTGGATGCGGCAAGCTGAAGACAGGGCGCTATGGTGCTCATTAGGGGAGGCCTATGTCCAGCAGTGGACTGATATAGGTTGGTGATGATGATATTTTTGTCTGTTTTGAGGTTTAATTTCATAATTAAGCGATTAGCAGAATTCGACCCCAGAGCTTATGTTATGGGTACTAGATAAATGATAATATAATGCATTACATGGGTATTTTTTATCATGCATTGAAAACCTGGGTGTTTTAAATGCATGATAAAAAATATCCACACCCGGAACCGGGAACATCTGCAGATCGCACAAATATTTGTGTTCCGAGGCGGGAATCGAACCCGCAACCTCCTGCTGTCAATTTCCTTAAAGACAACACCAATGATACTAAAAATACTTACCTAATGGCCTAGCACTAATTGTAGCGCACAACAGAAAAACAAATATTACTGAAAAACTATTAAAAAAAATATCTATTTTGTAGTTTTTTTTTTATTATGATTATTAGAGATATTTATTATATACTAGTTTATGCCCGCGGCTTCGCACGCGTTGATTCTATGGAAACGTTTAAAGATGATTTCTATCCCATGGGAACTGATTTATAGGATAAAAAGTAGCCTATGTTTGATTCCAGGATTAGAATTACCTGTGTGCCAAATTTCAGCTCGATCCGTTTAGTAGTTTTAGCGTGAAGAGGTAACAAACATCCATCCATCCAAACTTTCGCATTTATAATATTAGTGTGATATTGTAGTTACCAGAAGCGTGTCCGTTAACCGGTGCACTGCCGCTCCCGTTAACCCCTCCGCTGCCGTTGAAATAATTGTGGTCTGTATGAGTGCCCTCCATGGTCATATTCTGGGGACAAAAGACAAGGTATTTAGTTTATGCTGTTTTACAAAGTTGGGGTTTGATTTACACTGTTGGGGACCATCATTAAAAATCTAAATTTCTTAAAACATGGGTTCATAGAAAATAGTCTACGATTTGTAGAACTACTTTTCTAGTATTTTACTATAAAAACTATCGTAGTTTGAAGAATCCATTACGGATGTAAGCGGGTTAACTACGAACCTTATTTGTGTTGGAAGAACACCAAAGTTTCATCCCTTCATCGTCACAAACCAAAACCAAATTTAATAACGAGTTCAAAATCGAACATTATTTTTAGGAAAACAGAATAGATAATAGTACTAGTTTCCGACAACAATAGGCCCTAGCTTACGTAATAGTTGCTAGCGTCCGGCTCGCTTATACCTACCTACTTATGTACCTATAGATAATTAATTTCTCGAACGAATCGACACAAAGACAAGGACAGGTAAAGTGTGGTGCAGTGACTTTTTGTATTAAGTACGTAGTTGTGTGTTGTGTAGTGTTTTTATGTGAAGTGTTTTTATTGACATCATTCCTGACCAGCCCTAGTTGAAGTCTTACACCTTCGACGAGCCCCTGCAGATATCTTTGTTACTGATGCTTATATAAATAAATAAAAATAAAAAAATAAATAATGCTGGACAATTCACACAGCATTATCTAGCCCCAAGCTAAGCAGAGCTTGTGTTATGGGTACTAGATAACTGATATACTTAATACAATACACTGCATAGATAGATATTTTTTTTATGATACATAGAAAACACCCAGACCAACGGAAGATGATATGCTAGCTGATGACCGCTGCCGAGCCAACATCGCTCTTTCTCGCATAGATAAGCTTTCAAAGAGACTTAGTTCTGCAGCGTATGCAGTCAAAAACATCAGTCATCTTACTTGGATACATCTAGACTTGTTTATTTCAGCTACTTCCATAGTATTATGTCTTATGGTATATTGCTGTGGGGGAACGCTGCAGATAATAACACCGTATTTGTGCTGCAGAAGAGGGCTGTTCATGCAATCTATAATATGGGTCCCAGAGAATCCCTGCGTGATAAATTCAAAGAAATAAACATAATGACAGTACCATGTCAATATATTTATGAAAACTTGTTGTACACACTCATAGAAATATTCCCTAAAAATAACTACATACATTATGATAAATACTAGAAATAAGAATAAACTCACTGTGTCCACAACTATTAAATAATTAATAATAAATAATGCTGGACAATTCACACAGCATTATCTAGCCCCAAGCTAAGCAGAGCTTGTGTTATGGGTACTAGATAACTGATATACTTAATACAATACACTATGGATAGATATTTTTTATTATACATAGAAAACACCCAGACCAACGGAACAAATTTCTGCAGATCGTACACAAATTTGTTCCGAGGCGGGGATCGAACCCGCAACCTCCTGCGTCGCAGGCGGACCTTCGCCCGCTGCGCCACGCAGGTCGTGAACTAGGCTACACAAATAAAATGTATCTTTTATAGGGCGCTTCTACAACAAAAAGTGAGTTGCAAATATTATCAATAAGTAATTTAAACAAATTGTCAAACATATCCTTTATAAAACAGCTCACTATAAAATACCAGATTATCTGGAGGATAAAAAGCTTGGGACGAGTTTTGCTCCAGCTCGAAAACTAACGCCCTAACCGGTAAAGGTTTCTTGTTCGATTTAGATTGAAGTGAACAAAAGATCAAAGTGACGATCACTTTATTTCCTAGTAAAACTCCGACGCAAAAAGAGAGGGGTGTTATAAGTTTAACGTGTCTGTCTGTGTATCTGTCTGTGGTATCGTAGCTCCCAAACGGATGTACCGATTTTCGTTTAGTTTTTTTTTGTGTCACAGATAATTTTATCCCGAGTGTTCTTAGCCATGTTTCATGAAAATCTGCCCGGGGGAGGGGGTCATTTGAATTTAAGAGGAAAAGCAATCCTTATATCACTTTCTTTGTTCGTCTGTCAACCCTCATTTCTCTGGAACGCGAGTAGGTATCGGATTGAAATTAACATCAAATACTCAAGTCCGTAACTTCTTGAAGCCTCGATATAAATAAAACTTCTAGGTCAACGCAATCAATAAAAAGTTACAGCCGTTTATATCCGAATATTTTGAAATTTCCAGGGGAATGACATACACACTAAACCTATAGGGTACTTCCCGTTGACCTAGAATCATTAAATTTGGCAAAAAGCAAGATCTTATAGCACAAGTCAAGTAAAAAATCCGATACCGTAAATTAGTGGTTTAGTAACAAAAAAAAAATTGTTCTCCCTGGACCGAAATATACTGGGTACCTAATTCCCGTTGACCTAGAATCATGATTGGGCAAGAAACAAGGTACAACAAAACGGAATTCTTACTACGCGAGTCCGACTCGCACTTGACGTTTTATCTATACTAATAATATAATGAGGAAAGATTTGATTGTTTGTTTGTATTGAATAGGCTCCGAAACTACTGGACCGATTTGAAAAATTCTGTCACCATTAGAAGCCCACATTATTGCTGATAAAATGGGTAAATAATAACCAGCGCTGGTTTGTACCTATCCTGGTGCAGACCAGCATTAAGCTGGGACTGACCCTTTTGGGCTTATCATCACGGCAGCGCAGAAACGCGTAGGCATGTACACCCCCGCCCTGGGTGGGCGGTGACTACCTTTCATCATTATTACTAAGGAGAGTGTATTATTGGTGGGTAGGTGCCTATTTATATTAAATAAGATTGTTACTCGTTTACTTTAATTAATAATAATATTCACGTGTTATCAATCAATTTATAATTGTGTACCTGCATACCTACCTACCTAATTATGTGTTACTTAAATAATGTTATGTTACTGTTCTTTTGTTACCTTTCCTGTGCTGTTTGTGTGTGTACCCAATAGTACATTTTACACCTAGGCGAGAAAGTGATCAATTCCTACCGAGTGTGTCGTTTTGGCTTAAAACACACGAGGTAGGAATCGCACTTTCTGCCGAGTGATAAATAGTGCTATATACTACACCTTCGAGGAAAATAAAAAACAGAATTAATAATATTATTAATTGAAATTTAGAAGAACTTATTGCGCCCAATGATGTTGATAAAACCTCATTGACCGCGCCAGCCTTTGGGTTCTTTTTTCAAAATATTGTTCGGAAATCGGAGGAGGCCTAATGGACTTGGAGTAAAAACTTTTTGTCGTTTGACCGAACGAAAATAACCATAGCTACCGGCCGATCTTTTAGGAAATAAAAAAAATAACACGTTAGAAATGGATTTCCATACACTTTTTCCTCCCGCTAAAACACGTGAGAAATGAAATTCCATAGAGTTTTTCCTCCCGGTTTCCTATAGGCCTGCAAAGACATACTTTCTATTCTATAAATGGAAAAGGAATAGGCAACTTTCCGAGCAGGTGTAGTATAAAAGTCTATCTATAATTGAGGGGTCGTCGTATTAAAAATTCCCTCAGTTTACCATCGAGCTGGGTTAAGTTTATTCAGTGGTCGATCGTGCGTGCGATGCGCGATGGTGCTATCGCTGATGATCGCTGCTGAGACAGTCGTCTTCGCTTTCCTCTTTGTACCGAATAACTTACTCTCTTTATAGTACCGAATTACTTGCTCATTTATTATTAAGTAACGTAAGGTAAAATTTATTGCATCAAATACATGTAAATAAGGTACATAGGTGGATTATGTTTTAATATGACGCAATGTATTTCTACCGTTGCGGTGTGCAAAATCTGGATAGAATAATACCTATATCATTATTAATTTATTATAGATTAATTATTAATATTGATTGAAATTAAATAACATCGCAAAAATTTACGACTTTGGCGGGTCTTGAACCCGCATCCTTCCGTATCTTCCATCCCGCCGAAGTCGTAAATTTTTGCGATGTTATTTAATTTCTTAGAAATTTGCCAGAGTGTAAGGCTTACGCACTATAAAACAAAAACTTTAAAAATTGATTGAAAACTGATAATTATTCAAATATAATTGAAAATTTAAATAAAAAAACCTAGAGATTTGTCATTTACTTAATTACTAAGGAATGTTTGTCCGTCATGAAATCATTTAATGTATTATGCATTTACCTACCTTCCTTCCTATTAGTATTATGTAACGGGTATTTATCGCGTTTATTTACCTATTTTTCCCGACGTTTCAACAGGTTTACACTCTGTCGTGGTCACGGGATGACAAAAAAATATAAACACCCGTTAAATAATACTAATAAAAATGTGTTCAGATCGCGTAAGTTGGAAAATAATTACTTGCTCGTTTGTTTGGTTTTGATATTGTTTATGTTAAGACACATTTTAAAGATTATGACAAAAAATATTGTAGTTTTACTATATTATATAGTATTTACTTATATTTGGAAACCTGAATGGCCTACTTTTATTAATTTATTTATAGTGTCTCTATAAGTGAATTTGTAAATTCTTAAGGCGTATATACATATATACCCGGATACTAGCGCCACTACATATTTTATTTTATCATTACGTTATACAAAGGAATTATAGAAAAGAGAGCTTGGTGGCCACCAATAGGAACTAAACTCTTGAAACAAGTATCTGCCTAAATAATACAATACAAAACTATTACAGATACATTAAAAAAAAGCTTGTGATAGGTATCGTCTACGCGCGGTCCGATTTTTTGATAATTCCTTTGTATAACGTAAAGATAAAATAAAATATGTAGTGGCGCTAGTATCGGGGTGGGGTATATATACGCCTTAAGAGAAAATTAAATATATATCTCATACCTCAATGATGCCGTTAAATTTGATTTACAGATGAACCAAAGACACTTTTTGCATTTTATTTTTGTAGTATCAGGTGTGTGTTATCGTCCCATATGATACCACACCCTGTATATTATATTATAGTGTAGAATTAGTTTTTTTTGTGGTTAAAAATCAATGGAAGTTCGTATTACACATTGAAAAGGCGAGTTCATCACGGAGGTGTTAAGTATAATCAGTAAGGTTAGTTTTAGCACGAGGGGGGGAATTGATGAAATGGGGGGGTTAGTGAGAAGGGGGGAGAAGATGATAGGGGGGGGGGGGGTGAATCTACCTGCGTGTGCGTAGCATGCCGCTGCCGCCGCAGTTCCAGACGCCGCGGGTCGTGCGCGCGATGGTGCTGTGACCGCTTGCTGATCACCGCTGCCGAGTCGTCTTCACTCTCCTCATTGTACCGGGTCTCTTCGCGCCGGGTGCGGAGAGACACCCCTCCCTGTTAGTACAAGCTAGTGAATGATGGTAGGGTTGACAGTTTGGAGTGAGATTCGCTATTAGCGAGAACGGATGCGGGGAGGAAAAGTCAACATGCGGTTTCGAGGCACAGATGATGTATGATATACTGAATTCGATAAGCGGTTTCTTAATTAACTCTTTCATGCTTCTGCGCGCTGCAGGGTCCTTCCTGTCGTCAAGTAGATGCCAGAAGTGGACAATTCTTTCCGGAGGACAACATGCATTTGATTCGCTGTGACAAAGAATGACAAGGTCTGCTTCGACAAAGACTTTCTAAATCAAGGTGGGGGTTTGCTGGGACACAGAATGACAAGGTCTGCTTCGACAAATACTTTGTAAATCAAGGTGGGGGTTTGCAGGGACACAGAAATACTCTGCTTCGATAAATACTTTGTAAATCAAGGTGGGGGTTTGCAGGGACACAGAATTACTCTGCTTCGACAAATACTTTGTAAATCAAGGTGGGGGTTTGCTGGGACACAGAATGACAACGTGTGCTTCAACAAACACTTTTTAAATCAAGGTGGGGGTTTGCTGGGACACAGAATGACAAGGTCTGCTTCGACAAACACTTTGTAAATCAAGGTGGGAGGAGTTATTACATGCCAATAGAAATGAAGAAATCTTGTTGGAAGCATACATGCAATTTGGGTGGCTAGGATACAGAATGACAAGGTTCCTTGACAAACAGTTCCAATAAAAGGAAGAAATACGCTACTATATTTGTTTTTAGAAATTCTAAGAAATCAAATATTAGGTCCTTACATATGAAATTGGCGTTTTTCGTACTGGCCACTTTAATCACAAATTTCTCCTCTTTGGTAAGGAATTCCAAATTCAAATTTGTACAGCTATAGACTCGTGTATTTGTGCTTCGATGATCGTCATTCATTTGTTTTTTTTCTTCTGTTTTTTTCTGTTTGCGTCACTCATTTTACAAAATGGAAAACTTAAAATATCGCATTATTTACGAGTACGAGTTCCGCCGTGGCACTAGTGCTGCGGAAACAACTCGAAGGGTGAATGATGTGTATGGCGGTCGTGTTGCAAAAGAAAACACAGTTCGTTTTTGGTTCCAACGTTTTCGTTCTGGAAATTTCGACTTGCAGAACAAGCCCCGTGGACGGCCTGAGACTCAAGTTGATAATGAAGAGTTGAAGGCTATTGTGGAAGCGGATCCATCGCAAACCACGTCCGAGTTAGCTGCAGGCTGCGGTGTTAGTGATAAAACTGTTTTAATTCACTTGAAGCAAATTGGGAAGATTAAAAAGCTTGAAAGGTGGGTACCTCACGAATTGACTGAAGCAAACCGGCAAACGCGCGTCGACTGCTGCGTTACATTACTAAACCGGCACAATAATGAAGGTATTTTAAACCGAATCATTACCTGTGATGAAAAATGGGTTCTTTACGATAATCGGAAGCGCTCAGCGCAATGGTTGGATCCTGGCCAGCCAGCCAAATCCTGCCCCAAGCGAAAATTAACCCCAAAAAAGTTACTTGTAAGCGTTTGGTGGACTAGTGCCGGTATTGTTCATTACAGTTTTCTCAAATCTGGCCAGACTATTACGGCTGATGTCTATTGTCAGCAATTGCAAACCATGATGGAAAAGCTAGCGGCTAAACAACCTAGGCTGGTCAATCGCTCCACGCCACTGCTGCTTCACGACAACGCTAGACCACACACTGCGCAACAGACGGCTACTAAATTAGAAGAGCTTCAATTGGAAAGTCTAAGACATCCTCCGTACTCCCCGGACCTTGCTCCAACAGATTACCATTTTTTTCGAAATTTGGATAACTTCTTGCAAGGGAAAAAATTCAACTCCGATGGGGCAGTCCAAATCGCCTTCAAAGATTTTATTGATTCCCGTCCGACTGGTTTTTTTAGTAAAGGGATCAATGAACTACCTATAAGATGGCAAAAGTGCATAGAAAATAATGGTTCATACTTTGATTAATTAAATATATTATATTAAAAAATATTCGACTTTTTGTTCCTCCCATACAAAACGCCAATTTCATATGTAAGGACCTAATATTATCCCAAAAAATCGACTTCGATGGTTTTAGAGTCCGAAGGTAGTCATAAAGCTATTCGACTCCTACGTCACTTGACCTCGTGGTGTAGTTTGGTTGACACATTCCCGTACTGAGGGAAGGATGCGGGTTCAAGTCCCGTCGTAGTCGATTTTTTTTGGGATATTATTTGATTTCTTAGAAATTACCCTGAGTAAGGGCGTACGTACAAAAATCGAAGATGTATTGTTACCAAAGACATTTTCGAAAGTTAGAAAACTAAAAAAGAAAACGACAAAGCAACAGCAAGGTGACCACTAAAAACAAAAACTTCAACAATGCATAATAGCACACGCAGCCAAAAATAGTGCGAATTCAAGTTTGAAAACGGATGAAAGACGAATGACAGGATGAATGAAATCTACCAAAACCAAATTTTTTTGCCAGCAACTGCGATCTGCTCCGGTGGTACCGTCAGTGTCTTAAAAAAACCACTAATATTCCTTTGGTTTTGTCTCTTTTCTAAGAAATCAAATAATATCGCAAAAATTTTCGACTTCGACAGGACTTGAACCAGCATCCTTCCGTCAGTACCGGAATGTACTAACCAACCAATGTAATGTTACCACCTAGTTATACAACAATAAATTCATTTGTCATTTATCATTTATCATTTAACTACACCACGAGGTCAAGTGACGTGGGAGTCGAAAATCTCTGCGACTTTCTACAGACTCTAGCGCCGTTAGCTCCACCTACAGGGGACACATTGAAGTTTATCCATTCCTGTACAAAGACTAAAGTTACATTTAGTTTGTTTTACGTGAGGTGTCGCGTTTTTGCGATATTATTTGATTTCTTAGAAATTACCCTGAGTGTGGGGTTACGCACCATAATAACAAAAAATCTTTGTCTCTTTTGTTTACAAAAAATATCTAGTATTCAAGAACCAAGTATGGTGAGAGACAGCTCAGAGCAACGATTCCGGATGACGACTACGATGACGTCATTGTGACGTCTTATTTTTGTACGGGATTTGCGTAGTTCCCAGTTCGCACGAGAGAGGCGCTGTACCAAATCCTGGTGCATTTTGTACATAAGGCGTATATATACCCCGATACTAGCGCCACTACATATTTTATTTGATCATTACGTTATACAAAGGAATTATCAAAAATTCGGACCGCGCGTAGACGATACCTAACAGAAGCTTTTTTTTAATGTATCTGTAATAGTTTGTTTTGTGTTATTCAGTCAGATACCTTGTTCGGAGAGCTTGGTGG
This sequence comes from Eupithecia subumbrata, assembly GCA_949316285.1. Lineage (NCBI taxonomy): Eukaryota > Metazoa > Arthropoda > Insecta > Lepidoptera > Geometridae > Eupithecia > Eupithecia subumbrata. The sequence continues at coordinate 1,354,755 of OX438637.1, read as the reverse complement.
CCACCAATAGGAACTAAACTCTTGAAACAAGTATCTGCCTAAATTATACAATACAAAACTATTACAGATACATTAAAAAAAAGCTTGTGTTAGGTATCGTCTACGTGCGGTCCGATTTTTTGATAATTCCTTTTTATAACGTGATGATAAAATAAAATATGTAGTGGCGCTAGTATCGGGGTATATACGCCTTAAGGTGACGACGCTAGAATAAAAATCGGGTTTTTACTAAGGTTTTTTTGTTACTATAGTGCGTAACCCCACACTCAGGGTAATTTCCTAATAAATCAAATAATATCGCAAAAAATTTCGACTTCGACTGAATGTGCTAACCAACTACACCAGGGTTTTTACTATTTTCTAGGTTCTACAATGATTTAGACAGCAGCATAATCTACAAATTAATTGTGAGTATAAAAAGAATAGAATATCATTTTTTGTGCAAAGTAAAGAGCTACACCAAAATTGACAATTCCTTAAGGCACAATACTGGAGTCGTCAGATGAGTTAACAAAGAACTACATTTTTTTTAATAATATCAGTAGAAAAAAGCAATGCCAATTCTTGTAAAAACCATAAATAAATTCTAGTCTCTATTGTGCGCAAAACTTCTTATCTGTTATCAAATTTTTACATTACTTGTAGAACTTAGAATATAGTAACCACCAGATTTTTTTTTCGAGCGTCACTAACCACTTAAAAATAATAAAAGAACTTTTCAACACACTTGCTCATAAAGTGCCTCTATGATCACCGCAATTAGACACAGAATGACACCCTTAATCAAACTGTGACTTTTTCATTGCTATAACTCACTAGTGAGTAATAGCTTTTTTTTATTTTTATTGGTTGAGTTGCTTTGTTCTTAAAAAAGTTTTTATTAAAAAAAAAGATCGTGTTCAATAGAACAAATAAATTAATGTTCCTATTGCTTGCTCATTTCATGCAACTTCTTATTTAAATAGATAATTTTAACTCGTACGTGTTTAATAAATAAAACTTTCATTCAAATAGGTATAACTTTTATTTTCTCTGTGATAGAATGAGTTTTTATTGTTATTTTATTCACAAGTGTGTTGAATAACGTCGTATGATACACGTGTGTATTGATGATTACCGTCCTCGGCTCTCTTAAGACCCTCGCCTAATGGCGCCTCGGCGGTGATCACCAATGTTACACACTAGTACTATGTACTATTATATAACAATAAACGATTTGAGATTGAGTTACAGAAAAATGAGACGTTGCGATCACCTCTCGATACTATCGTAAACCGGACTCGCACCTCAGGACTGAGATATTTGATGACGTGGAAATGTCTTGAGAGTTGTCTAGAACAGCATGCACTGGGGGTAAATAATGAGATGGAATGGTAGATGATGTGTGCTTGAATCTGTGTTTCAGGTGACGTTTGTTTTAAGAGGGGAACCTAGCGGGTTTGTATGTCAATCTAGGCCTAGATCTCATCTAAAAATAGAAAACGTTGAAAAAAAAAATAGAATTACATTAAATTCAACTTTTTTCTTTGGTTCCTTGGTCGTGTTTTGCATATAATTTAGTCGAGATCTCAGGAACCCTGCGGTCTATTGAAATTACTTATGTTTTGATTCGTAGGTTATTACTAATTATTTGGTTCCTCTAAGCCAGTTTCTTAATCAGTGCGTAGTTCTCTTGTTAATAAACAAAAACTTGATTATTCCGCTTACGCCGTCCCAAAAACGTATGCTCTGTCTCGCTCCTATGAACACGAAATACTATGCCTATCTTTTTCACACAATGGCGCGAATTGCGACCTTTTAAATGAATGCTTTTATCACATTTTGGCACTTTCTAAGCACGTTCTGGATCTTGATTTTTCACCATGATTTAATTCGTTTGATTTTCTTCAGGAACTAGTAAACGTTACAGTATTTGGTGTGATTGAAATTTAAATAATAATAAATAAATAATGCTGGAAAATTCACAAAGCATCATCTAGCCGCAAGCTAAGCAGAGCTTGTGTTACGAGTACTAGATGACTGATATACTTAACACAATACACTACATAGATAGTTTTTTTTATTATTGATAGAAAATCCCCAGAACACCCAGAACAAATATCAGCAGATCGTACAAACATTTGTCCCGAGGCGGGAATCGAACCCGCAACCTCCTGCGTCGCAGGCGGACCTGCACCCACCGCGCCACATCGGTCGTCAATGTAATGTCGAAATGTAATGTGTTATGGTATACTAAAGATTTTCATTTTACAAGCCTAGCATATCGCACTAAATAAATGTGAAAGCTTGGAGATGTATAGATGGATGGATGGATGTTTGTTACCTCTTCACGCGAATATAAACGAATCGGGCTGAAATTCTGTATACAATTAGTTTTAGGCTTGGAATAAAACAAATAAATTAGCTCCCATTGGACAGAAATAACCATAAAACGTGTCCATAGAAACGACGCGTGCGAAGCCGCGGGCAGAAATTAGTTTTACTTTAAAAAGTAGTTTTAGAATTCATTCATTACGCATGTAAGCAGGTTGAATAAAACCTTATTTGTGTACACTGAAAAAAAAAAATTGTTTACAATGATTAAGATCTTGTCTAATGTGATCACGCACATGAATCCTTATGTGCCTGATAAGATCTTGTCTTCTGTGACTATGAGAACTTAGTTAAATCGTAATAGCTCCTTCTTCCAAGTAATGAATTGGCCTTATAAAGTGTAGTTATTTAATTTAATTCAGAGATTAAATGCAATAAAGTTGTTTGCTATCCCCGTGCAAATAAATGTTTAATGACAAAGTGAATATTTATTTTGACTTAGAGCATTGATATGTCAATGATGTGCCTATTTTTTGTTATAAACAAATTCGATATGTTGCAGCTACCATGCATTCTTGTTTGTATTGAATGAGATATTTATCATTCCAACTATTTTGACGCCAAATAAGATAAAATGCGTCTTGCATTTTATCTTATTTGGCGTCAAAATAGTTGGACTATATTTTTTTCAGCGTACAACACAAATAAAGTTATGTATATTACAATACTTTACACATACGCAAATAAGGATATTTTAATAATATAATAATCCCTTTATTTATTTATTGTTTTTCTTTGTTAATAAGATTATCTTTAGCATTTATTCTTTATTCATTATTTATACAAAACCATAACAAAATCAAAATCGGTCGACGATTTACAAAAAAATCGGCCAACATATTACACAGCCGACCGTAGAACCGCCTCCTATTTCGAAGTCAGTTAAAAAGCGGCCCAGCAGTGGGCTTCAGAGACAGCCAATGGCACTCACATGCATACCCACATACAAAACACTCCAAAAAGATGACCCTCCTTTTTCGCAGTCGGACAAAAACCAATACAAGTGACTTACCCGACTGTGTCCGTTGTGGAGTCTCGAAGTCGACGGACCGGCTTCGTCGCTGCCTTCCGCTCGTTGTCTGAAACAAAATTCAAAGTGAAAATAACATAAAGCTATTCAAATTTCAATTAAAACAATATTTAATACAACGTAGTTTTTATTCCTACAGACGACCTCAGTGGCGCAGCGGGCGAGAGTCCGACTGCGACGCAAGAGGTTGCGGATTCGATTCCCGCCTCAGAACAAATTTGTGTACGATCTGCACAAATTTGTTCCGTTGGTCTGGGTGTTGTCTATTTATAAAAAAAATATCTATCTATGTACCTATATAATGTATTAAATATATCAGTTATCTTATCTAGTACCCATAATACAAGCTTTGAGTAGCTTACTTTGGGGCTAGATGGTGCTGTGTGGATTGTCCAGCATTATTATTATTTATTCCTTGCAAGAGTTTTTAACCTATTAATGTTACCTTTTCTAAAATATATTGTATAGTTATCTACGTAGGTCTACGTAGGTATTTTAATTGTTTTAAAATTTTCAAATATTATATTAGTAGTGTAAGCTTAGGTATAAGAGTAGATAGAACCTAGCATAATGTTGCAGTGCCCTAGCAGGGTGAATGCTTGATACCATCATTTATTTAAAGACCTTTGTACAGCATGTTCCGCAAAAAAATATCTTGAATCTTGAATCAAAGTAATGTCATGTTAATTTTATCAGCGGGCGCAAAACAAAATCCTACGTTCTCTAACTGATCCTGGTTCATTACTAAGAAGGAAATACATGACTACCTTTTTTTTTTTGTTTGTTTTTTTTTTATTCGGCGAGGAAATTAATTTACGAATAAACTGGTCTGGGGGGACCAGAATTATGTGGGACTCGACGTCCTGAAAAGAACATAATACCCACTAAAACCTCTCCGGTGTCCCTCTCTCGCCATTTTCGCCGAACCACGGGAACATTTAAAACCTCCGCGGCCCGACTGGCGTCCCCTCTTCCTCCTATACATGGCCGGCGAGCCCAGGAGGTCTCTAAGGTTGAAGAAGAAATAAATTCACTAAGCAGTCGATACTGTGACCTCATGAAGCACCGACCCAAACAACACGATCAAAACAAAGCGCAGTGTTTTATGAGAGCCGATTTTGTGACATCCCTTTTTTAATGCAGTTTCCTATAGTTTGAATAAATTCAAATGGGAGAGTAAAACTCCCGCGTGTCTGTTAATCATAGTTAATTAGAAATTAATTTTTGAAAATTATTTTTTTTTACCTATGAATATTACTTTTTTTGTTTTGTGTTACTTTATTTATTTATTTTATCTTATTAGTTATTTCTATTTTAACCCTATTTGACGGTAGGTCAATGACCCTAGAGTCATTGGCCCGTCAATTTCAGATCCTACCAAGCTATGTTCGCCTAGTACTTTTGAGGAGACCTTAGCAGAATTTTGACAGTTGTGACAGTTTTTGCCTACCCCAGACCCGCCGAGAATGTAATTGACAGCTATTTATTGTCATACTAGTTTTTTAAACACTGATTACAACCTATACTAGCAACTGCACCCGCCTTTGGATGCTTTAATTGTCTACTCCCAGCAGAGTTCGTGCAGTAGAGGTCAATCGGCATAGGAGGCCTTTGGTACCATATCAAAGATAACCAGTTGACCCCCTAGCATGCTATGCTCGCCTAGTACTTTTGACGCGACCCGGGTCAATTTGGTCAATTTGACACTGTTTTTGACCAGTCAAACCCAGTTTTTTCTAGCTATTATTTACTAACCACCTCCTGTCCCCGTCTTCGCTCACCTATCCTGTATAACTACATACTAGCGTCCGCTCCCGTCTTGCCTCACCTGTACTGATGCAGTGGCGCATCATCATCGCTGGAGTACCGCGGTCGGTAGGAGTGGTCGGACTCGTATCGCCGCGCGTCTTCGCCCGCCGCTGTAGGCTCGCTAATGATGATGATCAGGAGCTGGTTTCTTAGCTTATAGACACCTCGAGCGATCACAGTGGCTTTTACCTTCTAGCAGACCCCTTCAGCATTTACAGAAGCCCCCGTCTTTGAGAAGTTAGTAGCGTTTACCTCCTAGCATGATATGCTCGCCTGGTACTTTACACACCAAACAAGAGACATTTTTACCCTTTTTGACAGTAAGATCAGTAATCCGGGTCAGTAACCCGTATCAAGTTCATAGCAGTGTCTTCGCAAAGATCTGCAGTTGACCTCCTAGCATGCTATGTTCGCCTAGTACTTTTGAAGAGACTTTTAGCAGTGATTTGACAGTTTTGAACCAGATTGGACAATTTTGAACCCGATTTGACAGTTTTTGAGTACCCGAGACCTGTCAAACCTTGCATTATGCACCTGTCTTGAACAATCTAGCGCCCGCCCCCGTCTCGCCTCACCTGTACTGATGCAGCGGTGCGTCATCATCGCTGTAGTACCGCGGTCGATAGGAGTTTTCCGACTCGTAGCGGCGCGAGTCCTCGCCCGCCGCTGTGGGCTCCGCTGATGATGATGATCAGGAGCTGGTTTCTTACCAAAGACACCTCGAGCGTTCAGTCGCTTTTGACCTTCTAGCAGAACCTTTCAGCATTAACAGAAGCCCCCTTCTTTGAGTAGTTAGTAGCGTTTACCTCCTACCATGATGTGCTCGCCTGGTACATTACACACCAAACAGGTACCCCATTTGGAAGTAAGGTCAGTGACCCAGGTCATTAACCCGTCAAATCTAGTTCATAGCAGTGTCTTCGCAAAGATTTGGATTTGATCTCCTACCATGCTATGTTCGCCTAGTATTTTTGACGAGACTTTTAGCAGTGATGTAACAGTTTGAACCAGATATGACAGTTTTTGACTACCCCAGATCTGTCAAACCTTGCATTATACACCTGTCTCGCCTCACCTGTACTGATGCAGCGGTGCATCATCATCGCTGGAGTACCGCGGTCGGTAGGAGTGGTCCGACTCGTAGCGGCGCGCGTCCTCGCCCGCCGCTGTGGGCTCCGCTGATGATGATGATGATGAACTGGCTTCTTCGAATCTTTCTCGTGTCCTGTTGTAAGTAGAACAAGGATTTTTTAGGGTGAAGATCTCATTGTAAACTTGTTGTATACTCATAGAAATATAAATCGGTTCCCTAAAAATAGCGATAAACATAATTTTAATACCAGAAATAAACATGAAAAATAAAGCCCGTACCGACATAGTTTAGTTATTCAAAAGTTGAAATAAATTTATTTTGCAATGATACTCTCAATAGTTTTCTATAATAATAGCTAGATAATGCTGTGTGAATTGTCCAGCATTATTTATTTATTTATTTATAATAACCCTTTTGCTAATAGTAGTTTATGCAACTGTCATATAATGAAGGGTATTAAAACACGAGAGTGAGTTTATGAAACGAGCGCAGCGAGTTTCATAATAGTAACGAGTGTTTTAATACCCGTGTTATATGCAGTTGCATACACTACTTTATCTTCACTAATGCAATTAATCAAACAACAAGAGTAAAAGCTGACAATAGTTTATTTATAACTAGCTGACCCGACAGACTTCGTCCTGTCAAAAAGATTTGTAATTTGGCAGTTGTGATCTTTGACGTTAGGAACACACCTACATTGCTTAGACAACAGTGAGTGCTTGTAATTTAATATGAACTTTATACCATAGCAATAAAGCTCAAATTGACTACGTTTTAGTTACAAATCATTTGTATGGGAAAAAGAATGGCTATTTTTAGGGTTTTTCCAGCAATAATTCTAATTTTTCTCGCCGTAAAAACCATCCTTGAACTTCAACGAACATTTTAAAAAAAGATTTGGCCAAATTGGTCCAGGCGTTGTTGAGTTATGCGCTTACCAACACATTTTGCGATTCATTTTTATATTATAGAAGATAATTGTTCAAATTTTGGATGGTACAATTTTGAAACTTGATGTTAATTATTGATCCAGCAGCTGTAGCGGCCGCGGGGCAAGCAGTAGAGCTAGTAGACGGAGTCGGAATATTTATAATTACTTCATTCGTCTTGTTTTCTATACTGTTCAAGATCGTATTTGAGACTTGAATAAGATCTTACCAAAGAGTTTTGTGTATGTAAGTTTAGTAGTTTCGACGAAGTTTTCACGTATAACCCAACTGTTTTCAAAAGCCAGCCTAATATCAAAATTTTATACAACTTGTATGAGGATTTTGACATAAGGCTCGCCAGGTTAATTGGTCGCGTTTTATTGATGTTATCTTAGAAGAAGTAGGCTTAGAATGATAGTTGACACAAACGAGGTAAGTCTAAAAAATTGCGACTAAACGTCGCAATTTTCATTTTGAGCCGTTAGTACAATACTTCAAATGACGCGGAAAGCAGCTCTCACATAAAAATATAACAATGATGTGTTGTGCGGTGAAAGGGTATTTAAACACCAGTAGCAAGAAAAATAATACTGCAAATATCTCATTTCACTGGTCTACACACATATTACATTTGTAATTTTGCCTAAAACAGTCATCAAAACTCATAAATAAATTTAAAAATTTCGTCCACCATTTTCGTGAAAATGTTGCTATGCTCTGGGGAAAAAATACCCCGGTTTTGTTACATAGTATAGGTATATAAAAATAGTACCGTAAAAATAATAATGGATCCGTTTCCGTGCTTCGGAAAGCACGATGAGCGTTGGTCCTGCGCCTGACCTCTCCCCGGTCGTGTCGATCTGTCATCCCATAGGATTTTGAGAGTGAGGGAACAGAGACTGCACCTACGTTTGCACACACACTTGTGCACTATAATATGTCCTGCGTATCTGGCTAGTCTCCGATGAGATTGGCCGCCGTGGGCGAAATTGGGCTAGGAGGACATTATTAAAATGGTTGAGGAGAGGGTGGACTTCACTCAAGGACTTAGGAATCAAACTACGCTAGTTTTAGAGTTTTAGAATTTCTGTCACTCGACGATATTCTGAATAGATTCATATTGTAAACTCAACTTACTATTTTACAAAGAAAATTGTACATTATTACTATTAACGCTGAAGAAGTCGTAGGAAATCCTGGTTTTATTTCGGTGTAGGTGCTTGTCTAACTTGGGCATTATTATTCGTGGAAAAAATGCTGGTCGTAGGTGGTGAGAATTTTAAAGGAAAACTGCACAGCTACAAAATACTTCACTAGTTGAGTACCTAATAGTCCTAATCAACTTAAAATATGTAATTTGGTGGATAAAAAGGAAAATTTGAACAAATTTTGTTGAAAATAACTTTATTAAGGTTGTTCGAAATGTAAAACACGTAAATAAGTTTGTTTAGATAGGACATGAACCGTGCAATTACTTACACTGCACGTGGTCGAACACGCAATTGACCGTCTATTTAAATTATACACGATCGGAGCCCATCTTATTTTGCGGACTTGGAGTAAAACCTTTTTGTCGTTAGACCTAGGAAGAATGATAGTAACCAAAGCTAATATTTCGTAAAATTAAAAAAAGAAATAAGATAATATCAAAAATTAAATGTAAGGTGATAAAAAACAATGGTTTATTTTTAATTGGAACTTTGCTTCAGTTACCCAATTTTTTAGGGGAAATGCTATTCACTTGCAACATTCAATCATACGAATGTGTGAGTGAAAGCACTGTATTTACGTGCTGTCAAAACCTCAAAACACACATTGATCGGTTTTTGGTTACACAAATTGTCAAATTGTGGAATGACACTATCCCTCTGCTGAGACAGCAGCGAGTTTTTACTCTATGGATGTTATAATGAGATTTTACGATATCGATGTGGATATTATACCATCATGTGAAATTGCTTAAATTGAGTGTTTTGTTATCTGCGCTATAACAGTAGTAATTATAAGTCAAGTATTGGAAACATAAGAAGAATGTTATAACATTAGTGTAGATAAACGTCTTTTCGCATTTTTTTACGCGGCCGTTTTACGAATAAATTTATTTGCCTTTCATGAAGCGCGCGAGAATGTCTATTTAAAGAACCAGTTACCAATGGCGAGGTGTTCAAACTGATAAGAAACATGAGTTCAAAATATAGTTACGGAGATTCCACCGATACTAATAAAAAAATGCATTTCTTATCTAATTCTGCCAATTACTGACTTGATAAACCAATCATTTAACGAAGGGACATTCCCAGATTTATTAAAATTAGCTAAATTAAGACCAATACATAAGAAAGGCGGACCTGAGAAAAACCCAAGCAGTTATAGACCGATAGCGTTACTACCTACTTTTTCTAAGTTATTTGAAAAAGCTATGGCTACAAGGTTAAACAAATTTCTTGAAAAATACGAATTATTTGACAATAACCAATTTGGATTTAGGGACAACCGATCAACCGCGCTTGCTGTTTTTAACTACACGCAAAAAATATACAATTGCATGAATGACAAGAAATAGCCATCGGATTTTTCCTTGATATGACAAAAGCCTACGATAAGGTAAATCACAAGCTATTATTGCAAAAACTGTATGGAATTGGTGTTAGAGGAATAGCTTACAAATGGTTTCAGTCCTACCTTCGTGACAGGAAACAGTTTGTGCAAATAGATCATTTTAATAAATTATCACACGAACTAACAAACATACCTTCCGAAATAATTACTATTAATTCATCAATACCCCAAGGTAGCGTTCTTGGATGCAACCTATTTTTAATCTATATAAACGACCTGCCTAAATCAATAAATACACCCTGTGTTCTATATGCAGACGACGTGTCTCTGCTTTTTAGTAGTACACCTAATATTGACATAAATTATATTAAAACGAGTTTATATGACTGCGAACAATGGCTTAAGGACCACAATCTTGAAATAAATTATAATAAAACCAAATTCGTTCAGTTTAGAACCTACCAAAAAAAACCACTTGACTTGAGTATACTTGGAAAAAGTCTTAACATAAAAGAACAAAATGAATTTAAATTACTTGGACTCACATTAGACAACAACCTTAACTGGAAATCCCATATTGAAAATATTAAATCAAAATTATCAAGATTTGTCTACGCGCTCAGTATCCTCAAATCAAATACAGACTACACAACTGCCCTTTCTGCGTATTATGCCCAAGCTTTCTCAGCATTTAATTATGGAATTGTATTATGGGGCGAAAGTGTTAATGTCATCGACTTATTTATCCTTCAGAAAAAATGCATACGAATCTTGGTAAATATCCCAACCCGTGACAGCTGTAGGCCGCATTTTATTGAAAAGGGCATTCTGACCCTCCCCTGTATATACATACTGCAAGCATCGCTATTTGTAAGAAAAAACAGGCACATATTTAAATCAAAATCGGAACAAGATGATAAGTACAATAGACGCCACGGAAATATGCTAATAAAACCACCTAGTACCCTAACAATAGTAAGTAAGAGCCCAGAATCTAGGTTAGTCACTATTTTTAATAAACTGCCTGCAGACATAAAAAATGAAAAACTTGACAATATTTTTAAGAGAAGATTAAAATCAATGCTTATACGTAAATGTTATTATACAGTGGATGAATTCCTTAAGGATAAAACCTCTAAAAGTACATAGTAGGAATATCACTATTTTATGACTATTTTATGACAATTGTCAATTTTAATAATGCATTGTATGACATAAGTGGGTATATCATTATTTAACACGAATTTTACATTTATAATCTGCTTAAAATGGACATATTATGTTTAAAATCTTATTGTATTTTTATTTCGACATACATTTTAATTAATTTTTAATATTTCTGACAAAATAATTATGATAAACCTGCTTATAGGTAATGAATTGTGTATCCTCTTCTGTATCATAACTAACATAATGCTTGAAGACTAAATTAATAATGTAAAATTGTAGACCATTTATTTGTACTTACATACTTATGAACTCTAACTTAGAATGTTGCAACGCCCTTACAGGGTTCATGTAGATTCTACCAAAAAATGTTAACACCTTATAATGGACATGAATGCAATAAATATATAAATATATAAATATTATATCAGATGAGATGGCATACATTTAGGCCGCGCCCACTGATAAATTATTTTCTAGTTACTGACCGTTTATGTTTCGTCCGTCGCTTCTTCCTGCGTCGTCTGCTACATTCACTGGCGGAACTGGACATTCTGTGCCGTTTCTTTGGTAGTACCTCTTCATCTTCCTGTAAACAAAATGTAAACAAAATTTATTCAAGCTAATAGCTGAGGATCACAAGAGACGCAAATATGCAGGTCTCGACAGAGCAGTTCAGTTCATTTATTTATTCCTTTTTGATACAATCACGTACACTCGGAAAAGTCATAAACATTGGTATGATTACATACAAAATTCATCAGCAATAGCTTCGTCAATATTATAGAATGATTTACATAGCAAAAAGCTTCTGATTATTACACAAAAACTTTTAAAATTAAGTTTCCTTACATGTAAAGGTTTATTATAAAATTTTATACAAAGGTAGAGAAAGCTCTTATTTAACTTCGCTAGTCTATGTTTCGGAATGACGACATTTTCTTTTTTGCGTGTAGCATAATTATATAAATCACTTTGTAGGTCTAACTCTTCTACATGCATTTTTAGCATAAATACAATTTTGAAATATACAGGGTTACAGGAAAAGTCGTGCTAGATCCGTTAAGGGCGTGGAGTACCCATCATTCCTGACATATTTCACTATGAAACACCCTACCCTAAACTAAACCCTTTTCGAGATATTCGACTTTTAATTTTTTTATTGAAAATTGCCGATTTTTAGGCAATTAAATTTATTTTTGGTTGTTTTGTGTATCTTATTATTATTATTATTGCATTTTTACATGTGTAATTAGATGCTTTAGGACGTCAATCATTAAAATAGTGCATAAGTTAATTGAATAGACCGTAGTAGACAAGTGAAAGTTAAGAAATAAAAAAAAAATTAGAAAGTTTATTTTTCTCTAAGGGATATCTAAAAAAAATATTATGGCAATTCTTCGGCAGATGTTTTTAAAAATATCTACGTTTCATCAGCTATCTAACGAGGTATAATAATCTAGGGTTTTATTCAATTGCATTGAAAAAAAATTAGTTTTATAGGCGACAGTGGAGAAGAAAATTTATACTTAGCCCTAAAAAGTAAAAGTAAAACAATAGGTAAGCATGAAATGTCATTTATTAAAGGTTTTCACACAACTTTTTCTTATTCTACAGTTCATGTTCAACATGGCCGCCTCTATTTCTGATACATTGTCGCATCCTTCTACGGAGACCAGTCTTCACTACTCCAGTGGTCAACGTGGTCCTCATTTTATTTGCTGCATCCACAATCCTTTCTCTTAGGTCTTCCACAGACGAAACTGGATTCGGCTCGCTGTACACAAGACTTTTCATGCACCCCCACACATGAAAATCCATGGGGGTTAGGTCCGGACTTCTTGCTGGCCATGGCAACGGCCCACCTCGTCCTATCCATTTGTTTGGATAATTTGTGTCCAGCCAGTCTCTGACACTTCTCCTGAAATGGGCAGGGCAGCCATCGTGTTGGAACCACATGTCCCTGATCAGGTTGAGTGGCAGATCATCCAGCAAATCACTCAAGTCTGCTCTCAGGAAATTTTCGTAGCTTTCCCCATTTAAATTATCCGGTAGAAAGTAAGGTCCAATCAAATGATTGGAGATAATGCCCATCCACACATTCACGCTGAATCTTCGTTGGGACCCCTTCACTCTTTTCTTATTGGGATTCCTTAGTGCTTTTGGGGCCCAGTAATGGGCGTTGTGATAGTTAGTTATGCCATCTTTATCAAATTTGGACTCATCCGTCCACAAGATATTTCTTAGAAAATCTGGGTCTTCTACGTCAGCATTTAGCATAAATCTGCAAAAGTCCAATCTTCTCGCGGGGTCTCCTTCTTCAATAACGTGTACCGGCGTGTAATGGTATGGGTATAGGCCAGCAGTATGCACTGTAAACCACACTCTCCATTGCGAAAGTCCCAGATCACGGGCAACAATATTAGTGGAAGTAGTCGGATCCGCTCGAAAGCGTTGCACTATCTCATTGTCCTGTTCTTCGTCGTCAATTCGTGGTCTACCCATGTCTGTATTACGTCTCAAAACAGAGCCAGATTCTCGAAGTCTTCGATAAACTCTGTCAAAAACGGCCACATCCGGCACTCGACGACCGGGGTAGCGAGTTACGTATTCGTTGCGAGCTTGCGCAGATACACAATCGCAGTATCCGTAACAAATAAGCATATCAGCATATTCCTCAGGTGTGTAGGACGTCATCTTCAACACTTCCGTATCACAGGTACAAATCAGAGTCCGGTTAACAAGTTAGTAGTCACAAATCAGAAGAAATAGTCCAGAATCACAGCCAAGTCGAGAAAAAGAGCAAAACGATATCACATCTACTATGTACGAAGCACAAAAGCAGACTGACAACCAAAACAATACCCCCTGTTGTATTCCCAGCCCTAACCGGTCTCTACACATTTTTTCTTTCATTCATACCTACATAAATCGTCACTTGTCTCGCTCTCACGGTGTGTCTGAACTTGAAGGACAATAGGCGCGGGACCGTTAGAACTGCTACCTGGAGCGTCCCAACTACTTTTTTTCCACGAAATGTAATACAAACCCTAGATTGTTATACCTCGTTAGATAGCTGATGAAACGTAGATATTTTTAAAAACATCTGCCGAAGAATTGCCATAATATTTTTTTTAGATATCCCTTAGAGAAAAATAAACTTTCTAATTTTTTTTTTATTTCTTAACTTTCACTTGTCTACTACGGTCTATTCAATTAACTTATGCACTATTTTAATGATTGACGTCCTAAAGCATCTAATTACACATGTAAAAATGCAATAATAATAATAATAAGATACACAAAACAACCAAAAATAAATTTAATTGCCTAAAAATCGGCAATTTTCAATAAAAAAATTAAAAGTCGAATATCTCGAAAAGGGTTTAGTTTAGGGTAGGGTGTTTCATAGTGAAATATGTCAGGAATGATGGGTACTCCACGCCCTTAACGGATCTAGCACGACTTTTCCTGTAACCCTGTATATTCTCCGGTGAATGTCATGATATTTAATTGTCTAAACTTGTCCCTACACGTCTCTAGTTTATCCATTTGCAGAATGAACCTTATAGCTCATTTCTGCAAAACGAAAACTCTGTTGGATCGGGCCGCATTTCCCCAGCCTACGCATTTGCTTCCCTTGGAGTTGAGACCCTAGGTCCGAGGGGTACCGAGGCTCTTCGGGTTTTTAAAAAAATTATCTGAGCGTCGAAGCGACGCGTGACCCGAGAGCTGGTCAGTATCTGTCGCAGCGCATCAGCATTGTCATACAGCGGGACAATGCAGCCAGCGTAGCGGGGACGCGACGACTGTTATTGATATGGATCAGTTGAGCTACACCAGCAGGGGTATTTTAATTCACCGATTCGTTTCCGAATCGAATCCGACGGATCTTTAAAACGCCATTTTGTTTTCGCCTCGGGTTGATGATCGAAAATTCGAAGCGAATCTGTTGACTAATGGCCATATCAATGAGGAGGAGCTCTTTATTTCGATCATCAACCCGAGGCGAAAACAAAATAGCGTTTTAAAGATCCGTCGGATTCGATTCGGAAACGAATCGGTGAATTGAAATACCCCTGCTGGTAGTATGGGGTTATAATGCCCATCTGGGCACAGAGGTCGACATTCGCGGTTTCAACTGTGTCTGTCCTGTCTGTTTCCTAATCGGGGGAGGAAAGGTGATGGAAGAATGGGGTAGTCGGCGTGGAGTGGTGGGCTCGCCGGCCATGTATAGGAGGAAGAGGGGACGCCAGTCGAGCCGCGGAGGTTTTAAATGTTACATATTTGTTGACAAACGTTCGAAACCCTCGGCGCGCGAGTTACACTCGCACTTGATGGATCTAGTTTTTTATGCGACGAGGAAATTCATTTACGAATAAACTGGTCTGGGGGAGTGGGGACCAGAATTATGTGGGACTAAAAACCGGTGTTCCTCTCTCGCTATTTTCACCACTTTCAAGTTGATAGCTGCAGTAGTAGCTGAGTTATTAAGGAGGGAAAAAAGAACAGACAAAGCGAGACCATAAGGGTTTCGAAACCGATCTTCGATCTTCGAAACCCTAAAAAGCCTAGAGGTGTGGTATACACCTGTTTCGAAACCGATCTTCGATCTTCAAAACCCTAAAAAGCCTAGAGGTGTGGAAAACCTTATGGTCTAAGAGAGGTCTAAGAGATTCTATTCTAGTCTAAGGTCTAAGAGAGGTCTAAGAGATTCTATTCTAGTCTAAGGTCTAAGAGAGGTCTAAGAGATTCTATTCTTGTCTAAGGTCTAAGAGAGGTCTAAGAGATTCTATTCTAGTCTAAGGTCTAAGAGAGGTCTAAGAGATTCTATTCTAGTCTAAGGTCTAAGAGAGGTCTAAGAGATTCTATTCTAGTCTAAGGTCTAAGAGAGGTCTAAGAGATTCTATTCTAGTCTAAGGTCTAAGAGAGGTCTAAGAGATTCTATTCTAGTCTAAGGTCTAAGAGAGGTCTAAGAGATTCTATTCTAGTCTAAGGTCTAAGAGATTGTACTGACCTCGGGTATGTTGTCATGGTCACTGTTATCTGTGTACGTGAGATGCACATCATCAAGCAGTTCCTCTTCCAACACCTCTATGTTGGTGCATGCTGAGGAGTTCCACTCGGAGCCGGAATGCTCTGGTTCCGGTTCCACTTCCACCGAGGATTCCACGTCTGGAAGGTAAGATGAAATATAAGAGACTATAGCTTCTGACGTGCTTTGCAAATAGCCTAGGTGCGTCCCAGGTTTATTGTTTACCTCTGCCGAAAAAAAAAAAAATTAAAAGTTGCTTTGTCATCGCAAAGTCGTGCAAGAAAAAGTACAGTCAGCCGCAAAAGATACTGTCATCAACTTGTAGGCGACCTCTAGGCGACAACGGCCGAACTACAAGGCTAACTTGTCAATAGAGGCGCACACAGCGAAAAAAAAGGACGAAGCATGTAAAAACCCTGAGTGCTTCAATAAACATCCGTTAGATGTCGTGTCGTTATAAACAATCTAAAAAACAATCGGAAGAAGCAAAAAGAGAAATCGATCCTAGATCGCGCAAACACTTGATTCAGTAACAACTGGCTATATACAACTATCCGACATCAACTGTCGGTCGAAAGACCACCGGGCTCAGTGGACCAGATGGGTCGGGCCCGGTTCAGAGGAGATCTCCTTCTGTTCCCCTTTGGGGGAAATCCACCTTCACCCCCAAAAACTTATCAACCACTGTTTTGGATACAGCTACTCAAAGTGTACTGGAGAAAGATAAAGATAAAGATAAATTTATTTGCGTCAACATAATGTAGGTTACAGTTATAGATCTTAAATATATCAAATGTTTCAATTATGTTCTACCTTAAAATTAGGCATGCAAATTTTTTTAGATTATTTTTATATTACGTAGCTTGTTCATATAATTAAATGGTCAAAGTTTCAGGTTGTCAATTAAAAAATCATTAATATTATAATAGCACTTACTTACTAATAATTGTTTTAATTTAGTTTTGAACATAGTCTCACTAAGATTTAGAAACGACTTCGGTATCTTATTATAAATTTTAGGTGCCATAAAGAATATGCTTTTTTGTAACAGTGCAGTTTTGCAACTAGGCATACAGAGTCGGTTGTTATCTCGTCTGTTACGTATTGCAATGTCAGACTTTCTTACAAACAGATAACGGTTTTTTCTAACAAATAACGCAACTTCGAAAATGTATAGTGACGGAAGTGTAAGAATCTTATGCTTAGTAAATAAAGGTTTGCAACTATCAGTCATAGAAAGGTTTGAACTTTGCACCTACACCTAAACGCATATGTGTGTGCGTCGTAATCCGACAGTACTGCAATCGGACACGGTCAGTGTAGTGTGTCGTAGTGTGAACTTGGACATTCCTGATTCTGAAGACGAATTGAGGGTAGTCGTGGATACTGCCGTCAATTCTCGGCTGTAACTCCGAGTACATCCAGTCGCCCCGTGACCACGATCGCTGTAACGCGGTACAAACGTAGGGGATATAAAAACAAAAGGTACGCGATAAATACCCGATTAAACCATTAAGGGTCCGGCGACGGATGAATTTCCCATACAAACGTAATACCAAAATGATTTTTAATTTGAGCAAATTTTCACAATGGTCTGTTATTATTTGTATTAAAATAGTATTTATCTAGGTTCCTGCCACAATTTTTTTTCAAAATACCTTTCTGAAATGAAATTAAACCTAATCACATTTTTACATCAAAGAATGAATGTTGTCTTAGTAATTGTGTAGATAAGTATTTTGAAAAAATCTTATGGCAGGAACCTACATAAATACTATTCTAACACAAATAATAGCAAACCATGGTGAAACATTCTCAAATTACAAATCATTTTGGTACTACGTTTGTATGGGAAATTCATCCGTCGCCGGACCCTTAACTATTGACACATGCAATCAATGTACCACGCACGTAAAGCCACGGGCAGTTACTAAATATTGTAATATCGTGATATACCTCTCGCGAGCGCGGCGGCGCTGGTGGACGGAGCTGGCTCTGCGCTTGCGCTGCTGCTTTTACTCTTCTTGCCGATACCTTTACCTAAAAATAATAACATAAATAAATAATGCTGGACAATCCACACAGCGTTATCTAGCCCCAAGCTAAGCAGAGCTTGTGTTATGGGTAATAGGTAACTGATATACTTAAGGGTCCGGCGACGGATGAATTTCCCATACAAACGTAGTACCAAAATGATTTGTTGTTTGAGAATATTTTCATCATGGTTTGCTATTATTTGTATTAGAATAGTATTTATTTAGGTTCCTGCCACAAGCTTTTTTCAAAATACTTATCTACACAAAAACTAAGAATACATTCATTATTTAATGTAAAATTGCGATTCGGTTTAATTTCATTTCAGAAACGTATTTTGAATAAAAAATGTGTCAGGAAACTAGATAAATACTATTTTAATACAAATAATAGCAGACCATGGTGAAAATATGCTCAAATTACCATTTTGGTATTACGTTTGTATAGGAAATTCATCCGTCGCCGGACCATTAATACAATACACTACATAGATAGATATTTTTTATTATACATAGGAAATATCCAGAAGACCCTGAACAAATATCTGCAGATCGTACAAACATTTGTCCCGAGGCGGGAACCGAACCCGCAACCTCCTGCGTCGCAGGTGGACCTTCGCCCGCTGCGGCACTGAGGTCGTCCTGAGGTGATATATGTATATGGTATTATTTTATTACCGTAATTTAGAGACTAAATGGCTGCATCACGCCTTCGGGAGTTAATTTACGACTTCGTGGGATGTGCATATTTAATAATAACTCGGCAGTAAATTGATCGCTTCGAGCGGCAGTGATCGCGTTTGACAGACCTCGAGATAATCCAGTATAGCGAGCGAAGAGAGCCACAGACTCTCACACAGCGTCGCGAGCGAAGCGAACCCTGCTTTGCAGAGTACAAGACGTTACATACACTTCACTGCGGCTGTATCCCTGATACAGTCTACCGACTATTTTTGTGGACAAATGTACACATACATTTACTACTTATGTGTATGCAGCACATCACTGTCCCAGGAGTCGGCTCGCTCCCTCCTGGACCCCCCTTCTCCTCCTCGCTCCCTCGAAGACCCCCCCTCGAGACCTCAGTGCGTTACAGACTCACAAACAACTAACATTATGATATCTGATGCCTTTACTAAATGTATGTAGCGGAATGTCGCTGTCCCAAGAGTCGGCTCGCTCCCTCCTAGACCCCCCTTCTCCTCCTCGCTCCCACCTAGACCTCCCTCTCTAGACCTCAGTGCGTGACAGACACACAAACAACTAACATTATGATATCTTATACCTTTACTATGTGTATGTAGCGGTACATCGCTGTCCCAGGAGTCGGCTCGCTCCCTCCTAGACCCCCCTTCTCCTCCTCGCTCCCTCTTCGACCCCCCCTCCCGCGACCGCAGCGCGTGGACGCGTCGCGAGGTGGCGGCTAGTGGTTCCGAGTCGGACTCCGTGCTGTCCTCTTCTTTGTGGCCATTCAGTCTTTTAGCTGGAAACAAAATGGTGGCTGTGAAACTTTTTTAACTGACAGGTTTTTAAAGAATACATGAAAGTGCACTATTTCGCACATAATTGGGTCGAGATCTCAGGAACCCTGCGGTGTATTGAAATGACTTATGTTATGATTCGTAGGTTATTACTAATTATTTGGTTCTTTGAACCAGTTTCTTCATTGTATTGTGGAGTTTTCTTGTAAATGAGGAAAAACTTGATTTTTGCGCATATGCCGTGACAAAAACGTATGCTCTGTCCATGTCTTATGAACGCAAAATCCTATGGATATCCTTTTCAGAAAATAGTGTGCATTGCATATTGTAGTGTAGGTACATTCCAAATGTAGGACGTCACTCAATGACCTACTTAATAGAATTATATTAACCTTTTGACCGCCACCGTCGTCTATACTCGACATTTCAAATTGTGCTTACTACGCCAGTGTCGTTATTAGACGACCAAAACTGCTCCAAGAAAAAAACGAA
This sequence comes from Eupithecia subumbrata, assembly GCA_949316285.1. Lineage (NCBI taxonomy): Eukaryota > Metazoa > Arthropoda > Insecta > Lepidoptera > Geometridae > Eupithecia > Eupithecia subumbrata. Next base: position 1,334,751 of record OX438637.1, on the reverse strand, counting down.
ATACACAATCTTTTAACTGTTAGTTCTGCGTTTTATTTATCCTAAAAGGAACATTGTTTTAGTTATTATACATCTATATTAAAGGTTTATAAGAAAAACCCCTAGTTGTATAAAAATTTCGATGGTGAAACATTGAAATAAAATCCCGTCAGTGGGCGTGATTCGTACGCCATTGTCGGCAGGAGACGACCGCTAGTGTTGTGGTATACAGCTACCAAGCGAAGGTGATAAATAATAGACAATTTACATTTAAACAAGATATTTATTATTTATTTCATGTTCATTCTCATGATATAAATAATAAATATCTATTATGATATCATAATAAACCCAAACTTTAACTCTGCAAACGCATAATGAAAATAAAAATGATCCATGAGCAGGATCGATAATTCATAATCCCCACCAAAGCACATCACTGGTTCATCATCCCTTAGCAGTGTAGCGTACGCCACGGTCGGGACTACACGACCGTAAGTGACGTCATCAGCGTAACAAGACAATGGTAGTGACGTGCAAGTGCATTCAAAGTATGTCCGATCTGCTATTGATTTTGGATTTTATCTGCTATTGATTTTGGATTCATAGGTAAAATGTAGGTATTTGTAGGTTCATAGATCTCTTGTTTAAAACTTCGACAAAAGCATGTTTCTGCTTCGAAGCACACAGGTTCCCTATAGTTCGGTGGGTAGGTAGGTACATACCTACCTACATTTTATTTCTTTCTTGTAAGATTAGAGTAGGTGCCTGCCTACGTTGGGAACGGGATAAATTTTTGTGTACTAGATAGGTAGGTACTTTCATCATTGGTAAGTAGGTAGTGTAGGTACCTAAATCGGTTTGATTATGAGATAGGTATCCGACTCAAGGAAATAATTACGTGGACAGAAAATCAATAAAAGATGTTAGATGGATAGGTAATGCGTAGAAATGATTTGTTTAAGACAATTTACAATGAATAAAGAATGAAGGAAATAAAATAATACCTAGGTACTTACCTACTAAGTGAAATTTCCTAAAAAGCGGCAAGAATTTGTACCTACCATGCATGAATGATAATTAATGAGAAGAAATTCTGCAAGTAGCAAGGAAGATAATTAGGTATAAAATACTTTAATAGCATTCATGGTACAATAACGGTTAGAAAGGTCATTGACCGTTACTTCGACCTACCTACCAAGAACACAAATTCTAGCACTAAATAATAATAATGCAACATTCACCCGATACGGGGATTCTTTCTTTAGTCTTATACTGTTAGTTTTTCTCTTCTTTTAGTGATAAGGCCGCCCATTCTGCAATTCTGTTATTTCTCTTTCCCTGTATTGTTTTTGTATTTTCTTGGTTTGCAATAAAGTGTATTGTATTGTATTGTACCTAGGTAGGTACCTAAGTGCAGTTGACTAGGGTAGGTAGGTAGGTACTTATTATTGCGTCTACCTACTTATTACACTGATGGGTAGGGACTATGTTGGTATAACTGGTAGGTAGGTAGGTACCGTTTCTTTCTCTGCATTGTGTAGTGATAATATTATTTGTGACTTCAATCTTTAGTGGTTTGACAGTTACTACATGGTAGGTAGGTAGGTACCCAACTAGTTATTTGGCACATGTGATGTGATGACCATTTTAGTTTCATTTCAAGAGTGGACAGGTATATACTTGCCCTTATCGATAATCAGCGACTATAACCTACCACATCACTACCTCAGATGTAAGCAAGCTTTCAAACATCGTGCCAGCCGCGCCTATGTCGGCTATTCACGACAACAGAAGACGTCACGTGGGTGAATAGTGATGTGCTGTTGTTATTTGAAAATATTTGTTGTCGATCTGATTTCTGGTTTTATATAGGCAAAACATCGGCAACTGCGGCGTAACAATTAATATATTATAGAGTAAATTGGTATCAAGTAAAACTCGAAAATTGAAGGTAGTGCTTCTAACCTGAAGACCTTCTTTTTGTAACTTGGATGGCTTGGAGAGTTAGATTTTATCATTTTAAGGTGGCGTTCAAAAGGTAATAAAACATCCCAGATTTTAAAAAGTTGTTTATTGCATAAAAAACCAACGAAATCAAGTCTCCATGTGTTTATCGACAATATACATTTTATCGACTCTTGGCAGCACCATTTTTTCGTAGGTATTTTTGGTCACTTTTGTGCTTTGGCGTAGAGGATACGAGAATGCGTTAGGGGCGTGGCGGTCAAAAGGTTAACGACTTCCGTGGCGCAGCGGGCGAAGGTCCGCCTGCGACGCAGGAGGTTGCGGGTTCGATTCCCGCCTCGGAACAAATTTGTGTACGATCTGCAGAAATTTGTTCCGTTGGTCTAGGTGTTTTCTATGTATAATAAAAATATCTATCTATGTAGTATATTGTATTAAGTATATCAGTTATCTAGTACCCATAACACAAGCTCTGCTTAGCTTGGGGCTAGATAATGCTGTGTGAATTGTCCAGCATTATTTATTTATTTATATTTTACTAAATGTCAAACATATCGGATTACTTACGGAGAATCTTGAGATAAGAAAATAGATAATTAATACATTTCTTGTATTCTTTTTTTTTATATTTAATATGTATGTAATTTTAAGTTCTAAATAATTAGGTTATAATGTGTTATGAATACCTATATTATCTGTAATAAATGAATAGTAATAATTGCGCCCTCTTAAATTTTTTTTTGAAGTCAAAGAAATCGGGTATCTGGGCCGCAAGAATTTTTGTCAATTGTTACAAGGGAAGTGCTGTGCGATCACGGTAAAATATCCCATTAAATGGATCGCCATCCGGGGAGACTGGGTTTAAAAACTCCGTTTCCATCACATGGTACAAAAACAAATAAAACATTTTTCTGACTGGATTGAGCCGACCGACGACGTAGGTGCCAATGTCATAAATGACAAATGTCAAACTCAATTGTAATGTTTTATTTTATTTATATGCTAATAGGTACTTGGGTTACTTTTCGTTCAAGTTCATACTAATGTTACTTACATTAGACCTTGTTTCGCTCGATTAAATTTATTTATGCTGTGTATTTGCTATTCGTAGGTAGCATTAAATCAGAATTACAGTAATCGAGCAAAAAAAAAGGTCAAGTGTGTGTAATATATCAACTGACTTTGATTTAGGTTATATCTTAAGGTAGACGTCAAAATTTCCGTCGTCAATCGGTTTCGTATGCAATGACGTTGTATTTTTTTAGTACTTTAATGGAAACTGAAATCATTTATGCAGTCTCCCCGGATGGCCCATTCAACGGGAATGGGAGATTTTAGTGTAATCGCACGGCTGGTCCAATTCTCTAATTTTCATCACTTATTGGCACATATTCTTTTATTTATTGGCTACGTTATCTTTGAGTGTTATTGGTTACGCTATATCAGGGAGCTAAGTCGCAAGCCGTAGCTAGTGTTGTATATAATAATAATAATAATAATGTTGGACAATTCACACAGCATTATCTAGCCCCAAGCTAAGCAGAGCTTGTGTTATGGGTACTAGATAACTGATTATACTTAATACAATACACTACATAAATAGATATTTTTTACTATACAAAGAAAACATCCAGACCAACGGAACAAATTACTGTAGATCGTACACAAACGTGTACCGAGGCGGGAATCGAACCCGCAACCTCCTGCGTCGCAGGCGGACCTTCGCCCGCTGCGCCACGGAGGTCGTCGATATCAGGGAGCTAAGTCGCAAGTAGTTAGTGTTGTATATAACTCACCATTCCTCTGTCTCCTCGGTCGATGCGACCGCCTCAGTTCCTCTCTGTTGGACGTCCTGTCCGTCCGTCTGTCTGTCCGTCTGTCTGTCCGTGAGGCGGCGCGCGGTATCCTCTCGGCGCAGAGTTGCTCGAAGAGGGCGGATAGACGGACGGTCATTGAGTATATCTGAAAAAGAAAAGTTAATAAAAAAATGTTCTTTTACACGGAATATGTAGCTACAAAGATGACAAAGTTTTTTTATGAGATGATTGAAAAATTATGTCCTTGAAGTGTATGAAAAGTGTACCTAATGATAATTTGTGTAGTTAAATTATAATTTAATTTAATTAAGCCATCGAGTTAGGATATTCCTGACATGGTTGACGGCCTTTGTGGCCGCGGCGGGCGAAGGTCCGCCTGCGACGCAGGAGGTTACGGGTTCGATTCCCATTTTCCAATCTTCTGTTAGTCGAAAACGATACCCATATCAAATTCTTGAATGGGGGAGGGGGTTCATTGGGGCTGGGGAGGGGGTTCATTGGGGGCTGGGGGTTCATTGGGGGCTGGGGGAGGGGGTTCATTTGGGGATGGGGGTTCATCGGGGGCTGGCGTGGGGGAGTCATAGCACATGTACTCACCCGACTTCTCTTGTTAGTGTTATACAGTCGACTATTGGAGAAGACGAGTCGCATATCCGTCACGAATTTCTCGTGTGACGTGTATTGTCTTCTGGCGAGTTGCTGCGCTATCGTGCCCAGGTCCATTGGTCGTGTTATTACTGTGTGGTAGTCTGAAATTAATAAATAGTAATAACTTATATTCCTCATATTCCATACATATTCGATAAAAAAAAAAGGAATAAGAAAGAAAAATGGGCTAAGGATATAACGGAATGGTGTCCAAGGCAAAACAAAAGAAGAAAGGGGAGACAATGTCTCAGATGGGAGGATGATATCCAAAAACTAGCCGGGGTTACTTGGAAGAGAATAACCCATAATAGGAAAGAATGGCAAGCTCTAGGGGAGGCCTATGCGGGAACGCAAGACAATCCAAATACTGGTGTCAAATAATTAATAGATGTAAGTTTAATAAATAAGTAACTCTATGATTATACCTCATTAAGCTATCCACTAATGTTTCTTAAGATTGTTAAATAAAGGCTATTATTATTATTATAATAACTTATATAAAAGTCCAGCAGAACACTTCAATTCAATACTTTATTTGCTGAAATGTAGGTACAGTGTAGGTCTTAGATTAGTTAGCTCACTACATTCTGCCTCAAAGTGCGTGCAAATTTAACAAGGTTTTACAAATATACAATAAATTAATGTAGTTTGTCATCTAGAAATTCATTCACAGTATAATATGATTTTTCAGTTAATAACTTCGTCAAAATACTTTTAAATATATTTAAATTATTGATGGCTCGAATAGAAGATGGGATTTTATTAAAAATTATTGGTGCCATATAGAACACACCTACACCTAGTATAGTATTTTAATATCTGTGCCTACACGTTGGACCCTCCTTCTGGCAGTATTATTATTAGTATGTTATTATTATACACTCATTTATTCTTAAATCTCGTTTATAAAATACATTTTTTACTATAGAAAATAAAATGTTATAAAACTATTCTACAGTAAAAAATATATCAAAACGGTGAATCACCGGCCGCGAAGCTAGGCTCAAGCGGCCGGTGACTAGGGCTGCAAAGAGAGGAACTTCCTGACGATGCGCGCCGAGTCCAGGAGTACCGCCTTTTGAATCTGGCCCTTGATCCAACTTCCTAGCGAGAGTTTCTTGAGATGTTGATCGAGACTCTTCGCTATTACGCCGTTAACCGAAACGACTATCAGGACGATAGTCGCTGAATCAACATCCCACATGCTGACAACCTCGTTAGCCAAATCAAGGTATTTGCTAATTTTATCTTTTTCAGCTTTAACGAGGTTAACATCATGTGGTATGGTGACATCAGCGAGCACCGCCCTCCGTTCTAACCGATCTATCAGTACAATATCAGGTTTATTCGCCAGAATAGTCCTGTCTGTAATGATAGATCGGTCCCAATAGAGCGTGGCACGGCCGTTTTCGAGAACTGGCGCCGGTGTGTACTTATAGTACGGAACTTCAGGTCCAGTAAGGCCATATCGGAGAGCAAGTTGTTGGTGTATAATTTTGGCTACTTGGTTGTGTCTGTGCAAGTACTGAGAGTTAGCAAGGTGCGAACAACCCGAAAGTATATGACGAAGGGTCTCTCCAGGAAGATGACACGCTCGACAGATATCGATCGTGCCATCTTTCATGATATACTTTCGGTAGTTGTTCGTCTTCACCACCTCATCCATAATTGCACAAACAAAACCTTCGGTTTCCCCGAAGAGGTCACCGAAACGTAGCCAGTTTACTGAGCTTGGGAGATCTACATCAGGTCCTGTGAGGACCTTGTAGAATCTCCCATGCAGCTCTTTGCTCTCCCATATAGCCTTCCGATCCTGGATGCTCATCACCGTAGGTTTGCGCCAGTTCTCGTTAGCTAAGGAAAGAGGGGTAAGGTTCTTATCAACTGTAACCACATCGCGATGCATCTGGTATTCGGCTTGATGGAAGTAATTTCTGAGATTGCATACCTCACGGTTGTGTAGGGTCTTGGCGTTTAAAAAGCCTCGACCACCACATTTCCGCGGGATATACAATCTCATTACCGAAGCTCGTGGGTGTCGCATGCGATGTGTGGTTAAAAGTTGACGAACCTTACAGTCCAAGGCGTCTAGTTCAGTCTGAGTCCATCTCAGTATGCCAAAAGTATAAGTGAGCAGTGGCATAACCCAGCCGTTGAAGGCACGCACCTTGTTGCCACCTGACAAAAGGCTATTTAGCACTTTTGTAAGGCGACAAAAGAAGCGCTCCTTCACCGACTGCTTTATGTCCCCGTCCAATATACCCAACGCTTCTGGCATACCATTATTATTATTATTATTATTAGTGTTATTATTAGTTATTAGGTGTAGAGTACCTGCACGTCGGCTCTTAATTATATAAATCTATATATATAAAAGAAAGTCGTGTTAGTTACACCATAAATAACTCAAGAACGGCTGTACCGATATGGCTGAAAATTGGTGGGTAGGTAGCTTAGAGCCAGGAGACGGACATAGGATACTGTTTCTCCCGTTCGACAGCGTTCCCGTGTGACAAGACATAAAACTCAGTCAGTCACTATTAAACGTGGTATAACAAAAAAGAATCAGACTTATAAACGGAATTACAAAACGCAAATGACAGCTATGTAATGGACGTATTGATAACGTATGGATGCCGGGGGGGCGATTCTGTAGTATATTTAGTATCAGCATTTGCACCCGTGCGAAGCCGGGGCGGGTCGCTAGTTATTTATATAAACACTGTATTGTTTATATAATTATTTTTATGACGATTACTCGTCGAATTCTTGATTTATTTTTGCTTTTAATTAATAGTTTAACAGTTCTGTTTAGTTGAATTTCGTTTTGTACCTATAAATGAAGTGGCACTTATAGATAGATCTTTATTGATAGATAGATCTTTATTGTACCATTAATGCTTATAAAATATCTTACAAACTACTAATTAAATCTAGTATGGCACAATCGGCGGCCTTATCGCTGAAAGCGATCTCTTCCAGGCAACCTTTGGATGGACAGGATCGGTTAGTGTAGAACTTGACGGTCGCGTAGGTATATGATACTACAAAGTACCTTAATAAATATTTGGCTAGAATTAGAAATTAGAACACAAAGAGAATATAATTGGAATGACATACGATTACTTAGATGTGTTTTTTGTATGAAATGGCCCATAACCCATGTTTTGTTGTACACTGCGTTGGTGCAATATTGTAAAATAAATAAATAAACACCACTACAGGCTGTTAAGGTGAGGATACATAGAAACCAGAAAATAAATAAATAAATAATGCTGGACAATTCACACAGCATTATCTAGCCCCAAGCTAAGCAGAGCTTGTGTTATGGGTACTAGATAACTGACATACATAATACAATACACTACATAGATAGATATTTTTTATTATACATAGAAAACACCCAGACCAACGGAACAAATTTCTGCAAATCGTACACAAATTTGTTCCGAGGCGGGATTCGAACCCGCAACCTCCTGCGTCGCAGGCGGACCTTCGCCCGCTGCTCCACTGAGGTCGTCATAATATATAGACATGCATCTCGAACCTGAGTCAGTCGACAGATCAGGCTGTGTCTGTTGTACACTCATAGAAATATCAATCTATTCCCTAAAAATAGCGACATACATAATATAAATACTAGAAATAAGGATAAACTCGCTGTGCCCAAAACTAGGCTACACAAGATAAATGTATCTTTTAAAGGGCAATGTATACGCTTCTACAACAAAACTCCAAGTGAGTTGCAAAAATTATCAATAAATAAATTGAAACAAATTATAAAAACCTTGTTGTGCAAAAAGGCTTACTATAAAATATCTGATTATTTAGAAGATAAAAACGCTTGGGACGGGTTTTGCTCCAACTCGAAAATTAACAACTAACAGGCTAAAGGTTTCTTCGTCGCTTCTTTACTTTGTTCTACATACCGAAACGACAGAAATCAAAAATATCACTTTATTTCCGTGTCAGTGTTTAGTTTTACAATTTGACCCTTTTATAAGTGTACATTTATTATATTTAAGGAAATAAAGAGTTTTTGATTTTGATTTTTTGATTTTGATTTCTCTTAACACTCCTTTGTCAGGAACCTGGTACATGGGGTTCTGTGATTCTGTGATATATTCTATAAAATATATATAGAATCTCATTTTTGAAAATGCCCTTTTACAGCAGCTCTAGTAATTAATCTTATAATTATTCTGTTTAATTTGATTATTGACAATGCCCATTTACAGCAGATACCCATGAATATTACTTTTTGTTTTGTGTTACTTATTTATTTTATAATATTAGTTATTATTATTAAAATGTAAAATGTTGACTTAACCAAGTGTGCCTTGTGCTCCTACGGCGAATAAATATATGAATATGAGTATGAGTATAATAATAATAATAATAATGCTGGACAATTCACACAGCATTATCTAGCCCCAAGCTAAGCAGAGCTTGTGTTATGGGTACTAGATAACTGTTATACTTAATACAATACACTACATAGATAGATATTTTTTATTATACATAGAAAACACCCAGACCAACGGAACAAATTTCTGCAGATCGTACACAAATTTGTTCCGAGAAGGAAACCAAACCCGCAACCTCCTGCGTTGGAGGCGGACTTTCGCCCGCTGCGCTACGGAGGTCGTCAAAGTCAAGTATATCATATAAACATTTGTCCCGCTGTGGGAATCGATCCCGTGACCTTATTTACCTGGCGCCTGGTCCAGCGACACGGGCGTGCGGAAGGGCTCCGAGTCCGCGGACGCCATGATCTCCATCAGGATCCCTTCGCAGGTGGTCACCCACTCGGTGCTGTCGCGGCGCGTGCGGCGGCGGCGGGACTGGGGAAAGAATCACACTAATATTATAAATGTGAAAGTTGGTGTTTAAGAATTTATATTGGCATATGTTTTACATCGTCATTAATATAAAGTTGTTGGAATGGTAAACATTAACCTTAAGACGTATATATACCCCGATACTAGCGCTACTAAATATTTTATTTTATCATTACGTCATATAAAGGAATTATCAAAAATTCGGACCGCGCGTAGACGATACCTATCACAAGCTTTTTTTTAATGTATCTGTAACAGTTTTGTATTGTATTATTTAGGCAGATACTTGTTTCAAGAGTTTAGTTCCTATTGGTGGCCACCAAGCTCTCCAAACAAGGTATCTGACTGAATAACACAAAACTAAACTATTACAGATACATTAAAAAAAGCTTGTGATAGGTATCGGCTACGCGCGGTCCGATTTTTTGATAATTCCTTTATATGACGTAATGATAAAATAAAATATGTAGTAGCGCTAGTATCGGGGTATATACACGCCTTAAGTCAATGTCAAAGTCAGTTTGAGAACTGTCACATGTCAGTGACATTAGCCTAGTCTATTCTTGTCTCGCTCTAGATAGGCTCTCTCTCTTGCTCTGTAATGGCCGTTCCGTGAGCAACAAATTACAATAAACTTTATCCGATCTCATCAAATAAATTCTTTGATTTCGTTCATAACCCATCAAAAGTCTGAAGTTATTTTCTGTCTCTTTATTCCAGACCCTACCATTGAATAACATACTATCCTACTAATGTTATAAAAGCCATAAGTTTGTGAAATATGTTTGCAAAATGGTCAGGTCAGATTATTTCAATTAATAATAATAATAATAATGCTGGATAATACACACAGCATTATCTAGCCCCAAGCTAAGCAGAGCTTGTGTTATGGATACTAGATAACTGATATACTTAATAAAATACACTACATAGATAAAGAACAAATTTCTGCAGATCGTACACAAATTTGTTCCGAGGCGGGAATCGAACCCGCAACCTCCTGCGTCGCAGGCGGACCTTCGCCCGCCGCGCCACTGAGGTCGTCGAGTTTTAGAATTAACTAAAGACTATTAGTTTACCTACATTGTAGTTAAGTTTTTATTATTTTTGTGACATGTAATTTTTATTACCAATAAATGAGTTATGAGTTATGATTAAACAAAATGATGATGATATATCCAGTTAAAGTACCGCGTGACGTCACACCTGGCGACACTGTTTAGCAAGGTGTGACGTCACCTAGGTACCACTCTCACCTTGGTATGCCTGTGCTTGGCTGCTAAAGGCTCATCGTCCGAGGATCTATAGGCGGCCGCCAGTTCGTGGTACTTCGACATTACGTTCGCTTCTCGCCAATGACTGGAAAAACATAAATATCAATTAACTTCAAAAGTTTCCACGCGTGGGAAGTCGCAGGCACGAACTTATCATTTATTTATTTTGATTAGTAACTAACACGATTTTTATAAACCAATTACAATAGTTACTTAAGATTTAAAAACATAATTTATCTAATTACTTAAAATTATTGTACAATTTTAAAACATTTTATGTAATAAATCAATAAAGAATAATAAACATTGAAAATTTTCGATGAGACAAATAAATAAATTAATTAAAATAATAAAAAAGATTTTCATAAAATTAACATGATTAAGACAAATTAAATTAACATTAACAAAAACAAACAGGCATCCTTTCAGTCATCACTCTCGCAAAACCTCAGGCATTACCCATACTAATATTATAAAGAGGAAAGATTTGATTGTTTGTTTGTATTGAATAGGCTCCGAAACTACTGGACCGATTTGAAAAATTCTTTTACCATTTGAAGCCCACATTATTCCTGATGAACATAGGCTACTTTTTACTGCGGGAAAATGCTTCATTCCTACGGGAAAACGGGTAATAGGACAACGGGTAGTAAGAATGCAGCTAGTCTTAAATAATTTACCTGATAATATATAGCAGTAGGTCTGTCAACAGCCTCGCTTGCCGCACTATGATGGCGTGGGGTTCGTTGAACCGCTCGGCGTTCGACGCTAGATAGCGGACGTCAAACTGCGCCGCGGCCGTGCGTCGGTAGAACTGACAAATATCAAAACAGTGTTTAGTTTTATTTTCTGAATGTTGGTTAAAATTGAAATCATTGACGACCTCAGTGACGCAGCGGGTGAAGGTCCGCTTGCGACGGGTTCGACTCCCGCCTCGGGACAAATTTTTGTATGATCTGCAGATTGTTCAGGGTGTTCTGGATGTTTTCTATGTATAGTAAAAACATATCAATGTAGTGAATTGTATTAAGTATATCATTATCTAGTACCCATAACACAAGCTCTGCTTAGCTTGGGGCTAGATAATGCTGTGTGAATTGTCCAGCATTTTCACTAGCTGTTTTTAAGCAGCAAAGACACCGTTTTCGAGCGAGAGTGGTGGAAAAATATATGTAAATATACTACGTAAAAGGACTTTCTAACGTTTTTTTTTTATCTTTGGTTTTATCATTATCTTACCAGGTTTTCGAATCTCGCTCTGATGGTCGCTAAGTCGATGGGGTAAGGTACAATTTTCGCGTAGCTCGGATAAAGCTGTAGGTCCACTGGTGCAAGGAACGGCTCTGCTACTGATAGCGACATCACCTTTAAAGAAAAGATATAGTGTATTATTATTAACTCATTGCAGATGGGTAATCAATCCATAGATTAATAAAATAATATGATTGTTTTGAATAAAATAAAAATCGATTTCGAATCTTTTGTGTATTTAGAATAGAATAGAATTATTTATTCAGGTAAAAAACAACAATACATTTCGGTTAGAAGTGCCTGAAAGCCTATGTTAAGTTTAACTAGACACAGGGTTCTCTCCTGGTTTAATAAGAGGTGTTATTAGGTAGGTATATTAATCGAAATACTTAGGTTACAATCTTTCAAGCTATTCTTAGATTAATTACTGTCTTGTATTGAAAAGACTCAGATTTCATTATTTCGGGTTTATTGGATTAATTACAATACAGCCAGTAGGTACGAGTAGGTATTAAAATAAGAGATCGCAGGTAAAGATTGTGCGCGTGCGTTCAGCGCTGCGTCTCGTAGGGGAATCACCGTTGCGGGGTGCGGCCGCGGCGGGGGGCGCACCGCGCTCGGCACTCATGCGAACTTGTCACGCTTCACGGCGTGAACAATTACAATAAAAACTAAGACAATCCGATGAATGTCGGGTGCCTCATCATATTTGTTCTGGGTGTGTTCTATGCAGACTAAAAAATATCTATGTAAGCAATGTTCTGGGTATCTAGTACCCATAACACCATCTCTGCTTAGCTTGGGGCTAGGTGATGCTGTGTGGATTGTCCAGCATTATTTATTTATTTATTACTAGTTGCAAGCTTACTACCCGTTGTCCTATTACCCGTTTTCCCGTAGGAATGAAGCATTTTCCCGCGGTAAAAAGTAGCCTATGTTCATCAGGAATAATAAACTTTATTTGTAGCTGAATAATATAACATTTATATGTAATACAAAATAATGTGGGCTTCTAATGGTAAAATAATTTTTCATATCGGTCCAGTAGTTTCGGAGCCTATTCAATACAAACAAACAATCAAATCTTTCCTTTTTATAATATTAGTATAAATAAATGATGTACCTGTCCTATATGTGTAGCGATGGCGCGGCAGGCGGCCCCCCGGTCCCCTCGCGGGGGCCACTCGTCCGGTTCCGCCTTGTATAACACTGCTTCTAACTCGTGAGGTAACACCGGAACCGCCCCTCCCGCTTCTTCGGGTAACCTGGGGAAAAACAAAATAGAATAAATCACACTAATATAAATTATAATTTTTTTATTTTTTGTTATTTTTATCCCATGGGAACTGATTTATGGGATAAAAAGAAGCCTATGCTTTATTCCAAGCCTAGAACTAGATGTATACAAAATTTCAGCCCGAACCGTTTAGTAGTTTTGGCGTGAAGAGGTAACAAACATCCATACATCAAATGGATTGAATATGAATTTCATTGAGATCCGTTCAGCCGTTTAGGCGTGTAAAGGTAACATACAGACTTTCGAATTTATAATATTAGTATGGTAATTTATGAATAAAACATTTCCTTGTCTAAGTGCAAAAGAAATAAAGTTCTTGAAATCTATCCCTTAATATATATAATACATAACAAGCTCACGAAGCGAGCAGCAAAAAAAATTGTTGGCATAGACGACATGGAAGGAAGCTACAACCACGGAGAGCGAAGCGAGCCGTGACAATTTACTTTTGTTTTTACGGTGATTTGCACAGACAATAAAAATAAAACGGCGAGCGAAGCGAGCCCTAAAAACCCACCCGCCTTTTACATTGCATTTATGATTCTATGCTGCCCACGCGTGGGGCTCACAGGACGGTACATTACCTCTCTGGATCCAGCGGCTCCAGATCCCACGGACTGAGTCTCTCGACCTCCCCGTTGTCCCAGCGCACGCGCAGCGACAGGAAGTGGCTGGAGGCCTCGGCCGCCCACGCGTGGGACGCGCTGGAGCCGGGCGCATGTGTGCTGGGCGCGGGCGGCACGCGCTCGAGGATGATGCCGGTCCACCAGGAGTCGTCTATCATGCAGCGGAATCTGAAATAATAAGTGTTTTAAACAGTTTTATCTAAGTTTATTGATGAATTTACAGGTTGGTTTGGATAAAACTTTTAAATCCATCATCACTAAAGTCATTTACAACGGGATATTTACCATGATTTGAGTTTTGAGCTTTCCAATATTCCGGCACAGTTTCATGCGCCATGATCACGGAATAACTGACGGCACTGCGAGGGAGTTGTTTTTGGCAGATATATCGATCTATTCTATTCTAATTGCCACCTAAGCTACTCTGTAATAACGTATATGTATGCAATAAATAAATAAATCTGAAAATCTGAAATAAAATCTAGTTTTTGCTTATTTACAAAAGAACTTACGAAGAAACTGGTTCAAGAAACTCGATAATTAGTGATTAATATAATAATCTAGGAATCAAAACATAATTCATTTCATTAGACCGCAGGGTTCCTGAGATCTCGAGAAGAATATGTGCGAAATGTAATTTTTGTTCTCAATCGTGTTTTCACATTCAAGGAACCAACGAAAATATGTTGAATTTTATGTAATTCTAGTTTTTTACCACGTGGATCCAGTGAGTACTGTGATCTAAGCCTAGTTTGACAAGCAAACCCACTAGTTTCGCCTCACTTTTACTCTTGTAAAGCCAGATCAGGCATATTCCGTCGCCATTTTCCGCACATGCGCTTAAGAGTGGGAAAAATTTCCCCTATTTATTCTCAGAAGTCAGGGGTTAAGGGGAGGTATATTAAGCAGTGGGTTTAAGTGTGTCACTGACCTGTCTCCCTGGCTCCAGCGCCGCCTGGTGGCCACGTCGTACTGCTGCCTCAGCACCAGGAAGTCGATCACGTCAGGCATGTCGTGGTACCTCACGGTGAAGGAGCGCGGCCGCCCCTCCCCCGTGCTCGCGAGACGCACGCACGCGATGCGGGGAGGTTTGATCACGTATTTTATTCCTACTACTTTTGCTACCTCGCATTCCTGTAACAAATAAATAATTAACAAACGACGCCGATTTATTTTCTGTTCGAATCCAACGTTAGAAAAAAACATTTCGTGTGTCACGAAAACTAAACTAAACTAATTTTGACAGCACTAAAAATTTAGGCTGCATTCCGAAATACGATTACAGCCCTCTTATCTATTTTCTAGTCTATGGCATTGTATTATAATTTACTAGCGACTCGCCCCGGCTTCGCACGGGTGCAATGCTGCATATAAGAAACCTCTAAAATTGTCAGTGTTTCTCTACTATATTATGCAAGTATTCTACATATAAACCTTCCTCTTGAATCACTCTATCTATTAAAAGTGCCGCATCAAAATCCGTTGCGTAGTTTTAAAGATCTAAGCATACATAGGGACAGACAGACAGCGGGAAGCGACTTCGTTTTATACTATGTAGAGATGCACCATTTATTTGTAACCTACATTATTGTTTACCTATAGATTATTGTATCAACCTACAAAACTCCTAGTGAGTTGCAAATATTAACAGTAAATAAATTCAAACAAATTGTCAAAACCTTGCTAGGTGTGCTTTGTGCTCCTACGGAGAATAAATGAGTGAATGTGCTGCTTAGAAACTCTTTTAAGATAAAATATAACTATAGACAAGTGAGATAGATTGTAACTTACAAAAACCTGTGTCCGTTCCCAAGGTTTGTCTCTAGGATTTATTTTGTAGAGGTCCTTTTCAGCCACCGCTTCGAAATACCTTTGGTGACCCTGCCAAACAAAAATAGTATATTATACAATTAGTAAATAAAGGACGGATTTAAAGCGAGGGCCGTAGATGAATCACGAGCAATTGAAGGTTGCTGTCTAACATGTTGAATACTGTATCTGTGCATCTCGCTTGCACACAGATGGTGTGAAGCTGGCTAGCTTGAACCACGGATAGCTATTCTTTAATAGTTTAGTAATAGCGATTAAAAAGTTTAAATTACTTATTGGCCGGATAAACAGACAGATAATTTTACATGCTAGATAGCTATTCGACAACTTAATTGAGGATTTAAAAATCGACCCTCAATCAATGTAATTTATATTTACATAATTTATATCGGCTATGTTTATTGACTTTCACGGTTTTTAGGGTTCTATACCCGAAGGCCAACGTCAGAGCCTTATTACTAAGCTGTGCCAGTGCGGCTCTCTTCCCTCACCGCAAACCCTTGCACATGGCGAGCGAAGTGAGCCCCGCTGTGCTTGTTGACAGTTCGTCTCAGTGCGGCCAACCGTAACCTTCATACAGAGTGGCGCGCTGTGTCCTGCTCTGTAGAACGACCCTGACCAGCCGTCAAGTTTTCTTTTACATCTACTAACCATAATATTAGGATAAAACAATATTTAGTAACAATTCCGTGCAAAACCTCCTCCGACAAGATCCAACAAAATGTGATTTGCGTGTACCGCCCGCCCTCCCACAAATTGCTCCCACTTGCAGCTCCCTTCGTAAAGTTCAGAGAGGCAACATCTCTGGCAGGACTCTGTCGTTGTTGCTTGGCGGTCTCAGTGTCAAAGTCGAGTATTGTTGTGGTGTCCTAATGATGTCTCGTGGAGAGACGAAACTAGTTGACGACTTACTTTTGATGAGTTTTTTCATTGTGTGGTTGGTGTGGTCTTTTGTTTTACAAATTAAGTTGTGTTCGTTCTTGGAGTTGGAAGGTAATTTACTGGGCAATTTTGTATTGCGCAAGTCTGTTCTTTACTTTCTCTGATTGCAAGTGGGATCAATTTGTGGGAGGGCGGGCGGTACACGCAAATCAAATTTTGTTCGATCTTGTCGGAGGAGGTTTTGCGCGGAATTGTTACTAAATATTTTATTTTATTTATAATTGTTTTATCCTAATATTATACAATGAATTTCGGGAAAGTAACGCCTGAATCTATTATTTATCTACTAACCAGCCTGAAATAGAGACAGTGGTCCCCCATCTGCGGGTGGTAGGGAGCCTTCCGCGGGGCAACACTGGTCACCCACTCGCCGGGTCGGTACGCTTCTGGTAACACTGCCGGGTCGGCGGGCTCTGCGGGGTCTGCGGTGGGTGGTTCTGTGCTTTGGCTTTGTGGTGCGTCGCTTGTGCTTGGAGCCAACCTGCGGTAAAGATGAAAGTTGAGAAAAATACATCGATCAATGAATATACAATAGGCAGAAGCCTTTATTCACAAAGAAAATTACAATAAAATAATAGAATTAAATTAGAACTAGTATTAACAATTGAGCTAACTGCAGACTTGCAAAAAATCAGGTATCTCAACTGATCCATATCAATACCAGTCGTCGCGTCCCCGCTACGCTGGCTGCATTGCCCCGCTGTATGACAATGCTGATGCGCTGCGACAGATACTCACCAGCTCTCGGGTCACGCGTCAAGAGACCAGATGCTTAGATATTTTTTTAAAAACCCGAAGAGCCAGCCATCACGCTCCGGTCGGTTACGCTGAATCGCGTCATCAAATGTCATGTTTACTATCTACTGGAGTGCTGTGTGTTGCCGGCTTAGAATTAGCACCATCCCAACTCTTCCCGCGGGTGTCTAGAGAGACGACTAAGGGATATCCACCGGGGGCGGGCAGCAGCGCCGTCTGCAGAACTATTATACCAACGAACTGCGATCCCGAACCCGCATGCCCAGCGTGGGCATTAGGGCTTTACCCCCATGAGATAAAAAGTCAGTAAGGCGCTTATCAGGGGGAAGCCTGCGTCCAGCAGTGGACCAATACAGGCTGTTGAGGGAAGGAGTGCATCGTTCAAGTTTTCACATCTAACATGTCTTGAGATTTAAATGCGTTACCTATCAGGCGGCTCCGCCGGCGTATCGGCAGTGGTGGGTTTAGGCGCGGGTTCCCTTCTCGCGGGCGCCCTGACGCCGGGCGAGTAGCGCGCGGGGCGGCGCCGCGCGCGGGCGGGCGGAGCGCCGGCCTCCCAGTCCGAGTATTGCGAGGAGGATGAACTGGAAACAGAATAATTAGGGTAGAAAATAATCAAACGGTTAAGTTATATCAAATACAGCGTCTTTATCGACCTCGGTGGATAACAAACATAAGCTGAGACTGGACCTGAGTAGCCGCGCACATAGTTAGGGAAAGACCAATTATTTTTCCCCTGGGGACTCCAATCTTAACGCTGCTGTTTACAATATGTTTTAAACTGAGATTCAAAGTAAAACTTTTAAATCCATCATGGTTATTAACACTAAAGTCATAGAGTAAAAACTCGCTGATGTCTCAGCAGAGGGATAGTGTCATTCAACAATTTGACAATTTGTGTAACCAAAAACCGATCTATGTGTGTTTTGACAGCACGTAAATACAGTGCTTTCACTCACACATTCGTATGATTGAATGTTGCAAGTGAATAGCATTTTCCCTAAAAAATTGGGTAACTGAAGCAAAGTTCCA
The DNA here is from genome assembly GCA_949316285.1 of Eupithecia subumbrata. Lineage (NCBI taxonomy): Eukaryota > Metazoa > Arthropoda > Insecta > Lepidoptera > Geometridae > Eupithecia > Eupithecia subumbrata. Next base: position 1,316,490 of record OX438637.1, on the reverse strand, counting down.
ATTAAAAAATAAGCCATTGTATTTTTATCACCTTAAATTTTATTTTCGATATTATCTTATTTCTTTTTTGAATTTTACGAAATATCAGCTGGTAGCTTTGGTTACTATCATTATTCCTAGGTCTAACGACAAAAAGGTTTTACTCCAAGTCCGCAAAGTAAGATGGGCTCCGATCGTGTTCGGAACAATAATTTAAATAGACGGTCAAGTGCGCGTTCGACCACGTGCAGTGTAAGTAATTGCACGGTTCATGTCCTATCTAAACAAACTTATTTACGTGTTTTACATATCGAACAACCTTAATAAAGTTATTTTCAACAAAATTTGTTCAAATTTTTCTTTTTACCCACCAAGTTACATATTTTAAGTTGATTAGTGTTGTGTATCGAGTAGATAATTTAATACCTACAATAGCGGGTAGACCTGTACGTCTCCGTTCACTAATAAACGCCTACCGGCAGTTGGCTCTGAACCTCCATGTTTTATTGCTACACCTCAATTAGGACTATTAGGTACTCAATTAGTGAAGTATATGGTAGCTGTGCAGTTTTCCTTTAAAATTCACACCACCTACGACCAGCATTTTTTCCACGAATAATAATGCCCAGGTTAGACAAGCACCTACACCGAACTATAACCAGGATTTCCTACGACTTCTTCAGCGTTAATAGTAATAATGTACAATTTTCTTTGTAAAATAGTAAGTTGAGTTTACAATATGAATATATTCAGAATTTCGTCCAGTGACAGAAATTCTAAAACTGTGATATTCCGTAGTAGCGTAGTTTGATTCCTAAGTCCTAACTTGAGTGAAGTTCACCCTCTCCTCAAACATTTTAATAATGTCCTCCTAGCCGAATTTCGACCACGGCGGCCAACCTCATCGGAGACTAGCCAGATACGCAGGACATATTATAATGCACAAGTGTGTGTGCAAACGTAGGTGCAGTCTCTGTTCCCTCAAAATCCGATGGGATGACAGATCGACACGACCGGGGAGAGGTCAGGCGCAGGACCAACGCTCAACGTGCTTTCCGAGGCACGGGTACTATTACTATTTTTATATACCTATACTATATAACAAAACCGGGGTATTTTTTCCCCAGAGTATAGCAACATTTTCACGAAAATGGTGGACAAAATTTTTAAATTTATTTATGAGTTTTGATGACTGTTTTAGGCAAAATTACAAATGTAATATGTGTATAGACCAGTGAAATGAGATATTTGCAGTATTATTTTTCTTGCTACTGGTGTTTAAATACCCTTTCACCGCACAACACATCATTTTTATATTTTTATGTGAGAGCTGCTTTCCGCGTCATTTCAAGTATTGTACTAACGGCTCAAAATGAAAATGTGACGTTTAGTCGCAATTTTTTAGACTTACCTCGTTTGTGTCAACTATCATTCTAAGCCTACTTCTTCTAAGACTAAAGTCATTTATAACGGGATATTTACCGTTCGTAGCAAAAGACAAAAAATTAGGGTAGATCGATATATCTTCCAATAACAACTCACTCGCAGTGCCGTCAGTTATTCCGTGATCATGGCGCATGTAACTGTGCCGGAATATTGGAAAGCTCAAAACTCATATCATGGTAAATATCCCGTTGTAAATGACTTTAGTGAGATCCAAAGGTTTGTGTTTTTCATTATCACATATATTTTTGTTTCCCTTTTTTGTATAATAATAATGATGATAATAATGTCCTCCTAGCCGAATTTCGACTACGGCGGCCAGTCTCTCGGAGACAAGCCAGATGCGCAGAACATATTATAGTGCACAAGTGTGTACGCAAACACAAGTGCACTCTCTGTTCCCTCATTCTCATAATCCGTTGGGACGTCAGATCGACACGATCGGGGAGAGGTTAGGACCAACGGCTTAACGTGCTTTCCGAGGCACGGGGGTGTAACACCGCCAACTTCCTGACTCCGGGCTTCTACTGTGAATTTTTCTTGCTAGAAAAACCCCAGTAACAACTATTGGCCCGACCCGGAATTCGAACCCAGGACCTCATAATCAGCGGTTGAACAAGCTGACCGTTAGACCAACGAGGCAGTCTTTTTTGTGTAAGTTGTGTGTGGCTATGAATAAATTCTTGTATTCTAATAGATTCAGGCGATACTATGCGGAAACATTGCAAAACATTAGAACGTAAATTTAGTAACAATTTCGCGCAAATTCTTTGCGCGAGGAGCTCAGAGGCATCACTGGCAGGACTCTGTCGTTGTTACTTGGATCTCAGGACCCCTACGGTTTATTAAAATGACATATATTTTGATTCGTAGGTTTTTACTAATTATTTGGTTCCTCTAAGCCAGTTTCATAACCTTCAATGCCACCACAATTTTCATTATGTCGCCGGATGCCGCGTACATTTCACGGTTGACGCGCCAGGTGCGTCACCGGCACTGGAATAAAAATTACGTGAACACGCAGGGCGAGTCAGTGGCACTGGACGTGTTAATAAGTGCGTAGTTTTCTTGTAAATAAACAATAACTTGATTTTTGCACTTACGCCGTTCCAAAAACGTATCGCTGTCTCGCTTCTATGAACGCGAAACCCTATGCATATCATTTTCATACATGGCGCGCAATATGGTCTCTTAATCAAGGGTCCATTAATCGCATTCAGTATTCAGTATTTTATTTATTGCCTTCATACAATCAGGTCTTAGTGATTAAGTGAGTTTATGTTAAGGGTCAGGCGACGGATGAATTTCCCATACAAACGTAGTACCAAAATGATTTGTAATTTGAGAATGTTTTCATCATGGTTTGCTATTATTTGTGTTAGAATAGTATTTATATAGGTTCCTGCCATAAGATTTTTTCAAAATACTTATCTACACAATTACTAAGATAACATTCATTCTTTGATGTAAAAATGCGAAGTGGTTTAATTTCATTTCAAAAAGGTATTTTGAAAAATAATTGTGGCAGGAACCTAGATAAATACTATTTTAATACAAATAATAGCAGACCATAGTGAAAATATGCTCAAATTAATAATCATTTTGGTATTACGTTTGTATGGGAAATTCATCCGTCGCCGGACCCTTAGGATCACAGTAGGTACCCATTTAGGGTGTTGCAATAGAAGACTGGCAGGTATCGGGCCTTTCTACTAAAGATGAATATAACTAATTTATAATTTAGTTTGCGAGTCGCTAAAAGAATCGCTGAAGAAGTCGTCAAGTTCGGAAAAACATTTTTTGTGAGCATCTCTTTCAGTTTGCTTTCGAACATGTTTTTTTTTCGAGACATTTTATGTTATCTGGGAGTATATTATAAATTTTTTACCGCCATCGATTTCGGGGAGGATTGGTGGATTTTTAATTTTGACTCAGGTTTCACCAGGTTGTGTTTATATCTAGTTTGGTATCGGCGGGGCAGGTCATTTATTTTTTGGGAAAAATTCTACGGGCACAATGACATAGGGTCAAGGTCAAACTTACCTAGACGGTGGTGTGAGGTCAGGGTCAGAATGCGAACTGTGATAGGAGCGCGACCCGCCCGACAGCCGCACGGAATAATCGCTGGTGTCGCTGTTCGATTCCGATTCGACGGGCTCGTCCACTCGGGCTATCTAAAACAAACAGGTACAGTCAAATTTATTCAAGTTATTGTTATACCGGCCTCTGCCCGTGACTTCGGTTGCGAGTACTTCGAGAGAACATACAAATACAAAATCGTTTATACTACACCTACTCGGAAAGTTGCCTATTCCTTTTCCATTTATAGAATAGAAAGTATGTCTTTGCAGGCCTATAGGAAACCGGGAGGAAAAACTCTATGGAATTTCATTTCTCACGTGTTTTAGCGGGAGGAAAAAGTGTATGGAAATCCATTTCTAACGTATTATTTTTTTTTTCCTAAAAGATCGGCCGGTAGCTATGGTTATTTTCGTTCGGTCAAACGACAAAAAGTTTTTACTCCAAGTCCATTAGGCCTCCTCCGATTTCCGAACAATATTTTGAAAAAAAGAACCCAAAGGCTGGCGCGATCAATGAGGTTTTACCAACATCATTGGGCGCAATAAGTTCTTCTAAATTTGAATTCATAAATAATTCTGCTTTTTATTTTCCTCGAAGGTGTAATTATATAAAGCACTATTTATCACTCGGCAGAAAGTGCGATTCCTACCTCGTGTGTTTTAAGGCCCTCGGCTGCGCCTCGGGCCCAAAACGACACACTCGGTAGGAATTGATCACTTTCTCGCCTTGGTGTAAAATGCACTATTATTGGATACCTTGTACATATTTAAAAACTAAAAACATAATGCAACGATACTGACGCTAAAAGTATAAAACTGTCGCGTTCAGTATCGCCCTCCTCTGGATAGAATGAAAACGATAAAAAATATTTACACTAAGTATTTAGCCTATGTTATCCTAATTTAATATTAGTTAGTAGATTACATAGTATTATTAGTATTCAAATTGAAAAATTACATACGACTGTTGTATAGTTATATTGTAGCGGTGAAGTGAAAAAAAAATTAAAGTGACGACCTCTGTGGCGAAGGTCCGCTTGCGACGTAGGAGGTTGCGGGTTCGATTCCCGTCTCGGAACTAATTTGTGTACGATCTGCAGAAATTTGTTCCGTTGGTCTGGGTGTTTTCTATGTATAATAAAAAAATAGCTATCTATGTAGTGTGTTGTATTAAGTATATCAGTTATCTAGTACCCATAACACAAGCTCTGCTTAGCTTGGGGCTAGATAATGCTGTGTGAATTGTCCAGCATTATTTATTTATTTATTTAAATTGAGAATTTTAGAAGGTACCTTCGAGGACATCTGTCTCATGAGAGTCAGGGCAACGAACATAATCTCGCGTCTGGTCTCGTGACGCGTGACCCGAGAGCTGGTCAGTATCTGTCGCAGCGCATCAGCATTGTCATACAGCGGGGCAATGCAGCCAGCGTAGCGACGACGCGACGACTGGTATTGACATGGATCAGTTGTGCTACCTGTAGATTGTCTGCAACAGTCTGCAGCTAGCTCAATAGTACGTACCGTAGTGGGGCCGCGGGGGGGACACTTACCTCACCGTGATCGCAGCCCTAGGCAATGAAGCCAGCGTAGCGACGACGTGACGACTGGTATTGACATGGATCAGTTGTGCTACCTGTAGATTGTCTGCAACAGTCTGCAGCTAGCTCAATAGTACGTACCGTAGTGGGGCCGCGGGGGGGACACTTACCTCACCGTGATCGCAGCCCTAGGCAATGAAGCCAGCGTAGCGACGACGTGACGACTGGTATTGACATGGATCAGTTGTGCTACCTGTAGATTGTCTGCAACAGTCTACAGCTAGGTGAATAGTACGTACCGTAGTGGGGCGGCGGGGTGGACGCGGCGCGGCCTGCTTGCGGCGGCGCGTCGGCGGCGCGTCGGGCGGCGCGGTGGAGATCATGAGCGGGCGGCGTCTCATCTCGCGGCGGTACCACGCGCCTTCCATTGCGTTTAGTTCAGCGCTGGGGAAAGAGACAGGTGACGTATCATTTAGTTAAGGTGAAGTGAGTGCCAAAACCAACGTTTTGACTGTGCAATATATTATTTTTATTGCAAGAAATTTAACCGAAGCATGCAGAGAGATCCATCTGAAATGTAGGTTGGTACCTACTATTCTTAGGTATTCGTTAAATTGCGAAGTCTCTAACCGGTACTTTTGGTACATATTTGTTGACAAACGTTCGAAACCCTCGGCGCGCGAGTTACACTCGCACTTGACGGATCTTGTTTTTTGATAAGCAACAAAAGTTTAGAATTCTAGTTAGAAAGTTATGGGAGTCGAAACACGATTGACAAAACTTGACTCCATTCAAAAAATCGTATCCTCGAAATCTTCATTTTTGCACAGATACTTCTTCGGAAAAAACAGTTTCATTGCATCATCATCGACAGCCGGATTTTACCCACACTGGGTATAAGCCTCCCGAAGTTTGTGCCATCCACCACGGCTAGTTAGTTTCATTTATTTATCATATTTCAATGAAATTTCATCTACGTGTTCCCTAATAAATACTTCAGTCGGTTATGGTTTTCAATTATATGTTTTATATATTCCGAAAGAGTATTATGTAGCGCTGTGTATGTGTGACATACTGTGCCAGTGCGGCCAGCGAAGCGAGCCGCAAACACAAACAGTGTCACGAACTGCGCTATCCGACGTTTTTGGCTATTTGACGACCTCCGTGGCGCAGCGGGCGAAGGTCCGCCTGCGACGCAAGAGGTTGCGGGTTCGATTCCCGTCTCGGAACAAATTTGTGTACGATCTGCAGAAATTTGTTCCGTTGGTCTGGGTGTTTTCTATGTATAATAAAAATATATCTATCTATGTAGTGTAAGTATTGTATTAAGTATATCAGTTATCTAGTACCCATAGCACAAGCCCAGCTTAGCTTGGGGCTAGATAATGCTGTGTGGCATTATTTATTTATCCGTTTAACATGGAAGCTGGTGGGATGTCAATACCTTCTCTCCTCTATCCGCTGCCTGTGGCGGGGCGCTAGCGGCGGCACCATGGGTCGAGTGGTGGTCGGCAGAAGGGGCTCCCCTCTCTGCCACGAGCCGGCCGTGTGTCTGACGCCTTCGTTTCTCCAGACGCCTCGGGCCTCGATGTTGTTCCAGCCATTTTCTCCTGGAACAAATATTTTTTATGTATGGTTTACAATCATTAAACTAAGATCAACACACTACCACGTACCACGCTGCATCTTACGTGAATGCGTGTTCTAACGTTGCTTGTAAGTATCTCCGTTTGTATAGAATCCAATGCATCCACGCGCGTACATGCAGATCACGCGCTCAAGCGCGGAGAAACATGCATGCCCGCGCGTAGGTGCGGGCGAGACGCAAGATATGCACACCGAGGCCCGCAGTGCCGTGCGTGATTTTGGAAGGGCTTGAATGAAATGAGTCAGAGCCGCCGTGAATCCACCTCGCGCCGAGGGTTTCGAAGTTAAATTTCTAACTTTACATTGACTGCCTCAGCGACCCAAAGGGGCGCGTCGCTCCGCCGCCAGATTCCTTAGATCCTCAAGTGTCTCATGGGTACTCTGTGTTAACGTTAGTGTCTAAAGCGTACCTTTAGGTTTCTAACGTTTCGACCTTAAAATCAAAATCTCTTTATTATGGAAATAAAGAGTTTTTGATTCTAAGGTAAATACAGTAAATTTACACTCAGAAAAGGTCAAATTATAAACTTAAACACTGACACGGAAATAAAGTGATACTTTTGATTTCTGTCGCTTATAATAAATAATGCTGGTCAATCCACACAGTATGTAGACTAAAGTAAAGAAGCGACGAAGAAACCTTTAGCCTGTTAGTTGTTATTTTGCGAGTTGGAGAAAAACCCGTCCCAAGCTTTTTTTATCCTCTAGTTAATCTGATTATGTTTGATTATGATATATGAGATCGAGTATATGACGACCTCTGTGGCGCAGCGGGTGAAGGTCCGCCTGCGACGCAGGAGGTTGCGGGTTCAATTCCCGTCTCGGGACAAATGTTTGTACGATCTGCTGATATAATCAGTTATCTAGTACACATAACACAAGCTCTGCTTAGCTTGGGGCTAGATAATGCTTTGTGAATGGTCCAGCATTATTTATTTATGTAAGCCTTTTTGCACAGCAAGGTTTTGACAGGTTACGATGGTCAGACCTTGGATCTACCTCGCTATCAAGAATCAAGAATCAAGAATTTATTGGTAAATATTAAATTACACGTCAAAATACAATTATAAATAACACATGATCATTGCAATTACATTATTATAAACTTATTTCCGAAATTATATTAGATCACTTATTAATTAATTAATCTTATCTGCTAACTTAGGTAACTATAAATATTCTTCGCTTCCTATGGATTAATTTTATTATATTTTATTGCTTAGTATTATTATTTTCTTTGCATCTTGGCACGGGGACTGTATTCTACAGTTCCGGTGACTCTAGGAACTCCCCGAAGCTGTAGAACACTTTCCCCAGTATATTAGTAGCTATTATGAGTTCACACCTAGACAGACCCAGCTTTAGCTACAACGAAATATTTTATTGCTTATTTATTTATATTAGGGGATCTTTCAGCACAATATACATAATAGCGATGTGTGAAGAGACAGTTGGCTATAAACAAGTTCCCACTTATAGAAATAGTATAAAATTTAACAAAATACACAAAAAATAGTAAAACGATTAATATTGGCGTTTACCATAATACATATACTTAAAGTATAGTTAGGAAGAAAATTATAATATAATTAGTATTTACAATTGAAACAATTGAGCTAACTGCAGACTGTTGCAAACAATCTACAGGTAGCTCAATTGTAGTAATACTATAGTAATAGTTAGGTAGGTACATAATATCTGGTATAGTTTTATACTATCTGTTGTTAAAATAATAATTATATCTGATATCGTTCACTCATTTATCATCTAATCTATTTAAATTTATTGAAGAAGGAATAATTGTACTAGGAATACTACCGTTGAAGAGGTCAAGGTCAATTTCAATATCCTAAAGGTTAAATTTTTTTCTGGCTTTGTACAAAAAACTATTTTGGCGGTAATTAGTCGATACTAAAGGAAGATGGAAAAGATTGGTTTTCCGAAAAGATCTGTTCGGAACATAGAAATTAATTTTGCTCAGCAGCTGGGGACAATCTATAGTAGATGATAATATCTTTCCCAAATACATCTGCAAAATCACGCCTTAGATACAGTGTATGCAGATACTGTTTGGCACAGTTACGAAGGTAGTCGGACTCATTCGATCGTAATTTAAAGTGACTAAGGAATTTTCATTTTCGATTCTATCTATGTAGACAGAGTACTTGGCGTTCCAGGCCCTCAATTAAAGTAGCGAATGGCAATGGGGAAAGCAACATTGGTGACCATTTTGACAGCCTTAATGGTACTAAATCTTATAAAACTTGAATAGGGGCAACTTTTTAGCTTAAATATTCCTAATTTCAAGTTTCAAAAGATTTGGACAGCGCTATCTATGTAGACAGAGTACTTCGGGTTCCAGATCTGGAAGGCATATTCCAAGTGGCACCGGATATATCTCCTATAATCAATAATCAATAATAATAATCAATAATCATTTATTTCGTTAATAATCAATAATCAATAATAATAATCAATAATCATTTATTTCGTTAATTTCAAGAATAACACGTCATATTTGTTTTACTTACAGAACACAATGTTTACATATGTACCTAAGTACGTATTGTAGGTACTTTAAATTAACTCAATTTAATTAAAGTCTAAAAGAAGAGAAATAAATACTGATTAAAATTATAGGTACACTATTTAAACTAACTACACTTTTAAAATAAATTCCGTTTCATTTCAAAATAATTAAAATATTAAAAATATAAAAATAAATATTACAAATAGTTTATCTACTAACAAGATAGATATTACAATAAGTCGCTTTTACAGGCTAAGAATTCTTCGTAGCTGTAAAAGCTGTGTTTTGTTATTTGATTGTTCTATTATTGGTCTGGGCAGAATAACAGCGCCTTCTGCGGCCCAAGCACGGGGATTGTTGTCTCTCACAACAGTTGGCATTATGCTGAGCCTAGGCCCATTTGCTACTGCAGGACACATTGTTTACCTAGGTACCTACTTATTGCTAAATATTGTTTACCTACATCGTTTGTTAAATGTACCTACTTTGTACTATGTACGTACTTATTTTGTTAAATGTACTTGTGTTCTGAATTATTTAATTTAATATTTTATGTTTACTGTGTTATGTAAATGTGTGTGTTGTGGCAAATAAATAATATGTCTATGTCTATGTCTAATGTCTATGTGTTTAGCGAGCCAGTGCTTCAGTTTGTTTTTGAAGGATGTGAGGTATAGTTACCTGGAGGAGATCTCTCGGCCGCCAGCACTTGTATCATATGATCGATTCTGTTCCGGGTGACGTCAGCGTGCGGGATCAGCTGGCTCAGCGTGAGGTTCTCCCTCCCCGGGACGAGGCGCTGGTACATGGGGGGGTGGGGGGCCCCCTCCACGTCCACCAGGAAGGGGGGCGGCATCAGGTGCGGGGGGGTTTCCGTTTGCTCGTCTAGGGCGCCGCCTTGCGGGTCGCGGACTGTGGAGGAAGGTTGATTTAGTTTTATGTCATTTATTACAGTGGAATTGTTTCATCTGACAGCCATTGATCTTTTATCATCATAATCAGTCTATGCTTGCCCACAGCTGGACATGGGCCGCAATGAGCGCAATGTATGACAGTATTCCAGTGTTCCGTCGAGAGCTATGAGAGGATATCATGTCGATAGCGTTCCCCCCACAGCAGAATAGGTACCCTGTCCTGGCCAAGTCCCAGCAGTAGCAGGTGTCTGCGACTTTCGGAGGCGGCTACGAGCGCAGCCGTCAGCAGCCCTTTCAGCGTCGAAGATGGAGATAACAACCCCCACAGGAGTATACCATAATAGAATAGAATAGAATATAATTTATTTCGACACGACACACATACATATAAAACAAACAAACAAACGATTAGGAGCTAAATTACATGCAAATGTTGACCGTCAAATCGAGCTTTGCCCCCATGACCCTGTGCCGAAATAGGCATTGGCTCAGCATGTGTTGAGCGGTTGCCGCTCAGCGCTGTTTTTCAGCCAAAAACCTTTAAGTTGGCGTTACGGACTAGTCGGTGACAAGCTTTTAAAACAAACAAAACAATATTAAATAGGTAGGTTTCTAAACATAGGTAATAAAAGAGGTTTAACTCTTATTTTTACACCCCGCTGTTGGTAGGTAGGTCTCGGGTCGGTCTAATATATTATGCACTGGCCATAAGCAAGGAACATAGACACATACTTAGCGGCTTGCGTCCCCACAGCAGTATACCATAGGACATTAGGCAGTAGAAATATGCGAAGTGAACAAACCTAGCGGTCTATAGTCCGTGTGGTAGAACAGCTCAGTGGGCAGAGTCCGCAGAAGTCTGTGTCCTTGACCGAGTCCCAGCAGTAGGTGTATGTGGCTCCCCACAGCAGTATACTATAAGATATTAGGCAGTAGAAATATGCGAAGTGAACAAACCTAGCGGTCTATAGTCCGTGTGGTAGAACAGCTCAGTGGGCAGAGTCCGCAGAAGTCTGTGTCCTTGACAGAGTCCCAGCAGTAGGTGTATGTGGCTGCCCACAGCAGTATACCATAAGACATTAAGGAGTAGAAATATGCGAAGTGAACAAACCTAGCGGTCTATAGTCCGTGTGGTAGAACAGCTCAGTGGGCAGAGTCCGCAGAAGTCTGTGTCCTTGACCGAGCCCTGGCAGTAGGTGTCCATGGCTCCCCACAGCAGTATACCATAGGACATTAGGCAGTAGAAATATGCGAAGTGAACAAACCTAGCGGTCTATAGTCTGTGTGGTAGAACAGCTCAGTGGGCAGAGTCCGCAGAAGTCTGTGTCCCTGGCCGAGTCCCAGGAGTAGGAGGTGTCCGTGACTGTCGGAGGCGGCGAGGGCGCAGCCGTCTGCAGCCCATTTAGCGTCGAAGATTGCTCCGTCGCCCTAGAGGTAACGGAATAAGTGGTTTAAGGTTTGTTAATTTTACCGGTGTCGGGAGACTTTAGTTAGGGGGTTGAAATACGGGAAATTTCATTGACAAATCACTATCCTTATTTTTTCAACCTCCAAAGTAAAATGGCAGCCATTTTTTTGTTTGGTCTAGTGGATTAAGCTATAGCATTTTCAATTTCCATTTCATAAAAGACCGAAAGAGACGACCTCCGTGGCGCAGCGGGCGGGAGTCCGCCTGCGACGCAAGAGGTTGCGGGTTCGATTCCCGCCTCGGAACAAATTTGTGTACGATCTGCAGAAATTTGTTCCGTTGGTCTGGGTGTTTTGTATGTATCATAAAAAAAATCTATCTATGTATATAAGGTATTAAATATATCAGTTATCTAGTACCCATAACACAAGCGTTGAGTAGCTACTTACAGCTTGTACTTAGAGGCTAGATGGTGCTGTGTGGATTGCCCAGCATTATTTATTTTATTACTTGTTTTACATTTTGATTACAATGTCGATAAGATTTACCGTATTTCGGGGGGGGGCGGGGGCTGGGGACAGATACACTGTATATAAAGAGACAGATCGACTTATTCTATTAGTCAGACGCAGTAGAATATTTCGTTTGCTGGAGCGAGTTGGGCTGGCGGAGGCTTAGTTCATTTTATTTTCCCCTGCAGAAGTTTGCAGAAGTTTGTAAGTATGGATGGATGGATGATTGTTACTCACGTAAAAACTACTGAATGGATTTTAATGATCTAGCTTATACATCAGAATAACATAATAGCATAGGATAGTGAGTGATTTGGTTCTCTGTAAACTTCTATCTTCTTTAATAAATAAATAAAGAAATAACACATATGCTACAATTTATAAAGATATTGTGTGAATTGTCCAAAATATGTATGACGATAAGTGTCAAGTAAGTAGGAAAAAATTTAACATCTGCCAGCTATTCTGGCGTGCGCTGCCAAAACCGCTAGAGTTACACAAATGTAATGAATGTTTATCACACTAATATTATAAATGCGAAACTTTGGATGGATGGATGGATGGATAGATGGGTGGATGTTTGTTACGTCTTCACGCCAAAACTACTGAACAGATTGAGCTGAAATTTTGCATCAGTATAGCTCTGTGTACTTTTTATCCCATAAAACAGTTCCCATGGGATAGAAATAACCTTTGAACGTTTCCATAGAAACAACGCGTGCGAAGCCGCGGGCAGAAACTAGTATAGAAATAAAATAAATAAATAATACTGGACAGTATAATATAGTGTGACTCACCTGCCCCGGTATGTGGTTATGGAAGTTGGCGATGGGTTTAGCGCCCGGTGCGTCCCACACAAACAGCTGACCGTCATGACCCGCTGATAGTAACACTCCTGAAAGAAAATTAATCATTAAATAATTAATTATTATTTATCGCGTATCTATTGTTATTATTTTAGAGGAAATAATAACAAATGGTACGCAATAGAAAAACTATAGAGTGTATCATTTCAAAATAAATTTATTTCAACTTTTGATTATCTAAACTATGTCGGTACGGGCCTTATTTTAGAGTTTTCTTTCTCCGTATATTATTATTTTCGCCCAAAGTTGAGCTAAAATCGGTGTTGAAACACGAAAGTTTAGAAGCTTGTATTTTTTTAATTAATTCTTTTTTTACGGTTTCGGGTGCATACAGACATAGATAATGACGAGATAAATTAATATTGTCCTTAGTTTTGGATGGTCAACATCAAACAGCGTTGTAGTTACCCTTCCACGTTTGTATGGAGAGATGAGCGACTCGTTTAGTCTTAAGGTAAAAATCCGGTTTCATCATCATTCGTTCAGCCACAGTAGATATATATACAGTAGTTGCACTCCATACTAGAGCGCCCGAATCGACGCACGCACACATAAGCGTCATTTACACGGCCGCTAACCTATCTTCGCAAGACAAATCTATCCAGTGTCACGCCGCGCGCCGCGCAGACTGGTCGCTGCGCTGGACGAGTTTGTTGTGCCGCGACGCCCGCGCTTTCCGCCCCCGTTACGATACCTCAACGTTGCAAAGTGCGCGACGAATAATAACTTTAATAATGGCGGCGTCACGACAACGAGTATACTGCAGTGTTTACGGGTTTAAATTCAACGTTGGTTAAACTAACACTGACATTTTTTTAACTTCCTGCGAATGCTGAAAGGTAAAATAAATATTGCTTTTTTATTAGTTTTACCACGTTTTAGGGTTCCGTACCCGAAGTATAAGTAATGTTACTAACAAATATTAAATATTGATGTATCACTATATATTTTTTATTTTACCTACCAACTTATTTTGCGGTCAAAATGTAGGTATTCTACATCAAACATAGAAGACCTAATTTTGGTACGGAACCCTTTTTTGTTTGTCTCTTCGGAGGTGGGTGATGGACAAATGATAGGTAGGTAGGTACTATCATTAAAATTTATGGGAAATTCTGCTATGTATTTAATGTAAAATGTATCTAGGTATATATTAGCTTTTAGGGCCCTTTTCCTGTCATGCGTTTTTGCGCCCGCGTGCGATTCTCGACCGCGTGCATGTCAAAACACGCTCCGGGCCACACACATCACATGCGTCCTGTACACATTTGACGAATGCGCTGGGCCAGCATGTTGGGCCAACTGATCGGATTGCGTTCACACATTAGCGTACGATCATTCCGCATTGGTGCTTCAACCAAGAGTGATTTTGTGGATGATTTCATTTTATTCTCAATTACGTACCTATGAATAAACAATAATGTAAACATGAAATGAGGAGTTTTGTAGGTACCTGTACATACCTAGGTATGTTTTCTGATAGATAAACTTACTGATGGGTGGGAACATGGTACCTACCTACCTAGGTATTTATGAAAACACTACAACACGCAAATGACTGCTAGGTTTCAAATAGTAGGTAGCTAGGTAAGGTACTTCTGTTATTTAGACACTAACTTTCCCACCTATAAATTTGGTTTATCTACCGAGGTAGGTATTTAACTTGCTTTGATACTTACTTTGTTTTTGTTTTTATGTAGTGTATTTTTCGGGTTCCATACAATCGGTTCATTTCGATAAATTTATATGAAATTTAAAGTTTCGGAACTTGTTCATTAAATCATCGTAAATCTCACACGGATGCAATACGACTGTCATTTATATCATAAAATTCAACAACAGGGCCTTTAGAACTGATCGCAATAGACGCAAGTATTTCTCAGTAACTAACTTGTAATTAATAATTTACTAATAAATAAATCATTAAATTAACATACCTAATGATGTCGATTCTGTTGTTTTAGGATTCCTAACTTAAATTTTACGATTTCTAAATTTTCTGAGTTAGGTTGGTCTAAAAATTATGGTATTCTCTTTAAAAATCCTAAAAATACCTAATTAGAACGTGTTTGAAAATCGCAAAACCTGTCTGAGTTGAGTAGTTGGTGTTGCTGTAACAAAATAAATATTTTTTCTATAATGTTGCTAGTTTTCACAATATTTATGAAATGAACGAATGATTTGACGATTTGACACTGACATAACTACACAATGGCCGCAGTGATACAAAATTCAGTCAAATAAAAAAAAAATACCTACATGTTTGTTTTGTATCCATCCATGTTTGTTTTGTAAAGTACCTACATAATAAAGTCCATTCCATTGGAAAATTATTTAGTAGGCATTCGATTTGCGTAATAGTAAAAAAATTTGTTGTGTGCGACCATGCAACGGCCCCCCGCACGAAAGCGCAGTAATCTCCGCCAAAAGGACCTACTTTTGGCGAGATTACATGCCAACAAGGAGATGGCGCGAGGTTAGTAAACTAAATTAAATTTTAAATTAATTTTTCAGATAACTGTGATCCATACTTTTATGAAACAAAGCAATTAATTTAAGTGTGGAACAAATTACTCAGATTCAATTTCAACATAGGTATTTTTTCAGAAAATCAAGCGGACCCTGTGGTGGTAGAATTTTAGGCGAATTTGGCGGAGGAGCTGAACCGATTGGGGTGCGAAAGAACTGCTCAACAATGGCAGCATGTGAGTAGCATGAATGATAATAAGAAAATCAGTGTCTTCGATGTAGATACACAACACAGTTTTACAACCATAATAATTTATCTCTCTATTTTATTTCATAGATATGGAACAACTGGGTGGTAAAAACTAAGGCAAGGGCAAGGAGGGCCAGATCCACACTCAATGGCACAGGAGGTGGACCTGCTGGGCCTGAACTTAGTCATGAGGACAACAAAGTCCTCGAGATTATTGGGTCAGCCTCAGTAGATGGTTTTTGCAACCTAGAGGTGGTAAGTTGTTTCATTTATTATTTACTTACATATGTATAGAAAGATGATCACTTGTAATTATAAGCAAATTTTCAATTTATTAGACATACTTTTTGTATACCATGCCAAATAAAACACGAGTACAGATGATAGATGACAGGATGATTATAGACTTCCTTCCCTAAATTTATCAAAATAGAGAATAACTCAAGAACTGTGAACTTGATCTTATGATTTCACCTTGTTCTTGTTCTAACAGTCCTGCCTTTTACAGGGTCTGGTTCCTTTGCCACCACTGGTGCCTTCATCACCACTGGTGCCTTCATCACCACCGGTGCCTTCATCACCACCCGTTATGCTGCCTGTAACAAATGAGCAAAGGGACCGTAGCCGCTCCCCAAGATCACCTCGTCGGAGGGCCATAAGGAGTCCTCAACCTCAACGCAGACGCCGCCTTAACAGGCCTTCTCGGACTCCATTCAATCAAAGCCTGATTGAAACTTTAAGTGAGAATGGTAGGCTACTGGCAGAGAGCATAGTAAGGGCTGCTGAAATTATAGCAGAAGCAATTACTACAGCTGTTCTGCCAGTAGTAATTGAGCCAACTGAGGAATAAAGCCATTTAAAGTTACGATCAGGCTTATCAGTATTAGAAGTAGACCGAGAGGGCTTGTCAATTACTCCATCCGCCAATGTCCCCCAAAACTACCACCACCTTAGTTCCCATTAATTGTTGATTGTATATTTTATATCTAGCATGTACCTAAGTCTAATTGTTTTGTTTTGTGTATCTATATTCTGATTAGTTTTAAGTTTGTTGACCATTTCTTTATATTTTACTAGTTACTGCCTGCGGCTTCACATGCGCTGTTTCTATGAAAACGTTTAAAGGTTATTTCTATCCCATGGAAACTGTTTTGTGGGGTAAAAAGTAGCCTATGTTTGATTCCAGGCTCAGAGCTACATCTATGCAAAATTTCAGCCCGGTTCAGTTGTTTTGGTGTGAAGACGTAACAAACATCCATTCATCCATGCATCCATCCAAACTTTCACATTTCTAATATTAAGTTTGATTATTTGATAAGTTGATTATGAGTAAAAATTGGACTGATAGTTTTAAGGTATTATATTTGATAAAAATACAACTTTTAAAATCCAAATTAGTTTTCTTTGTTTAACCAAAGTGATTTGTAATCAATATTTGGCGAATTGCCCTTGCTTCTGTAAGAATGTCTAGCCGGTTTGCATCCTCAACTGGTTCTATGTCTTCCCCATCTTCATTTGCTTCATCATCCACATCTGCAAAAGGTTACCATGTCTAATATATTGTAATAATTTGTACTTATTATGCTTTTAGACTGTAATCCTTACCAGAAAACTGATCCTTATACATATTGTACAAGGTACAGCAAGCTATTATAATCTTAGCAGATTTGTCAGGCTTGTAGTGGAGGCACCTGTGGCGGTGTAAGCATCTAAATTTATTTTTAAGCCTTCCAATGGTCATTTCCACAATGTTTCTCGCCCTTATATGGGAAGCATTGTATGCTTCCTCTGCAAGACCTGTGGGGTTCGTCACCGGTATCATCAGCCATGGTTGCAGAGGGTAGCCTTTGTCACCTGAAAGAAACAAATGTATGTAAACATGATGGTAGTGTTTTAATTACTAATATGTGCATGAAGAAGTTTTTATATTAGATATCTTAATAGGTATATACCTAGAAGCCATTGTCCTCTCTCCCCTTGCACATACTTTTCTCTTAGATGGCAATAAACCATTGATGCTCCCCATATAGCAGCATCATGTGTAGAACCTGGAAAATTGGGATTTATCCCAATAATTTTTCCACTCCCACTGCACACCTAAAAATTTTTATAGACATGTTAGTTAAAACAAAAATTTCAGGCAAATATAAATAAAAATAGGATGTGATGAAATAACATCTGCAATTATATTGTAGCACATACAACATCAGTAAAGAACCTAGGTACTCACAATTTGACAGTTAACACTGTAAAACCCTTTCCTGTTATAAAACAGATTGCCCGGAGCAGTTGGGTGACTTATTGGAGGTTTAGCTATGGCCACATGTGTTCCATCGACAGCTCCTAAAGTGTTAGGCATATTGTAAAGTTCTAAAAATCTGAAACAAACCAATAATAATAATTTATTTAATGCAAAATATGTTAAATATTGTAGATAGGAAGTTCAGGTTTTACAACTAAAAAAAACTTACTCTGCCTTGGCCAAATCTTTTTCTGTTTCAGTCTTGGGGAACTTTATGTAGACAGGAGCCAATTTGTTATTGATTGCATCAACCACCACCGCTAAGCATCTGCTCATCGTTGGTTGACTTTGGCTCAATAAATTATCCTGCCCGATAGAAGTTTGGTAACTCCCTTGTGCAAAAAATTTTAGAGCTGCTAAAACCTAACAGACAAAAATTCAAGTATTTAAGATAATTATACAAGATAGGTACCTAGTAAAGTGAAAAAATTAAGTAAAGTAGGTACTATTGTGATAAGGTTGGTAAGTACCTTGTAGTAGAGGCTAGTTTGTAGAAAAGTACACTACCTTTATTGCTTTTGGGATAAACCCTTCTTCGAGGCGAGGATCATCCAGTGTGTCTATAATAAAACGGGCACCAGACCTTGGCACCCGAAACATTTTTTTGAATTTCTCTTCAGGCAATTCAAAGGGGTTGGAACAGTCTCTCAAATTCTCTAGTCTTAACCTTTCGCGATAGTGCCTGAAAACAGAAATAAACTGCGATGTTGGTTTTTGCCTGCCTCCTTTAAAAATCCAAACATTAGTGTGTGCGAGGTTATGATAGATTGATAAATTTCATTTTTCTCTACACAGCAAATCGAATTTTTCAATTAGGTACTTATGTAGGCACCTGGTTTTATGTTAGAAGTACCTAGGTACAGCAATAAAACTCTAGGCATGCTAGATGAAACCCGTGAAGATGGCTAGGTACCAAACAAGCAGAAGTAGGTACACACCTTTCCCTCAAATTCACCACTGCAGCTACCACAAAATCCATGTTTCACTTTACACAAAATAATCTGTCCGTTTTTCACCAGATCTGTGCCAAAAACTTCTTGAGTCAAACAATCCAGCGAAATCGTCAAATAACTAATGTTTATAACCATAGGTTTTTGGAGTGAAAGCATCGAGCATTTTGCCTATAAATTATAATCATGACCAAATTAGATGCCTCCTAAAATTAGGTTGACGTTTCTAATCTTAGCTAAAATGTACTGCAAAGAATAGGGGTTTAGATATTTTATCTAAGTTGAGTTGTTTTAGACCTGTCAACTTAATTTTAAACCTGTCAGTCTAATTTTTCAAACATAGAATAGCTTTCGTCTATTTGACATTCCTAAATCCTAATTTAACCTAATTTTAGCTAATTCTTAAACAACAGAATCGACACCAATATCTTTCATTCCTAAACTCAAATAACACACATTCAATAAAAATATACACCTCTGTTTTACTTTTTGTAGGTAGTAGGTACCAACCCTAGCGCTCCGCTCAACTGTAGGTATAAAGTTCAAGGAGACGGCTGAGTCACTCTACTGTATATTTATCTTCTGTGGTTCAGCCATGACACTACTGCGGTTTTTCTGCTTTTACACGCCAGCTTAGTTTTCTCACTTGTCCCTATATTTTTAACCTTAAAAAAACTTAAAAAAATGTTAATTACAAAATGTAATTAGTCGTGACGAATTTTTAAATGATAAATTATAAATAGTTGTTAAGTTTTTGCATGGGTAGATTAAATGCATGCCATCTCTCTACCTAATTTGCATACCGTAATCGGTCAAACATGTTGTTTCACCTATATTTTTGTCATCTTTTATACACATCAGTCACATCACTAAGAAGTCAGTCGATACTATAATAAATAATAAAATAAATAAATGTTTATTTTCTCTCACAAAGGTATCTTATATATAAAGCTTACATATTTATAAATCAGCTTAGGCTAGGTCGTGTTAAAGCTATTGGTGGGAGAGTAAAAACAGATTCCTTAAATGCTTATCTACCTGTGTTGTGAGAGACTGGTGCCTGTTAAAGGTTTATGAAAAACCTGTAGCACAGGTCACCAGTGTTACTCATTCCGTGGGAGGTAAACAAGTAAATTACTCAAGTTATGTAAAGTAGCAAGGTGAGTTACATAGTAAGTAGGCTTAACATAGTAGTCATCTAATAAAAATACAAAAATCAAAACAATAAAGGTAAGGCTATAATACATAATACGAAAGGTATCTGATAACGTCCAGCATTGGAGCTGCTCTCCCGAGGCACCAGTCTCATGGGAGTCTGGGCAACCGGAGAACAGTGTGTGAGTGCGTGTGTGTTTGTGTGTGTGTGTGTGTGTGTGTGTGTGTGTGTGTGTGTGTGTGTGTGAGGGTGTGTGTGTGTTGACCGCCTGAAGCACCCCTCCAATCCTCTAGCAAGAGCTCTCGTACAAAACCCGATCAGAACAAAGCGGTTGAGAAGGAGCCACATTCTGTACAACATATTACTGGAAGGAAGAAGGACTACAGAGTCCTAATCCTAAATGACAGCACCGCACTCAACAAATTCGCTTATAGACCATGTCTGATCGAGATGCACAAACAAAAAAAAAATCTTTTATACACATGTTTTCTGCAAATAAATATCTTTATCTAGCCATGTTTCATGAAAATCGGTCGGGGGGATATTTAAATTTTTAATTTTGTTCTTATTTCTTAAATTAATAGCTGGTTAAGTTCTCACCTGGTAAAAACGGATGAGCTTCTAACACATATGCCTCATCCCGATGTCCGAGGAGCGTGCTGACTTGCATGCAACTTCGCGCGCACCATACCTGTGGACAAATACACTTACTATTAATCATCTATATATATAAAAGAAAGTCGTGTTAGTTACACTATTTATAACTCATGAACGGCTGAACCGATTTGGCTGAAAATTGGTGGGGAAGCAGCTTAGAACCAGGAGACGGACATAGGCTATGTTTTATCCCGGAATTACCACGGGAACGGGAACTACGCAGGCGAAGCCGCGGGCAGCAGCTAGTTATAATATAAAAATAAATAATGCTGGACAATTAACACAGCGTTATCAAATCATATCAATAACTATTTCCATAAAAACAATAAATGTACACTTTGAAAAGGTCAAATTATAAAACTAAACACTGACACGGAAATAAAGTGATATTTTTGATTTCTGTCGCTTCGGTATGTAGACTAAAGTAAAGAAGCGACGAAGAAACCTTTAGCCTGTTAGTTGTTATTTTCGAGCAGGAGCAAAACTCGTCCCAAGCTTTTTTATCCTCTAAATAATCTAATATTTTGTAGTAAGCCTTTTTACAAAGGATATGTTTGACAATTTGTTTGAATTTATTTATTGATAATTTTTGCAACTCACTTGGAGTTTTGTTGTAGAAACGTATACATTGCCCTTTAAAAGATACATTTATCTTGTGTAGCCTAGTTGTGGGCACAGCGAGTTTATCCTTATTTCTAGTATTTATATTACATATGTATGTCGCTATTTTTAGGGAATAGACTGATATTTCTATGAGTGTACAACAAGTTTTCATAAATATTTTGACATGGTCATTAAGTTATCTAGCCCCAAGCTAAGCAGAGATTGTTTTATCGTTACTATATAACTGATATACATACTACAAGGATAGATATTATTTATTTTACATAGAAACGTCCAGAACACCCGGAACAAATATCTCAGTCACAGATATTATAATACTATACTAGTCTCAGTGGACCAGATAGGTCGGGAACAGTTCAAAGGAGATCTCCCTCTGTCTCTATTTGAGGGAAATTCCTTTACCTCCAAACGCTTATTAGGGATTCCTATGTCCAGCAGTGGACTAAAGGCTGATTGATGATAAAAATCTTACCCGAATAGTGCAATCGGACACCGCTGTGATGACGTACGCGTCGCTGCTGTCCCAACAAACCATCGTCACCTGAGAAAAATAAACAGTTATAATTTATTGTTTTGAAAATGTAGGAACCAAATTTAAATTTCTTGATATTTACACTGTTTTTTAAACGACGACAAAACGGAGAAGGTTCTAAAGTTTTTTTATGTATGACCACGCATAACTTTTTAAGTTTTGCGGGTCAAATACTTATAACTAGTGAGTAATTTTTAAGGGTCTACGACATCATTCTCTACATATACTATCTCTCTACATATACTATATTAACCCTAGCTCACTAACCTTAATTTCGAGTAACGTTATCACTAACCATTCGTAAATTTTACGACGACTTAAAACATCAATATTTTGTTATTCAGTTTTTATTAATGAGACAAAACAACCATAATTAGAACGTTTAGCCTTCTCTGAGTAAAACTTAAGGGTCTATTTCGAAAATAACTTATAAGAATAGTAAGTAGACCCATAAACAATATGCTCCCTGCAAATCGCTTGTTTGCTGCCTTACAGAAGTTCAAGGTCTTATTTTTTTTTTTGAAGGATATTAACTGCAAGTTTTAAAAGTTCTGGGAACACCTTGAATGGCTTACCTGAAAACCATAAGTATTCATGATTTCACCGATGATTTGGCTTCATATTTGTGTGCAAAGTTACAGTCTGAATTTTCGATAACTCGTTATCTCTCGATTCAACATATGTGCATCCGCAATAAGTGACTCCAGGTCTCTAATAATAAAATTTAGGAAGGTATTAGAAACGGGTGGGGTGGCAAAGGTCGGGAACATACCGAAACACTAAATGCTCCAGGTACGCCTCGTCATTTTTACGAATGGTTAGTGATCTAGGGTTAATAAATACGAATTTTCAAAATCGGTACATAATTCACGGAGAAATTGACGAACATATAAACATACATAATATAGTATACCGGGTGTTTTTTTGAGCAGGGCGGTGATGGCCAAGTCCGAAACCACGAGAGTTAGAGAAAATTCGTGAAAGGAGTCATGCCCTCGATTTATAAGAAAACAATAACTGCATATTTATTTTTTTTTTGTTAGGTAAAACTGAGTTAGAGATATGTATTAGAAGTAATTTGAAAAATTTGCTTTTTCCTTTCATTTTTAGTAATACATTTCTTTGCAAAGATTGATCCTTATCAGCAACAAAATCCATTGGTTCAATAATACAGGATGTCTTTTTTTATCTTTCGTGTCCATTTCCGTCAAAAGTAAAAGGTTTAAAAAAAACTAAATGTGCAGTTATTGTTTTCTTATATATCGAGGGCATAACTCTTTTCACGACTTTCCTCTTAACTCTCGTGTTTTCGGACTTGGCCATTACCAACCTGTAACCTTTTTTGAAGTGGGTTAAAAATGTAACAACAAGTGTAACACCCAACAGAAGATTGCAAAGTTTTGTTTCCTAATAAATTGAATCAAACTTTTTGCCTTCTGTTGGTATCAGGATCACTAGAAACACAAACTCGTAATCTTGACATCAGGTGCCTCGTTGTGTTAATGTTGCACTGTTCATAATACACAAGCTATGTTAGCTTGCATACGGTGTGCCAGTGCTATAGAGAATATTATTAAAATATTAAATTAGTTTAGCCAGGGCCGGATTTAGGGCAGGGCCTCTGGGGCTACAGCCCCGGGGCCTCTACAAAAGAGGGGCCCCCACTATAGAAACTTAGGAAAAATAATTTTTAGATTCCGACTAGTAAACAACTTTTCCTTTGATTTTTTTTTCACTGTTTTACTTTTACCTGCAGTACTTTGTACAAACATGATTGATTATGTACAGAAATGATTCCTCTATAAGTGAAAACTCTTAAGCTTAAATTGTACCACCACTGTTTCTACACATTTAAGTTTTTCAAAGCTGTTCGTTTTCCACATAAATAATTAAATAAATATTTGTTCACTCCAATCAGATTATCAGTAAACTAAAAATATAAAATGCTCGGAAGGATCCGTTCATTATCACTTATAATTATTATAAAAATAATTATTAAAAACTCGACTGATTTTTTTTTTCATTTTATTTGGAAAATAATTTGGGGCCTCCACTCCTTTGTTGGCCCGAGGCCTCCAGGCCTCTAAATCCGGCCCTGAGTTTAGCTATCTCGTACTACATAAGATGAAGTATATCACATAAATACCTTCAGCCTTTTCCCGTCCGCTACTTGCTCGGCGGGCAGTAACAAGGAATGGCGCCACTGTGTTGCGTGGAGCGTCCATAGGGCTGCGCTGCCGTCCTGTAAACAAACAGATTTATTGAAAAAAAAGGTGTAGAGAATGAGGATCCGTAACGTTTTAAGTTGAGAATGCAGATTTATAGAGCTAACAATTCCTTAACACGAAGTGCAAAATTTTTCTTTCTACGAAAAAAATTGACGACGTTATGACCAAATTACTAGCGAAGTTCAATGAGTGACCGCCGCGGTCGCTGTGACGTCACTGCCTCGGTCGCCGCCAGTTAGCCGCAGCCGTTTGTTTGTTTATTTGTTACTTTGAAACAAATTGTGTTCGATTTATGTCTAATTCACCTTTTTAACCTTACTTCTGGGCGACAGTCGCCTCGTGACCACGGTCGCAGTAACGCGGTAGAAACGCAGGGGAAATAATAACAAAAGGTACGCGATAAATACCCGATTAAATCATTAATTATGTGGTTTTAATTTTCAATATTTGGCTTTATTCTCGTGTATGAGAAATAAATAAATTTCTTTTCTTTTATTTCCAGATCGTTTACTTCGCTCCACTATAAAATTTTAAGTACCTTGCTTCCAGACACGAATTTCAGACCCCGGTGCGCCCACGCTATACTGTCCACTGCGTCGCCGTGCACTGCAGTCTCTAATATCTGAAAGAAATACACAATATTAAATGATTACGAAAAATAACAAAATGGTTCCCTCAAGGATCGGGCGGGTGGGGAACGGGCGGGTGGGGATCGGGCGGGTGGGCAACGACAAAGAAAACTTTTTTTTTATTATTTCTTGCGGGGTTTACTATTGACAGTGATATTTAGAATTAAATTTTGTTCGTTCAGGATCGAATGGTAAAAACATTCAAGCCAATACAAGCCCTATCGTCAAGAAAAAAAAGATTATTTTGGCCTAATGTTAGCGGACACCGGTGTCCGAAAGATCTTGGACGGCATCGTAGCTTGCCCGGACACCGGTGTCCGTATCATCTTCTGAAGAACCGGTTTATTTGTCAAACTAGGCCTAGATCTCAGTACTCGGGATCCCCGTGAAAAAAATCTAGAATAACATAAAATTCAACGTTTTTTTATGGTTCCTTGGATGTGAAAACACGATTTGAGAAAAAATTACGATAAAGTCATGAAAGTGCACTGTTTTGCACCTGATTTGCTTGAGATCTCAGGAACCCTGCGGTCTATAGAAAAGATTTTTGTTTTGATTCATAGGTTATTATTCATTCATTGGTTCCTTAATACGGTTTCTTCATAAGTTGTGTAATTTTCTTGTAAATAAGCAATATAATATAAATTTTGATACGTTTAGAGCAGGACAAAACATAATGTTTTTGGAACGGTGCGCCGTTCCAAAAACGTATATGTGAGCTCAAAGATAAATAAATAAATAATGCTGGACAATTCACACAGCATTATCTAGCCCCAAGCTTAGCAGAGCTTGTGTTATGGGTACTAGATAACTGTTATACTTAATACAATACACTACATAGATATTTTTTTTTATTATACATAGAAAACACCCAGACCAACGGAACAAATTTCTGCAGATCGTACACAAATTTGTTCCGAGGCGGGAATCGAACCCGCAACCTCCTGCGTCGCAGGCGGACTTTCGCCCGCTGCGCCACTGAGGTCGTCAAAAGAGAAAAAAGAGGCAACATTCCTGGTAGGACTCTGTCGTTGTTGCTTGGCGATCTCAGTGTCAAAGTCGAGTATTGTTGAGGTGTCCTGATGATGTCTCGTGGAGAGACGAAACTAGTCGACGACTTACTTTTGATGAGTTTTTTCATTTTGTAATTGGTGTGGTCTTTTCTTTACAGGGCGGGACACACGGATTACATTTTGTTGGATCTTATCAGAGAAGGTTTTGTGCGGAATTGTTACTAAATATTGTTCATACTAATATTATGTTAGCATTTTAGTTCAGCTCATGTCGGCTAGATGTCGCCTACAGCAAATAGGCAAATAAATAAATAAATAAATAATGCTGGACAATTCACACAGCATTATCTAGCCCCAAGCTAAGCAGAGCTTGTGTTATGGGTACTAGATAACTGATATACATAATACAATACATTACATAGATAAATATTTTTACTATACATAGAAAACACCCAGACCAACGGAACAAATTTCTGCAGATCGTACACAAATTTGTTCCGAGGCGGGGATCGAACCCGCAACCTCCTGCATCGCAGGCGGACCTTCGCCCGCTGCGCCACGGAGGTAGTCAAATGCTTAAATACTGCATCATGCTGAGGCAGAGACCCATTTTACCCTTGACCATCTCTATAAATATAAGTACCTACTTACTGAATAAGCTGTTATCTGGTCTTCTGCCTAAAATATGTATAGTTTGCGTCATGTAAAAAGAACGCTGGCGGTCAAGCTGCGCAGTAGGCGATTTATAGGTCTATTTGGTGGCATGCAGTGGGGCGCGGGGCGGGCGGGTCGCGCGCCGCATGCTTGCCGGTGCGCTATTGGTTCGTCGGTTAACATTTGCTTTTCGCGTTGTGACCACGTAACTTTTCTTGTCAAAATACCATAGCGCACAAAAGTTTAAGAAATGGTTTTACATAGAAGAGTGAGAAAAATGAATAAAGACATATATTGTTTTATGAAGAGAGACGCAGATAATAATGCTGTTGATAATTTAAAACAGTGTATGAAACGTTTTCACGTCACCCAAGACGACTTAATGGATGGAGTTGCTACATTATATAAATTTTTTGTAACTATATTAAACATTCTAAACTGAATCGAACATAATATTAGGATGAAACAATATTTAGTAACAATTCCGCGCAGAACCTCTTCCGACAAGATCCAACAAAATGTGATTTGTGTGTACCGCCCGCCCTCCCACAAATTGTTCCTACTTACAATCAGATTAATTTTTAATTTGCGGGCGGTACACACAAATCACATTTTGTTGGATCTTGTCGGAAGAGGTTCTGCGCGGAATTGTTACTAAATATTGTTTCATCCTAATATTATACAATGGATTTCCGCAAAGTAACGCCTGAATCTATCATGAATCGAACATGTTTTTAATTTTATCTAATATTATTTTCTAATAACCAATACCGCGAGCGAAATATTAGTTAAAAATAGGCTTAGCAAATTGGCATAGTTATCGTGCGCGAGAGTACCCATGCGCGAACACACCTCTTCCACTTTCTTCCAGCGTTCTTTTTACGTGACGCGACCTATACTTGTACTTACGTAGAATCGGGTGTGCCTGCTAATGTGTCAAAATAAATTATTTCTCTTTCTCTCTCTCTCTCTCTCTCTCTCTACAGATACTTCGATCACCGACCCGCCAGCCAAGTGTACAATTATGCCCCCTTGACGAAGGCATGCCCAGTGGACGTGTGGTGATGAGTTCTCAATACTCAATACTCAATATTTATTTATTTATTTATTTAAAGACCAACAGTTATAATATTCTATGTTTACAAATAGTCTCTTAAGTTTAAACAGCCCTTACAGGTCTTTCAAAATATGATGATGACTTAATTATGCTCCTACCAAAATACATTACTTATAGAAATAGAAATATGAAAGCTTAGTGCAACAAAAATCCTCTACATAATATTTTTGATTATAGTAAAGGTACATATAATAGAATTAAGAAAACTGCATCTTAATTAATACAATGTTCTTTGTTTTTTTTTTTAATTATTTAGTTTGAAACTTATTACTTGTCAAGAGTGGCGAAACAAAGAGATTAAGTTATTATTTAATATTCGATTTATACATTTTTATCATATTATGATCGCCTTACTGGTTATTGGATAAAATTAAATCAATAACATCCCTCCTAAATTTTAGCTTGCTAGAATTGAAGATATCTACACTAGAAAAACGTTTATTATAATTTGAACAAATTCGGTACATAACGGCATTTTTGGCATAATTAGTGATACGAGTGGGCAGTGAAAATAGTTTAGTGTGGCGAGTTCGTTTAAGTGGTACGTTAAAGTTCAATTTAGCGACAAGTGTGGGAGCATCGAGGTGACTATTAGCTATGTTATATAATAAAATGCCATCTAGTAAAGTGCGTCTGTCTTCTAAGGACACAAGTTTATGAGTGGTGCAACCATCTTTATAGTTACAATAAATCCTTTTTTTATAGTTTAGATGTTTGATAAATTTCTTTTGTATATACTCAATTACTCCTTCAGTATCGGAAGTCGACAGTACTCAAGTAACTGACCTGAAACAGGAACTGATAGACCTACGGAAAGAATTAGGAAGCGCACACGAGGAAATTACGAAACTAAATTTAGAATGCAGCACCTTAAAACGCGAATCAGAAAACAAAACGTGCCAACTTGCGGCTTTGAAAAGGATATCAAATGAGCAAGTATCTTTTTCGCCTAGAAACACCCCTCGCAAGATGAGTGCACCTACAGCGTCAATTACAAGTCAGCTCACAAATATTAGGAGACGGTTATCCCGGCACACACCGATTAACAATGGTCTCAGAATCTCACCCATCAAAAAAGATTCTCCACCAAGAACACCAACCTATAGGCAAATGAAAATCACTAATACAACCAATCAAGGTGGCGCTAGCGATCAACTGTCGTATTCTTCAGCTGCAGGAAATCAAATGTCCAACGAAACTGTTATTTTAAGCTCAACACAGAACCAAGCCTGCGATGATGTGGAGACAATCCCAAAAATAGCCCAACGAAAGACATATAATGAAAAGACGGTTGACAATCGCCATAAAATACTCATCCTGGCAGATGAAACCGGACGAGGAATGGGTAAAAGTCTTCAGAAGCTTCTAGGAGAGAACTACGTCGTCACGTCGATTGTGAAGTCAAATGCGATGCTGGACCAAGTTGTTAGCTCGAGTTCAACATACTGTCAAGATTTTGGTAAATCGGATTTTGTAATTATAATGGCCGGAACAAACGATAAAAATCCACTGAACGCCCAATCATACTTATATTACACAATAGGACAGCTAAAGAAAACCAATGTGTTAGTAGGCAAAACATATAGAAACAAATATTTAAATGTAAATTCATTGAACACCATGATGAAACATGCGTGTAAATATTATAAAAATGCAGAATTTTCCGTGTTAGATAATCAGGATAATGCGTTCAGTTTTGATAAGAATACGGCATGTAAACTTATTTATAGAGACATTTTACGGGTAACATATAGGAACAACTACATAGACTACAGAAACAAGCCAAAATATAACATTGTCGCAAAACCTAAAACTAAAGAAATGGCCTCCCAAACTGAATTTAAAAACATAAAAACATCCTGTGATCAGGGAACGCAAACTGACGAGGTCCCACAGGCTGAAGCTCCGCAAATAGATGCGAACAATAGTGACAATGATAATAATCTTTTTCGTGTTTAAACATTTGTTTATAATGCATCAAAATATTGACGGACTTATTGGCAAATCGGATCAGCTGATGGTAATCCTAGATAACCTTAAGACTGATGGCAAACAAGTAGATGTACTATGTATCACAGAACACAATATGATAAAAGATGATGAAACACGTTTAACTATATCGAACTTTAAATTGGCCTCTTCATCGTATAGAAACTCGCGTCATGGGGGCTCATGTATTCTGGTTGGAAATGAGCATGAATTTGAAAGCGCACACACTATTGTCGGTCTGTCTATACCGGGCATTATAGAATGCTCAGCGATAAAACTAGTAAAACAAAAAGTGTACATAATATGCGTCTATAGACCCCCGCGTTTAAAAACTCAAAATATTACAATGTTTCTAGATCAACTAAACTCAATTTTAGATAAAATATGCAGTAAAAGTAAAAACTACAAAGTTATTATATGTGGTGATTTTAATATTGATCTTTTAAAACGAAAACCAAATTCCATTAAATTTAAGCATCTTGTAACGGGATACAATATGAGATTTCAATTTAATCAGGTTACTAGACTGAGCAGCAATTCGGGCATCGACAACATTATACACAATATAAGGGGCGTTGTAGGAGAAATTATAGACTTTGCAATATCTGACCACACGGCTCAAATTGTAAAAGTACCCGTGAAGAAATTTTGCAAACTTAAATACTGGTTTATTGAGGTCAGAGACTATTGTAGTGACAATATAAAAAAATTCAAGGATTCACTGGCAGCTCTCTCTTTCCAAACTGTTATAGACTGCCATGACCCAAATAATGCTTTCGATATATTTTATGACCTATTTATACTTTTTTATAATTTATGCTTTCCATACCAAAGGATTAAAGTTAATGCGTATAAAAAACCTAAATGGATTTCGAACGGAATAAAAAAATGTAGCAAAATAAAAAGAGCTTTACTATGGCAATACAGGCATACTAAAAATGTAGAGAGCAAGAATAAGTTCAAAAATTATTCTCAGCGTTTTAAAAAAATTATTAAACTAACTCAGAAAGCTCAAAACGACTATCATATAAAAAATTCTGACAATAAAACAAAAGCCACATGGAGTATTATAAATAAAATTAATTATAACGCGCCTAAAGAGGGTATCACAAAGCTTATAGTGAACAATGAGACTATCTCTGACCCCAGTAAACTTGTGAATATTTTTAATGACTTTTTTATTAACATGGCGGATAACGGAAGTAGTTCTAACACTGACATGAGAAATAATATTAAGGTTAACACTGACATTGAGAATAATAATACTAGAATTGACATAGGAAATAATAAAACTAACACTGACATTGGAAATAATAATACTAACACTGACATTCAAAATAATAATAATAACACGGACATTGGTAATAATAGTGGTGGAGGTAAACAATTTAATAGGCACATAAACATATCATCTAATTCTCTATTTCTGACGCCAATTACTCCATTTGACACTCTCAAGACCATCATATCTCTAAAAAACACGAACAGTGTAGGATATGACGGGATATCCACTAAAATACTAAAAGAGGTCGCTGTTACGGTCTCCCCTGTTATGACCCATATAATAAACATATGTATGGAAAATGGTGTATTTCCGGAGAAATTGAAACTCTCTATAATAAAGCCTCTACACAAAAAAGGGAATACAGATGATATTAACAATTATCGACCGGTAGCACTGATACCAATTATCTCAAAAGTGATTGAGAAAATCATTTACAGCAAAGTAAATGATTACTTTGAGCAAAACAATCTGTTTACTGGGCGTCAATATGGATTTAGGAAAGATAAAACTATAAATATGGCTGTTTACGATTTCTTACACAGAGTAGCGACAGCCGTAAATAGCAGACAAACTGCCATTGGTCTATATATGGATATGACAAAAGCATTTGACCATGTTAACCATAATTTACTCCTTGATAAACTTGAGAGATACGGCCTACGAGGAAATGTTAATAGTCTCATTAAATCATACTTGACTAACAGACAACAAGTAACTGAAATATCCAAAGTGTGTCCATTAACACTTTCTGAAACTACACACACGTCTAAGTTGAAAACAGTAAGTCATGGAGTCCCCCAAGGAAGTGTGCTAGGACCTCTACTGTTTATCATATATATTAATGACCTGCCCCTAATTACTAACAATTACATGACATTATTCGCTGATGATAGCACAATCCTATTTACTAATGATCGACTAACAAATATAGAATCTGACATTAATAATACATTGACATTGATAATTAATTGGCTTGAATATAATAATTTACGAATTAACTTGACTAAAACTTATCTTATGGACTTTAAGCAAAGGCTCTCTACTCTACCAACAATCAACGTGCACTATCTAGGTAACAAAATAAATTTTACTGAATCCACGAGATTCCTAGGCTTACAAATAGATAATAAGTTAAATTGGAAAATACATACTGACACACTGTGCAGCCGGCTACACCAATATTCTTATGCGTTGTACAAATTGAACAAGATAGCAAACACCTCAGCATTACTTGCAGCCTACTATGGGCACACTGCAGCGCTATTACGGTTCGGAGTTTTATTTTGGGGTAACTCCACTAATAAGGAAAAAGTGTTCATTTCTCAAAAACGTTGCATTAGAGCAATGTTTGGTCTAAGACAGACCGACACGTGCAAGGAGGTTTTTAAGCATTGGAAAATACTTACTCTACCTTCTCTGTATATATATGAAGTGGCTAATTTTGTTCGGACTAATATGGAACGATTTGACCCGTACCCAGCTGGCACTCGTCGCGGGGGTACACTGCACCACCACCCATGTAAGACCGCCTTACTTAGGAAGAGTGTGTTTTGCATGGCTCCTATAATTTACAATAAGATCCCTTTGTCAATTCGCTCCGAATGTAATTTGAACGTATTTAGAGGCAAATTAAATAAACTACTCGAAGAAAAGGCTTATTATACAATTGACGATTTCCTTAATGATAAATTATAATACTTTTAAAATTGGACATTATGTTTATATACCTAATTCACAATTCCTTTTTTTTTATTAATTTATATAATAATCTGTGCTGTAACCCGTTGTTAAATTCACTATTTTTTATGTACCTCTGTTGTAAGCCTAACCGGCAGACTAGAGATACTTTTTAAATTTGACCTAATACCAATGTACCTAATGTTACACCTAGTCTTACAACAATAAATGCTTTTATCTTTTATCTTTTATCTTTTAATTTTATTTTTATAGATGATATAGTTAGGTGACCAGATACAACTGGCATATTCTAGGATACTGCGAACGTAGGCAAAATAAACAGATTTAATGCAAGTAAGATCCGTGAAAGGTTTGCATGTACGGATAACAAAGCCCAGGTTTTTGTAGGCTTTGTTTGTGATATGATCGAAATGATCAGACATCGTAAGTTTATCATCTAGGAGCACTCCAAGATCTTTTATAACTTTGACTTTATCAATATTAATATTATTTAATGTGTATATGTAATTAATAGGATTATTTTTACGAGTGAACGAAATTTGTTGGCATTTAGGTACATTGACAGTTATTTTATTTTTCTTATAGTAGTCAGAGAGGGTATTAAGCGTATCTTGGAGATTTATACAGTCCTGGACGTTGCGAATTTTACAGTATATCTTTTTATCGTCTGCATATAAGAGATGATTGCAAGTTGTGAAGCAACTATAAATGTCATATATGTAGGCATTATATAACAGGGGTCCCAAATGGGATCCTTGGGGAATCCCCGATGGTATGTTAACATAGTCAGACTTAAATCCTCCCACTACCACAGCTTGAGAACGATTAGTGAGATATGATTCGACCCACCTTAATAGATCCCCATGTATCCCTAGATTATCCAGTTTCGCGATCAAGATGGTGTGATCCACACGGTCGAAAGCTTTTTCAAAGTCCGTGTAAATCACATCCACTTGCCAATATATTTATTGTTGTCATCACATTGGTTGTAAAGTAAGTAATTATCTATGGGTAAGTATCACAATGTGAACATTGTTGGGCGTTGCAACAAGTAGAAGGCAGACCGAGGTTGTTTTTGATAAAAAAAAATATGTAGGTACTAAGGTGAGTAGTACCTACTTGTCAAGTCTAATTAAATTTATAAAATCTGTAAGAAAATAAAATTGTTTAGGACTAAGACAACACGTATTTTAGCAATAATGTAGCTATGTAGGTAGGTACGCAAAGTTAGTAAGGATAAATTAGATTGTTGTTAAATAATTTATTGAAATTAAAAAAAAACATTTTTATTATATCAGTTTGCCTATATTGTCATTTAAAAATTCATTTACGTCATAGTAGCATTTGTCAATTAAGAATTGTTTTAATTTATTTGTGAATAGGGAATCGGATTGGATGTCTTTCAGGTGCATGATTCTCTATGACCTAAGAGATAACATGCCCAAAACGTGTGACGTCACAACGTGTTCTAAACATTAACACGATTCAAACGAGCCTAGGTGTGGAATCGAAAAATTGAATTCTGCATGCCACAAGACTGGTTGTCTATGCCCCGTGTTTTGTTTTTCGATTATTTCACACGGTGCGTTCAAAATCTTACATTCGGACTACTCGGAAAATTTACGGTTTTATTATAAATTATTTTTTGTATCCAAATAATAAATATTTTGAATTTTAAGCTTGCTCAACCATCAATAATTGTTGAGCTTACAATATTTTAGTGTGATTTGAAAATTAAAAGCCAAAAAATAATGATTTGTAAATACATTCAAGTCAGTCATGACTAGTTTCGGAACGTTTGTTTTGATTATCATAACCTAAAATTTTATCATTCCTAAGGATTGTGTTATTGTTATTGTGTTCTTTGATAAACACAATCAACAAAAGATATCTTACGGGTTGCATTTTATGAAATGATTTTATTAAAACCTCAAAATACGAACGACGAAACGATCCATACTAACTATTGCAGGAACACGCTAATCTGTGCCTTAACACGCTATGAACGAGCTCGTTTATTTGACAGTTCAAATCGTGCCGTGCAGTGGTAAGGAATGACAACTAGGGCATGCGGAATACGGTTTTGTCCGATTCCACGCCGTTGTCTTGTCGTAGGTGTGTAACACGCTTGCATTGGTCATAGTGAATCACCCCCCAGTACTCACCCGCCTAGGTCCTACAGGCTCGTGCTGCACCGCGTAGACCCTGACGTGGTGGTCCGCGCTCCCGGCCGCCAGGAAGGCGCCGCCGGCGGACCACGCTGCGCAGATCATGTGACAGGCACCTGGACGCATCCGTGTCTTTCAGCACTCACCCGCCTAGGTCCCACAGGCTCGTGCTGCACCGCGTAGACCCTGACGTGGTGGTCCGCGCTCCCGGCCGCCAGGAAGGCGCCGCCGGCGGACCACGCTGCGCAGATCATGTGACAGGCACCTGGACGCATCCGTGTCTTTCAGCACTCACCCGCCTAGGTCCCACAGGCTCGTGCTGCACCGCGTAGACCCTGACGTGGTGGTCCGCGCTCCCGGCCGCCAGGAAGGCGCCGCCGGCGGACCACGCTGCGCAGATCATGTGACAGGCACCTGGACGCATCCGTGTCTTTCAGCACTCACCCGCCTAGGTCCCACAGGCTCGTGCTGCACCGCGTAGACCCTGACGTGGTGGTCCGCGCTCCCGGCCGCCAGGAAGGCGCCGCCGGCGGACCACGCTGCGCAGATCATGTGACAGGCACCTGGACGCATCCGTGTCTTTCAGCACTCACCCGCCTAGGTCCCACAGGCTCGTGCTGCACCGCGTAGACCCTGACGTGGTGGTCCGCGCTCCCGGCCGCCAGGAAGGCGCCGCCGGCGGACCACGCTGCGCAGATCATGTGACAGGCACCTGGACGCATCCGTGTCTTTCAGCACTCACCCGCCTAGGTCCCACAGGCTCGTGCTGCACCGCGTAGACCCTGACGTGGTGGTCCGCGCTCCCGGCCGCCAGGAAGGCGCCGCCGGCGGACCACGCTGCGCAGATCATGTGACAGGCACCTGGACGCATCCGTGTCTTTCAGCACTCACCCGCCTAGGTCCCACAGGCTCGTGCTGCACCGCGTAGACCCTGACGTGGTGGTCCGCGCTCCCGGCCGCCAGGAAGGCGCCGCCGGCGGACCACGCTGCGCAGATCATGTGACAGGCACCTGGACGCATCCGTGTCTTTCAGCACTCACCCGCCTAGGTCCCACAGGCTCGTGCTGCACCGCGTAGACCCTGACGTGGTGGTCCGCGCTCCCGGCCGCCAGGAAGGCGCCGCCGGCGGACCACGCTGCGCAGATCATGTGACAGGCACCTGGACGCATCCGTTCCACGTATTGGACGGGCTGGGGAAAAACATACTGTGAACACAACAAATCGGCAACGTCGCGGTAAAAAAGCTATCTGGCAACGTAGCAATCGACATAAGTGACATACATAACAAATAGTGACATACCCATGGTATGTCACTATTTGTTAATGCTCCTTATTTAAATAAGTTTGAAAAAGCGCATATTGCTTAAAAAGTTTTTATATTTATGTTTATATTGTCTAGGATGAATGTACACTGGATTTGTATTACTCTTACAGATAAGATTATAAATAAAGATATTTTAAAATTGAAATTGAATCGACATAAGTGCCATCTGTGAAATTGATCAAGATCGATGGAAGTATACCACTGAAAAATAACTCTCTAGAAGCTGCAAAGATGGCGCTGTTGCGGAAAAATAAACGGGTGGATTGATTTATTTTATCGAATTGCTACACGTGGCGCCATCTCGCGCTCCACCAGATAACTAGTAATCGATTCTCGCTCTGAAGTATGGGACTTGTCGGTCTATGGTTTTATTTGTCGATGGTAATATATATCTTTTTTCAAAATTTTAAACTCTATTTTCTAAGTCTCAGATGATTTTAAAAATCTCAAAAATGCGGCCTCTGCTGGCCTACCAAGCCTTAAGGTAGGAAGTACGTCATTGCAGGCGAACTGAAATGCGGCACAGAAAACTATGGAATTTCATTTCTCACGCGTTTAGCGGGGGAGAAAAGTGTATGGAAATAGATGGAAATCCATTTCTAACGTTATTTTTTTTAATTTTGTAAAATATCAGCCGGTTTTAGCTATGGTTATTTTTATAACAGTTCAAACGACAAAAAGTTTTTACTCTGAATTCGACATACGCTATCGGCCTCTTCCGTATTCTGAACAATAATTCAAAAAAAGAACCATGCATGCATATATAAGTCGCACGTGCGCGTATTTATTGCTACATTTGAGTTTACAATCTGAATTAACTCGAGTGATTTTGAAGATTCTAAAACGATGATTTTCCTTAAGGTGTAGTATAAAGCACCATGTATCACTCGGGAGAAAGTGCGATTCCTCGCTCCTGAATTGGGCACTTTCTCGCCTGGGTGTACTATTCAATATCTTACTAAAACGCTACACGTACAAGAATAAATTTTCACAGCAAATAGATTTCTTATCGAAGCAACATCTTAAATACGTAAAATATTAAAATTTTCACCTGAGATAAAAACTGTCCGTCCTGCGAACAAGTCCAAAACGCCACAGATCCGTCCGTTGACGTGGACGCGAGCCAGCGCACGTCCGCGCGCGCCGGCGGCGCCCACGATACTGAGGTTATTGTGCCTGGAACAGAGTACAGGTAATGTAGTGTTTGATAGTGGAGGGGGTAAAAAGGTAAAGATTGGTTGTTTTAATTTGAGTATGTCAAGAAATCCGAATAAAAATAGCTCGGTCGTTGTACTTCGGTTAGTGCGTCTGCTAACGTACTGGGTTTATATCACGCTCAAAAAAAGAAAAAGTAAAACGTCAAGTGCGAGTCAGACTCGCAAACCAAGGGTTCCTTATAGATATATATTAAATATTTTTATTTTTTAAAAGATTTTTTTTATCATACATAGAAAACACCCAGACCAACGGAACAAATTTCTGCAGATCGTACACAAATTTGTTCCGAGGCGGGAATCGAACCCGCAACCTCCTCTGTCGCAGGCGGACCTTCGCCCGCTGCGCCTTAATTAAGTATATCAGTTATCTAGTACCCATAACACAAGCTCAGCTTAGCTTAGAGTTAGATAATGCTGTGTGAATTGTCCAGCATTATTTATTTATTTTATTTATAATAATACCTCCATGTGCGTGTAAGACAGCTTTAGGCGCTGCAGAAGAGAGTTCCCACACCCGCACCAGCCGCTCGACGGAACCGCACGCGATGAGAGCGCCATCTGCCGAGACGCTCGCGTCGGTGATCTCTGCGCCGGCGCCGCGGAGCGTGCCCACTAGGCGCCCGTCGCGCGCGCTCCAGACCTGAAGCGGAAATTTTATATGACTACAACATAGAAAATCATTACAAGATGGTGAGAGAAGAAGGCAAAAGGAGAAGAGGCCGGCCTCTGAAGAGGTCTAACTCATAGATTTGACTATAATTCTATCTCTTTCTCCGCGCTGTTTCGTCGATCTGCTCCGACGTCAGCCACACCTCCGCTATATATATACGCGCTATATCCGCTATATATATATAGTTCCGCAACTTAAACTACACTCGATCGCTGCGGAATTCATGCGGAATAGGAGTAGCGGGTCCGCTACTCCTATTCCGCAGCGGAGGTGTGCTAGAGCGTCAAACACGAGGCAGTAGACCGCTGACAAATGCCCCAATATTCTTCTCTGGAGTTCCAGGCCCCCTAGTAACCGAGGGGGGAACAGAGATGAGCCCCCCTAACTAACATACCTTGAGTAACAAATCATCAGCCCCCGTGATGACATATCTCCCGCTGGGCTCGAACACGAGGCAGTAGACCGCTGACAGATGCCCCAATGTTCTTCTCTGGAGTTGCAGGCCCCCTAGTAACCGAGGGGGGAACAAAGACGGGCCCCCATCGATACCACCGTGGGCATGGAGGCCGAGTTCGCGGCGGACCACGCGTCGAACTGGAAATATATTGACAATTAAGTTTTCAAGAATCAAAATCAATGTTTATTTGCAGAATACAATAATTACATGCCAAGAGTTCTT
The DNA here is from genome assembly GCA_949316285.1 of Eupithecia subumbrata. NCBI lineage: Eukaryota > Metazoa > Arthropoda > Insecta > Lepidoptera > Geometridae > Eupithecia > Eupithecia subumbrata. The sequence goes on along the minus strand of OX438637.1, from coordinate 1,277,958 downwards.
TCCCCGTATCAAGGTATCGGTAAGTAGCGATATCCGAGAGCCATCATGGGATATAAAGCCCTAAACCCATAGGATAGAGTCTAATTTCTTACCTAGTGAATGGTCCTGCTTATAAAACGAATAGAGCGGCTTCCCCCGTACCAAGGTATCGCTAAGTAGCGATATCCGAGAGCCGTCATGAGAAATAAAGCCCTAAGAAAATACAATAGTCTAAATTCTTACCTAGTGAATGGTCCTGCTTATAAAACGAATAGAGCGGCTTCCCTCGTACCAAGGTATCGCTAAGCAGTTATATCCGAGAGCCATCATGGGAAATAAAGCCCTAAACCCATAGAATAGAGTCTAAATTATACATACAATAGAATCTAAATTCTTACCTAGTGAATGGTCCTGCATATAAAACGAATAGAGCGGCGTCCCCCGTACCAAGGTATCGCTAAGTAGCGATATCCGAGAGCCATCATGGGATATAAAGCCCTAAACCCATAGGATAGAGTCTAATTTCTTACCTAGTGAATGGTCCTGCTTATAAAACGAATAGAGCGGCTTCCCCCGTACCAAGGTATCGCTAAGTAGCGATATCCGAGAGCCGTCATGAGAAATAAAGCCCTAAGAAAATACAATAGTCTAAATTCTTACCTAGTGAATGGTCCTGCTTATAAAACGAATAGAGCGGCTTCCCTCGTACCAAGGTATCGCTAAGCAGTTATATCCGAGAGCCATCATGGGAAATAAAGCCCTAAACCCATAGAATAGAGTCTAAATTATACATACAATAGAATCTAAATTCTTACCTAGTGAATGGTCCTGCATATAAAACGAATAGAGCGGCGTCCCCCGTACCAAGGTATCGCTAAGTAGCGATATCCGAGAGCCATCATGGGATATAAAGCCCTAAACCCATAGGATAGAGTCTAATTTCTTACCTAGTGAATGATCCTGCTTATAAAACGAATAGAGCGGCTTCCCTCGTACCAAGGTATCGCTAGGGAGCTATATCCGAGAGCCATCATGGGAAATAAAGCCCTAAGCCAATACAATAGAGTCTAAATTCTTACCTAGTGAATGATCCTGCTTATAAAACGAATAGAGCGGCTTCCCTCGTACCAAGGTATCGCTAAGCAGCGATATCCGCGCGGCGATACGAGGCGAGCGTTCGTGAGACGCGAGCTGTAGTGCGCGTGAGCACACGGTGGCGAGTCGCTCGTATGGCATGTCATTGTACTGGGCAGCCTGGAACAAGAACAAAATTAAAAATTTTAAAAAACCACCCTTACAGATTTTCATGAAACATGGCTAAGAACAGTCGGGATAAAATTATCTATGACACAAAAAAAACTAAACTAGAATCGGTTCATCAGTTTGGGAGCTACAATACCACACACAGATACACAGACAGATACACAGACAGATACACAGATACACGTTAAACTCATAGCACCCTTCTCTTTTTGCGTCGGGGGTTTAAATAAATAATGATGGACAATTCACGGTTGGAGTGGAGTTTACGGGACGCAGCCAATTACAAGGCAAAAAAGACTTAGAAAAAGAAGGGTTCCTGATGATCAAGGTCAAAGATCAATGACATTGAAAAAAAAGTTCATTTTTTCTTGCGTCCCATAAACTCCACAGCGACCCAATTCACACAGCATTATCTAGCCCCAAGCTAAGCAGAGCTTGTGTTATGGGTACTAGATAACTGATATACTTAATACAATACACCTTTTTTATTATATACATAGAAAACATCCAGAACGTTGTTTAGATGTATGGATGTTTGGATGGTTGTTTATTGCTTCTTTAGGGTAAAACTACTGAACGGATCTGAAATTTTGCTTGTAGTTCTAGGCTTGGAATAAAACATAGGTTATATTTTTATCTAATAAATCAGTTCCCATGGGATAGATATAACGTTTCCATAAAACAAATCGTGCGAAGCCGCGGGCACAAACTAGTAATAATTACTGTAATAATCATTGTTAAAACTAGTAATAGTTATTGTACTTTTGAATATTGTTTCAATTGTGTACATAAAGCAAAGATTTAAGATTTTTAAGATTAATGGACAACAAACCAATCAACAGCCTTACTAAACAACTTTTCTACACATCTTCTAACTTTCAGAGTCTTTATTTTTAATCATTTCTATTATTTCCTTTGTCTCCATCAAGTTCCACAACATACGATGTTTTCAATTTTGCCGCGTGATTTGCATCGTGTTTCGTCACCGCTCGGCGTAATATCGATCGTGAGCGTCCGACGCCCCCGACCTCTAATGACGCCGCTTCGGCCGCCAGAGCGAGACGGCACTTCCTACGCATACGCCCGACCGCAAGAAAGAAAGTGACGGCAATGCATCTAATGACAAAACGTACGAAACCACTCGGCCATTTCAATGCATGATCTAACAACTTTTTCACTAATTTCATGAAAACTTCCAAAATATCACTGAAACTCCACGAAATTATTTTTCACGATTCCCCATGGCAATTTTACGGACACTTTTGAGTGAAACTCGTTTTAGGATTTTTTGTACTTTTTTCAGGATAAAATCGTTTCTGTATGCATTCCTCGCGCCAAAATGAAAGGAAAACATAGTTTTCAGTGAAAATAATGCAGAAAACTCACCAATTCATCGTAACTTAGGGGGTGTTGGTCGCCTTCCCAGTCCGTGCGACGCGGTAGCACCTGCCACAAAAAACAAACTTTTTTACAAGTTTTCAGGAAACTTTCAGCTGTTTGACAGCCTTATCCACGTGCGTTCACTATCAAAACAACAATATACCCAAACCCGGCTAGTAAAAGCTCAAACATACCTCAACACTCTCGAGTTCTCTCAACAGAGTCTGTAACAGATAACAACATTTGTTACTTCCAAATAACAAAGGAAAATAATATTCAGACACAATTCGAGCTAATTTACCTTTGCAGTCTCCTTCAGCGGGCCACCGGAGAGAAATTTCGCTATCAGAAAGTAGAGTTCTGAAAACGGGAAAGCTACCATTACACGACCTCGTACAACGACATTGCTATTTTCGAGCTCAGTTTTCTTAGCGCCTATCTTACCAGGAACTACATTCTGGGGCTCAAACAGCTCCTCCATCGTCCTAGATTTTATTCCAAGTTTATACACTGCACAGAGACATCACAATCACAGTAAAATATCGTAAAACATTTCACTTTACATTGTTGACGAACAGTTATCGCAATGCAACCTTCTGCAATAATGGCAAAATGGCGACTGAATTTGACGGTAAAACAGTTCTCATATAAATGTCAATGTCGGTAAAACAGTTTAGAGTCTACGAGAGTTTGGTTTGACCTTGGTTCAACAGATGGCGCTTCTTCAAAACCTCAATGATGCCAACATTATATTATTTACTTTATCTAGCATATTTTTTATCCACCTGCACTAAAATATTAAATTCGAAAACAAATCCTATGTCCGCTTGTTGTTAGCGATTTGGGACCACTGTGGGCCACGGCCGTGCACCGCTTAAAGCATAAAGCCTCCACACACAGAAACCGTGGCCGGCCGAGGGCGAAGACGTGCGAGTTGTATCAAAAAACTGTTTTTTTTGTATGGGAGGCAACCTTGAAAGTTGAGTAGGTACCCGTGTTTCACCTTGTTTCGATCTGAATTTTTCATGGTTTGTTTGTGGCGTTATTTGGCATCAACTAGTCATAAACAGATGGGTGCCATATTATGCCCTTTTGAGTTATGACGCCAAAACCGAATTTTGCCTAGACTGATAATTTAGGAGTAAATAGCAATAAAACTGATCTTACTCAACGAGAGTCAATTTTAAAACGGCTATAGAACGCGCGTTTCACGTTTATACCGTCTGAAACTTAAATGCGATGAGTGTAACACTGTACCGCATAATATTCTTAAAGAAACACGCATGCCCTATTGTGTATTTTTAAGCTATTGCGTTATAAGAGAAAAAAATATTTTCAGTACAAACGTATTTTTCTGTATTTGTTCTCAAGTACCTCAACTAGCTCAAATAATATAATATGCTGGCACGTGTTTTGTTTTTGTCGGCTCATATGGTAGGTACGTATGTGACATTGTTTTGGATCATTATCATCATTAACACATGCGTGCCATTAATGCAGTTTTCGAGACAAAGCGCTTTAAGCGAAAACATATATAATTGTTTCACATAAAATTAATTTTAAATTCGATGTGTCTCTCAAAACTGAGTCTTTCTAATTCTGTTAAGTATTCTAATTAATAAATAAATAATTCTAATTCCTATAGTTTCGGAGTAAATTACTAAAAACTGATTTAACATAAGGCCGCCAGACAACCAAAAAGAGGTTTCCTTTGCGGGCCACACTGGAATCTTGGAGCCAAAAAAAAATTCAAAAGCAATTGTCAAATTGCAATGTCAAACAAAACAACAAAATTGACACTATGTATGTCACTGTCAAACGTCACCAGCCTTGCCGAACAAAACTTGCGCTGCCTGCGCCGCGCCGCGAGCGACGACGACGCAAAATCATTAAAAGAAATGTTATTTCATAAATAAATCATGCATCGTTGTGTAAATAATTGCTCAGTAAACAAAACAATCACTACGTGTTCACACAAAATCGCTGACTTAGCATCACTTGTCAGAAAATACGTTGTTGGCTAAACTGGTGCTGTGTTGATGAGTGATGATAAAGGGTCGAAGATCCACCTTTTGAAGGTTCTTGAGGGTTTCACCGAGTCTGGGATACTATTGCCCTGAACTGCTTACTTAGATTCGTGTAGATAACCAGTAAGTAACGTAATTTTAATGTTGTTTCTGCCTGACATCACTTTTGGGTCAACAAGGCAATGTTTTCATCAATAAATATTGATTTGATGTTAATTATGCTCCCTTAACTCTAGTGTGGGCGTCACTGAGCAGTTATTGGGGTAGAATCATTAGAGAACTAGAACAGGGTCTTTAAATAGCATAGTTGACCACTTGCAGTTAGTTTTAGTTTTGTATGAAAATAGTTGCCTTTAGTATCTAGTGCTCTACATAGGTGAGGAAAACACTACACACACATACCTAAAATTAAGACTGAACAGAATCAAAAATGTATAAAAACTTTTAAAAATTAACTTCAGTCCTGTATCAAGATAAATAAATATATTAGAACAAAAGTGTGATATGAACTTTGCTTGGGTTATGTTTTGCAACTTTAATAAAACTAGTCCGCTTTCCTGCCCACAGCTTCTTTCTGTAACATGATATCTGCATAAATATACTAGGCACCTACTCATTACTAATACAATGTATAGTTTATGTAGCTTCTGTAAAAAAAAAGACAAAAATAATTTGCTTTTATAGCAACAGCTAGTTGGTAAAACAGTCTAATATGCCATTAGTGAATAAAGGACGTATTTAAAGCGCGGGCCATAGATGAATCACAAGCAAGTGAAGGATTCTAGCGACTGAACTACAACCGTCGGGAGTGATTCAAGTGTTCGAATCCTGAGTGATGCAAGTGATTCATGGCCCTCAATATAGATCCATTTTATTCAAGAGTTGCATACTATACATAAACAATTAGAAAAAGAACCAATCAAATCTTAAGAGTTAGTTGCACAAGGAGTATGTATTGAGTATTTTTTACGCACAGAGGTTGTATAGCATTGAGATGGAGGTCGAATGTATTGGTGTGTTCTAAATTCAAACACCAAAATAGTGATTAGAAGGGAAACAATATAAACTTTGTTTGGGTTGTATTTGCAATTTTATCCACACTAATCGCCGTGCTGTGCAGTGGTGTAAGAATCAACCCCTCCAACTCAGCCAGTGGATGTAGTAAGGACTAAGAGAACCAGAACAAAGAACCAGAAGAAAGTTAGCAGCTTCCTTATGTGGATCTTTAATGTGACCATAGCGATTAACCAATCCTCCTTTGCCGTAAACACCACATCTGTCAATGTGGTGTTTACGGCAAAGTTCTCCTTGCTTGAATACAATAAATGTAGGTTCATTAAAAAAGGTCAAATCACAAGATGTTATGTTTCAATTTGTTTAATTGTTGCTTTATGTGCAGGGGGCTCATTCAGCAGAATAAAAAAAAATATTAACATTATGTCAGTGTATAATTTTATAATTTGACCTTTTCTTATGTACATTTATTGTATTTATGGAAACACAGAGTTTTTTATTTGATTTTGATCACAAATAACATAAAACTGCTTGTTTCAGCTGCAAGATGTCGGGTAATGCAGCTGGTACTCCCGCCCCCGGGCCCAGTTCTGGAATCACAGCCCTCAGTGGCATCGGAGGATCACTAGAGGATAAGGTAAAATAAACAATTAATATGACGACCTCTGTAGCGCAGCGGGCGAAGGTCTGCCAGCGACGCAGGAGGTTGCGGGTTCGATTCCCGCCTCGGAACAAAATTTGTGTACGATCTGTAGAAATTTGTTCTGTTGGTCTGGGTGTTTTCTATATATAATAAAAAATATCTATCTATGTAGTGTATTGTATTAAGTATATCAGTTATTTAGTACCCATAACACAAGCTCTGCTTAGCTTGGGGCTAGATAATGCTGTGTGAATTGTCCAGCATTATTTATTTATTTATTTAATATAACAATTTAGTATAACAGTCATCTAGTACTCATAACACAAGCTCTGTTTATTTTGGGGCTATCATATAAAAGGAAAAGCAAAATGCACAAAATAATCTGAGATCTTCAAAAAAAAATTCACTACTCCATCCTAGAAGTAAGTAGGGAAAGAAAAACAACATTTGAAGGAGCAAAACTATATAATTACTTGCCAAAAAATATTAAACAATCCACTAGCTTAACTATTTTCAAGAAAAGACTCAAAAAATATGTATTAGAGAATATTTGTGTAGAGTAAACAAAGATTATAACAACTGCAACCATAAATAAGTTATAAAAGTACCTAAGATACTAAGAAAAACACATTTCTCTGTAAGTGAATGTTATCATGTTCTTAGGTAAATAAATATTTTTAACCACATTATTATAAGCTTAAGCTCTGCTTGGCTTGGGGCTAGATCACGCTGTGTGGATTGTCGAGCATAATATATTTATTGCTCCATCCATACCACGCTATCCAAATCTCTAAATTACTATTAACCATTTGCACGACTAACAAGTCAAATATAGTGATAATAATTTAGTGGAATTAGGGCCCTGAGCTACCATCATATTGAATTTTTCTCATGAGAGACGGACACGCCCATCGGTACAAGACTCCGGAGCTTACAAACTCACTTCAGTAGGGCACCGGTTGGCTCTGCCAGAGCACATTGTGTCATTCATTCATGAAATAACTAGCAGCGCCTCGCAGTTTCACCCGCGTTATTCCCGTTCCCGTGGGAATTCCGAGATAAAATATAGCCTATGTGTTATTCCAGACTATAATCTATCTCTGTGCCAAATTTCATCCAGATCCGTTCGGTAGTTTTTACGTGAAAGAGTTACAAACATCCATCCATCCATACTTACAAACTTAATAGGTATATTAGGTACTAGCTTGTGCCCGCGGCTTCGCACGAGTTGTTTCTATTGAAACGTTGAAAGGTTATTTCTATCCCATGGGAACTGATTTATGGGATAAAAAGTTGTCTATGTTTGATTACATGGTTAGACTTACCTGTATGCAAAATTTCAGCCTGATCCGTTCAGTAGTTTCGGCGTGAAGAGGTAACAAACATCCATCCATCTATATATCCATCCATCCATCCAAACTTTCGCATTTATAATATTAGAGTGATTATATTGGTAGGGTCATTTAATAATTATTATTATCTATTAATAATATCTATCAGTGATCAGTGCCCCCTCAGTGAAGTCCAAAGACTGATATACACGCATCAGCTTTTTAGGGTTTTGAAGATCGAAGATCGGTTTCAAAACCCTTATGGTCTCGCTTTGTCTGTCCTTTTTTCCCTCCTTAATAACTCAAAAACTACTGCAGCTATCAACTTGAAATTTAAAATAATAATACATTTTGTGCGCCTGTACAGATTTTAAGAAAAATAATTGAAAATAAATGAAAAATGAAAATGAATATTTTCCATACAAATTGTGATGCCGAAATTTTAAAAGATACCTACAGAGTCATATGGGGTATCAAATGAAAGGTATCATTTTGTACATTTCAAAATATTTTTTGAAATTTTTGTAGGTTTCATACTTTTCAAAATATTTCGAAAAAAGTCGAAAAAATACCCATTCCCCCCCCCTATCTCCGAAGATTGCAGAGCGATCCATGTAAAATGTATGGAGAGTTTATAGACATGGATCTATATTTTACAGGAAAAATATAGAGAAGTTTGAAAAAAGAACACTTTTTGAAAAATGGTCAAAAAGGGGGGGAATAATTTTCAAAAGGGGGAGCTACCTCACCGAGTGGGGTATCAAATGAAAGGTATCGGTTTGGACATTTCAAAACAGTTTTTCAAATTTCTGTAGGTTTCATATTTTTTGAAATATTTTGAAAAAAGTCGAAAAAATACCCATTCCCCCCCCCCCCCCCTATCTCCGAAGTTTGCCGAGCGATCCATTTAAAATGTATGAAGCGTTTGTAGATATGGATCTATATTTTACAGGAAAAATATAGAGAAGTCTGTAAAATGAATACTTTTCGAAAAATGGTCAAAAAGGAATAATTTTCAAAAGGGGGGCTACCCCACCGAGTGGGGTATCAAATGAAAGGTATCGGTTTGAACATTTCAAACCAGTTTTTTTAATTTCTGTAGCTTTCATACTTTTTGAAATATTTCGAAAAAAGTCGAAAAATTTACCTTAACCGAACCACCCATTTAACCGAAGCATGCAGAGAGATACATCTGAATTGCAGGTTGGTACCTACTATTCTTAGGTATTCGTTAAATTGCGATGTCTCTAACCGGTACTTTTGGTACATATTTGTTGACAAACGTTCAAAACCCTCGGCGCGCGAGTTACACTCGCACTTGACGGATCTTGTTTATGATGTTTTATACATTTTTTCATAGGTAAATTATTGATGTTTTACTATAAAAACTTTCGTAGTTTGACGGATTCATTGTGCATGTAAGCGGGTTAACTACAAACCTAGTTTGTGTTGGAATGTTTCATCTCTTAACGAGGGACTTCATCAGGGTGAGTGCGGTTCTAGTCGCGCCTGTACCTAACCTACTGCGTCCTTGCGCGCAATGCGGGATGAAACGTTGACGTTCTTCTAACACAAACTAGGTTCGAAGTTAATCCGTTTACATTCATAACGTATTATTGGAATTTTAATTTTAATTTAAATAAATAAATAATGCTGGACAACTCACACAGCATTACGTAGCCCCAAGCTAAGCAGAGCTTGTGTTATGGGTACTAGATAACTGATATTCTTAATACAATACACTACATAGATAGATATTTTTTTATACATAGAATATACTACATAGATAGATATTTTTATTATACCTACATAGAAAACTCCCAGACCAACGAAACAAATTTCTGCAGATCGTACATAAATTTGTTCCGAGGCGGGAATCGAACCCGCAACCTCCTGCTTTGCAGACGGACCTTCGCCCGCTGCGCCACGGAGGTCGTCAAATTATTTTTTTATATTAGTAGGGTAAATTTAATTTACATTTTTAGTTCATGACTTATAATATTTGTTTTCACCACTAAAATGACTATCAAACATCTTCTCTCCCCAGGACTGCGAGCTCCTCTGTCCAGTTTGCTTCGAGCTCATCAACGAGGCCTACGTGACCCGCTGCGGGCATTCTTTCTGCTTCACATGCGTCTCCAAATCCGTAGAGCTGCACCGCCGCTGTCCCAAGTGTGGGGCCGTGCTGCCCACCAATGATCATATCTTTCCCAACTTCCTGCTCAATGAGCTGGTGAGTCACTATTAAGTATGATTGGATGAGTCGCTATCAATGGTTCGACAAGTCACTACATGGGTCGATGAGTCATTATCAATGAATGAGTTCCTATGAAGGAATAGGTCGATGAGTTAGTGTAAATGACCAATTATACGCAACACGCAATCGCTGCCTTGTCTCTGCAGTGCGACCCGAAGGGGCGCGCCAGCCAAGTATAATTATACTGGTCAACCTCTCCTTGTTCGGGGAGATATGTTCAGCAGGGGACGTATGACTCATGTGTCCATGACTCCATGACATGTCCATGACTCACGTCGACTCCATGTGTCCATGAGTCACCCTAGACAACTCATGGATAACTCTGAACAGTTTGCATAGATATGACGACCTCAGTGGCGCAGCGGGCGAAGGTCCGCCTGCGACGCAGGAGGTTGCGGGTTTGATTCCCGCCTCGGAACGAGTTTGTGTACGATCTGCAGAAATTTGTTCCGTTGGTCTGGGTGTTTTCTATGTATAATAAAAAATATCTATCTAAGTAGTGTATTGTATTAAGTATATCAGTTATCTTGTACCCATAACACAAGCTCTGCTTAGCTTGGGGCTAGATAATGCTGTGTGAATTGTCCAGCATTATTTATTTTATTTATTTATTTATATTTCATCACAGGTAGCATCCCGCCGCCTACGCGCAATGCACCCAGCCGCGCCCGCTGTCGGCAACGAAAGCACTGCCCTGCGCTCGCTTCTAGCGAACGAGGCACGACATTTACCTTTGAGGGACGTCGATAATATGTTGGAGCAGTTGACTCGACGCAAACGACTGCTGGAGGCTGAGTGCGCGGCGAGCCATCATAGGTGAGTCGCTTTATACGAGTCATGAGTCACTTTAATGTTTTTTGTTTTTATAGTGCGTGTGTGCGGCCACACTGAATGAGCAGTGGCTGGAGCCTAGGCGGGCGCGGCAAGCGGGGGCGCGCGGTGACCACAGTGACGCGCGAGCTCTTGTAGCGGTTCGACGTATATCAGGTGTCGCAAACTATGGACCAAGATTTGCTATTTTTACTAGATAGTCCTATCCTGAGATGGGAGGTGTTGAACACTAGAGATGGTGTGCACGAAATAAATAAAAACAGAGGAATAACTGGTGAATTTTTTAGCTTATATGAAGAGTTGAGATTATACCCTAACAAATTCTTTGAGTACACTCGAATGCCCGTGTCAACATTTGACTACATACTGAGTAAGATATCAGCTAAAATTACCAAAGAAGATACTAACTTTCGCAAAAGTATTAGACCTGAGGAGAAATTGTTCATAACTCTGAGGTAAGAATAAAACAAGATTTCACTAAAAGTTTTGTATTTTTAATTAGAATAGTAGTAATCAAACAAGTAGGTAAGTAAAAAGTTGTACTTAATAATCAAATTAATAATTAGGGTAGTTGCCAGAAGAATATCCTCCATAATTTTCCTCATATCTCGGTTGAGAAAACTGCATCCTTTCTGCTTCGTCTATTAGGATTTGGGTAATTTTATTTCGAATGCGTAACTTTTGTAATTCACTAAATTTTTTCATTTGTGGCAGGAGACTCATAAAGAAATGATAATCATCACATTTCTCCGACTGGTCACTATTTGACGCCATTTTCTGTTCAATTAGTAAAATTTTTTTTCTTTCACATTCTATAAGTTCTTCTCTATAATCGGATGCCGTTTTGTTGCGTTTTGACGCATTTGTGCGACTGCTACTGGTTGATGTACCTGGGCTCGTCACGTCAGCGATGTTTGATTGCTCAGACTCGTTGACGGATTCCGAATCACTGTCACGCAGATTTCCCGTCATGACTTCAGGTGTAATGTCATCGTTTATGAATTGCATAAGTTGAAAGTATGGCCATGTGCACTCTATTTCATCGCCACCGTCGTCACCAGAGCGCGGCGTAGGGAATTTCTTTTTTTCTTTTCGAAACTGATCGCGCAGGTTCTTCCACTTCTTACGCAGTTGTTTTTCTGTAACAATAACATTATATTTTATTCTACTTTTTTTATTTCAGGTTTTTGTCAACAGGAACTGGATTTAGAGCACTGGCTTACAGTTTTCGTATGGGGAAAAGCACCATTGCGACTATAGTGCACGAAACATGCCGTGTTTTATGGACTGAGTTAGTTCCTATTCACATGCCGATACCAACAGAACAAAGCCTGAAAAATATTGCAGAAGACTTTGAAGCTACCTGGAATTTCCCACACTGCATCGGAGCAATTGATGGGAAACATTGCGAAATAAAAAAACCACCTAAATCTGGTTCGGCACATTGGTGCTATAAAAAAATAAATAGCATTGTCATGCAAGCTGTGGCCGACGCAAAAAGGAAATTTGTAGCAGTCGAAGTAGGCGGTCGAGGAAAGCAAAGTGATGGTGGTACTTTTATTGCATCAACACTGTATAAGCTTATAGAAAAAAATAAATATAAAATTCCTATGCCAAAGAGACTTACGAATTCTGACGTCATTGCACCCTACGTCCTAGTGGGTGATGAAGCTTATCCGTTAAAACATTATTTAATGCGTCCTTATCCCGAGCGAGTACTTAACAATGAAAGAAAATGTTTTAATATCAGATTGTCTACCGGTAGACAAACAATCGAATGCGCATTTGGCATTTTAACATGTAAATGGAGAATACTTCTTAAACCTATCGAAACAAACAGAAAAAATGCCTTGTCTATAATAAAAGCGGCGTGTATACTGCACAATGTTATAATGGATTTAAACGGCGATCTCGATCAAGATGTCCAACATATGCTATCTAGCCCGCCATTAAATGAAAATCGTCACAGAGACCACGGAGTCAATAACAATCCATCACGAAGAGCAAAAAATATTCGTATAAAATTCACAAACTATTTCTGGGAACAATATCAAAGAATGTAATAACTATAGATATACCTATACATTATTATATTAAACTTACCTTCACTGCCAGGAAATTGTTCTTTTAATAATAATAATAATAATAATAATAATCGTTTATTTCAGATACCAAGATCCATAAGAGTAGGTACACAGACCTTTAAGATAAATACTTATTACAATAAAAATAAAAATAAAGTAAAATAAAATAAGTACATACCTACTCAAGGTATATTTCTTTACTTACTTACTACAATAATATCTAGGTGGCTAGTTCCACCCATCGTTTATATGTGTTTGTTAACACAAGTCGATCGGACAGGCTTTTTATAATAGTGTTATTACACCTGTCAACTCTGGACATAAATGAAGCAATTCTCTTTCTTTGTATGGCCTGAAAGGAGTCAATTCGTGCATTCATGTACATTTCAGAAGCGCTGCAGTGACGTTTATAGCCCATGAGGTGCCTAAAGATATTGTTGTACGCAACTCTAATACCATCATGCGACTTCTTCGTGTAGTTCGTCCAGAGTTGGCAGGTGTAAAACGACTGACAGAACGATCGAAAGAGTGTAGTCTTCACGTCAGGTGCAGCTTTAAAAAACTTTCTAGCTATCATATTTCCGACTATGCATAGCGCTCTGCGTTGCCGGTCTATGTCATCGTCATCCCTAAGAGTAGAAGTAACGATATGGCCAAGGTACCTAAATCGATCAACCACCTTAACAGGTTGTTTATTGAGGTAGACCTCTGGAATGTTTTCAGGACCCTTTCCAGACCTAAATACTACCATTTCTGTTTTCTTACCGTTGTATATTAAGTCATGCTTATTCGCGTACTCTTCACAGATGTTCAGTAATCTTCTCAAACCTTTAATCGTAGGGCTGAGCAACACCATGTCGTCAGCATAGCTCAGGTTATTAACATATCTGTTGTCTAACCTAAGCCCTACCGGCGTGCTGCTCAGCTCCACGACCAACCCATTGATGTACGCGTTGAACAGGTCTGGAGAGGTCAGCCCCCCCTGCCTCAAGCCGCTGCTGAGGTGAAAACTGTCCGACAGCTCGGTACCCCACCTGACGTTGTTGGTCTGGTTCTGGTACCAGAAGGCCAGCAGGTCAACAACCTCAGCTGGGACCCCAGAACCGTCTCGCAGCTTCCCCCATAAGATATTATGGTTGATTGTGTCAAAGGCACGGCTTAGGTCTAGAAAACAACCATAGACTGTGGTGTTATTCTTGGTGTAACAGCTGACCACCTGCTTGAGTGTAAATATGGCCATATCGGTTGAAACCTGCGGGCGAAAACCAAACTGCCCATCGTCAATGTTCAATGGCTTTAGGTAAAGGTGTATGACGCGATCAAGCACCTTGGCCACTATAGTGGCTAAAGAAATGGGTCTATAGTTGGCCACGCTCGATATATCACCGGTTTTATTTTTCGGTATAGGAACCACAAGGGTTTTTATAAGATCGCTAGGTAAGTATGAATGCGTCATGCAAAGGTTAAACAGCTGCGCTAGAACCTTACAGATATGCTGGCCAGCATACACCAAATGCTCTATGCTAAGACCGTCGTGTCCCGGAGACTTACCACGCTTCATATTTTTCAAAATTAACGCAATTTGTTCAGGCGATACCGTTACATGGTGAGTCTCCGAGACCCGACATGTATCCCTACTATTATCTTTATTTATATCTATGTTATGAACATTAAAATGATTACGGAATATATTTGCTATTCTGTTTAGATTTTTCTCACCCTCAACATTTACAGGTAACGAATTTTTACCTTCCATTTTTTTAGTCTGTTTCCAGAAATCTACAAAGTTACCAGAACTGTGATGTCTAGCCAGCACATCCATTTTGATTTTTTCTTGATTGGACTGTACGTACTTAAGCGCAGCTTTAAAACCCTTACGCGACGCATTCATCTCCTCGTAGTAGTATCCCGAGCGAGGCCTACCATAGTGTACCCACCATAAGAAACGTTCCCGTGCCTTTAAGTGTAGCTCCCTAACGTGAAAATTCCACCCAACTAAGTTCTTTGTTTTTCTGCCGACCTTACATTCATAGCTTTCTTCCGCTGAAGTCCGCAAAGTACCAACTATATCACAGTATATATTATCAATTAACTTATAGGTATCAATACTATTACATAATATTTTTTCATTCATATTATTCAAATTATATTTATTAATAATTTCACACAATTTTTTATCACATAATTTACTATATATTAATTTTTGTTTCTGTTCCCGACAACCCCAGATATGTTTATTATGGCTACTTTGGTAGGTATCACACTTTATTTTTGGTCTAATCATATTAAAATTACACTTAACTGTCAGTGGGAAGTGGTCCGACCAGTAGGTCCCGTACTGCACGCTCACGCTGGTCACCAGGCTGGCCGCGGCCTCGGTCGCTATACAGTGATCGAGCCAGCGACACGCACCATTCATATCACTTACGTAGGTATATGTATCCGAGTGAAGATGGTCCATATCTACACACTTTAGCAGCTGCTCTCCGCAATAATCCAGTAACTCTTTCCCAAAAAGAGACCCCGGATGCGCGTTTAAGTCCCCCATAATCAAAACACATTCAGTCTCGGAGGATTCGATCACAGCACTTATTTGCGCGAGACACTGAATGAACTCCGGCAGATTATCCTCGTCGTTAGTTGGCATATACACACATACAACTAGTACGCTGCGATTACCCTGCACTAAACGAACTGCTAATATACGATCACTCTGACACTGTATGTACTCCGCACTGGTGAACAGGCTCGATCTCCACATAACAGCCACTCCTCCGTGGGGTCGCCCGCGTAGTACGCCCGCCGACGTGTCGATGGAAGACTTGGCGTAGCATTCAAACTCCTTGTCAATTTCATTTACGAAATTCAAAGCGTATGGCATAAGCCAGGTTTCTTGAAGCGTTATGACGTCGGCACTCCTGCATAAATCCCTTACATGTTGTACCGACCTCTTAACCCCTTGACAGTTAAATGTCGCTAGTGTAAAAGTTTCTTTAGGTTGTACCATCATTATTAAATTAGGATAGGATCGGCGGCATTTTTATTCGGAACCGAACGCAGCGGTCGGTATCTACGAAACACTAGCCCTTCTGGCCAGAAATTTTTATCTAAAAATGTAGAAAGCTTAGCGGAATGTATTGTTATCTTGTAAGAATTAAAATTGGTTTCTCTACTTTGATTTAGCAGTTCAATTTTAAAACAATTTTCTTTCATTAGAGTTATATGATCTCTTATGTCATTCTCGGTTATATTTTTCTTGGTCCGAGACAGGTATACATAGGCAAAAGTGTCCGCTGCTTGTAATTTGCTACTAGTCTGTAAAGTACCTCGTGAATTTCTATACTTATATGTAGATTTCTTTCTAGTAACTACTGTGTACCCCTCGTTATCTTTATACAACTCGCTAGGCTTTGTTTCCGCTATATCTCTGTATGTTGGCGTATATTGAAGCGCTTCATTCATATAGATCAGCTGTTTGCGGGACGATGAGTTATTGCGCGTGGGCACAGCCACTGATAAGATCGATGACGTAGTGTGCGGTGGTGCAGCGAGCGGCCGCTCGGGAGGTTCCGGCGCGGGTCGCCGCTGGCTCGGAGGCGGGGAGGCGGGAGGAGGGCCGGCCTGCCGCGGTGCAGCGGCGGCGGCGGCGCTCGGCCCGGCGGCGGCGGCGGCCGCGCATGACCCCTCCGCGTGATATACCTGGTTTTGCTCGCAGTTACCCCCAATTGAATAGGTAGTGCACTTTTTTGCATTGTTTCGTTTATTCTTATCATCATGATAAGACATACGAGACAGGTGATCTTCATTTTTGTTGGTACTTTGAGCTTCCTGTAACTCTGATAACATCTTTTTAACGTCATTTATGTCTTTTTTTAACGCATTTATGTCGCTTGATGATCCGTCGCTGCAACTATCGGTTGGTTTTGACTTGAGATAAGCCACGTCATTTTTTAATAGAGCCATTTCCTTAAGAAATGTTACAATATCTATGTAATCAAAGGAGACGCTCGGAAGTTTATTCATATTCTTAGCCACAAAAATTGGGAGGCAGTCAGGTTCAAACTCCTTGATCAGTTTAATTATTTCTTGGACACTTTTTTGCTCAGCTCCTTCTTTTCTCCGCAAGAATTTCTTCGTCGGTGCCATTAACTGGTAGGCAATTGACCGGGCCGATTCTATTTCGTCTGTGGTGTACGCATTTAGACATATTTGAATTATTCCCGTTTCCGGTATAGTGTCCACTTTGTTGGTAACAAAAGCCAGCATCTCATTGATCACTACTTTGCACTCAGAACATCGCGGGTCAGAACTTTTTGGGTTACTTCGCGTACCCACGTCACACTTAGATTTAGGCGATCGCGTTAACATAATGACGCGTGCGGTGCGCGTAGCAGCGGTGAGGAGACTGGAGACTTTTATTTCACTCCATAATTTTCTTGTCATTGTGCGATTATTGTGGTGTGGATGTTTGCTTTGTTAGATAGGTGGCTTAGATTGAATCACACTTATAAACAATTCAGTATTTACCGCCATTTTACAGACGCGCAAACGCCGAGCGACAAGACCGAACTGGTTTGATATCCCCGCCACCCGCGCATTGGGTCGCTCGCTAACTAGGCCCGTAGTGTGGCCAGAACGCGCGGACAGGAGCGTTTGAAAATTACGCGCGCTGTCTCGCTCATGCCCGTCGCACTAGGCTTCCGCCTTAGTCACTACACTATGGACACAAAGGCGCGTTTCATATATTTGATACTTCGCGCCCGTCGTCGCAACCGCGCTAGGCTCGCAGTGTGGCCTCACACTAAGCCTCACACTCTGGCAAATTTCTAAGAAATTAAAGAATTCTGACGGAAGGATGTGGGTTCAAGTCCCGCCGAAGTCGAAAATTTTTGTGATATTATTTAATTTCGTGAGTCACTTTAAATTAGCCATGAAACACCCTATGAGTTAAGAGTAGCACGAATCATGAGTCACGTTTTAGGAGTCGTAGGTCACTATAGTAGTCGTCGGCAGCGAACGCACTGCCGAGCTCGCTTTGAGAGACGTTGACTGCATGTTGGAGCTTCTGAATGCGCGGCGAGCCACCATAGGTGATTCAGTATAGCGTCATAAGTGACTATTTTAGTCATCAGTCATGTGTCTGAACTGATCATAAAATGACTGATCAATATCTTATTAGTAGTCAATATTTAAGTTTGGTCGTGAATCGCTAAAACGGAAAGGTTTGACTGTAAATCTCCCATAAGTCATGAGTCAATTCATTAGTTATGCATGCAGGATTATAAGAGTGAGGGAATAGAGAGTGTACCTGTGTTTGCGCACACACTTGTGCACTATAATATGTCTTGCACGATGGTCTTGCACATCTGGCTAGTCTCCGATGAGACTGGCCGCCGTGGTCGAAATTCGGCTAGGTCGAAATTCGGCTAGGAAGACATCATCATCATGCATGAGTCTTAATCAATACCGATGAGCCGTTAACTCTTTCAACCAATGCCTGAAGAGTTAAGCTGAGAACCACGTTTACCGCCCAAAGCATTTGTTTTTATCTAATTATAGTAACAATTGTTATTATTTTACTTACAGACTACTGTTACACTTCCTATCACAGCTTCACACGAGACGAACTCAGCAACTGCAGAATCTACAGCGGGAGACACAGCTTGTTAAGAAGGTGAGTCACTTGTTACCTTGTGAGTCAATTTGCTTTACCAATGGGTCAACTTTTATTCCTCAGTAAGCTAAGCACAGGGAATGTTGTCTAAGGTAGTCGTAAGTAAGTCGTAGTAAGAAGTCAGCAAGTTCGGTTGTATTATTCTCTCCGGAGATCAAACCTTGTCAGCTCTCGAAGCTATAGGGAAGCAACCCTTAGCTTCTACTCAGCTCATCTTCATAGATCATAGCTACCTCTAGCTAGATATCAGCTTACATAGCTTACTGTTGAGCACACTGCTACAGAAGCTTATATTATGTAAATCTTTCTATAATAGTGCTGACGAATTTTTATGTACTCATACCAATGTTTATGACTTTTCAGAGTGTTCAAGATTGTATGTTAGCCTGTAAAAGCGACTTATTGTAACTATCTATCTAGTTAGTAGATAAATTATTTGTAATATTTTTTTAATTTAATTTAATAGTGTGGTTGTAAAATAAGTGTACCTATAATTTGAATCAATATTTATTTCTCTTCTTGTGACCTTAATTGAATCGGGTTAATTTAAAGTACCTAAATACTTACTTACATTATGTTAACATTGTGATAAGTAAGTAAAACAAATATGACGTGTTATTCTTGAAATGAGCGAAATAAATGATTATTGATTATTATTGATTATTATTATCAAAAAGGAAAAATAAATAAGTAAATAAATAATTTATTCAAAACAAAATAGGGCAAAATGGATAACAGAAGAGTCAATATTGTCTAATTTAGGTATAAAATAATACATTGCCTGACTGAACTAGGTTAAGTATACCTGTATCTCAGGTAGAAAGTGCTTCAAACGAAAAAATAATTATCACGCCATACAGTAGTCATTATAAAACAAAGCAACGGTGCAGATTTGTAAAATAACTTATTAAGCTAACTACGCTAAACTAGTAATATGTCTAGTCAATGGCTTAATTGGGTATTTATCGCGTACCTTTTATTCTTTCCCTACGTTTCTACCGATTAAACCATTATCTATGTTTACTAATCGCGAAAGTTTAAATAGTTCCAGTAATCTTCTCTGCTTAGCTTGGGGCTAGATAATGCTGTGTGAATTGTCCAGCATTATTTATTTATTTATTTATTTATTTAATACAAAAAAAAAATTACTCATGATTTTTAGCCTACTCTAACAATGCCAATGTCTATTCTGTGTCATCGTATTGACATACTTTTCACGATTATTTGAAACACAAAATGCATCTTAATAGATATTTGATAGTAAAGTAGGGCTAGTTTGAGCATTGTTATTGTAACTAGAATAAGTGTTGTATTGTAAAATAGGTAGTTCTTTAATAGTTGGTAGTGATAAATGTTTTGTTTTTCTCACTGTGCCCAGTTACCCTTTTAAGTATCTCATTTAAGTTTCATTGTTTCCTACATTTTAATTTTCTAATGTTTGTTCCAATAGTCCATAATTACTCAAGTTGAAACTCACCTTACTGGTCTCCGCGATACAGGCTGTGCCTAGTGCGGAGGCCGATGGTAAATTGTAACCTGGATTCTTTATACACAAATAAATATTTTTTCATTTTTTTTCATTTTTTTTTTTTCATCTTACTTCGAAATTGAACGAAAAACAAAATAAAAAAAATCATTAAAAATTAAAACTAAATAAACTAAAAATAAATGAACTGAACGGGTATTTGTGAAAAACAACAAATTGTGTACTTATAAAGTAGCGGAGAGTCGAATAGTATAACTTTGCAGGTCCAGCCCACTATCTTGCGAAAGTCGTAAAAACCACTTTAGAACCAAAGATTCACCTTAATATCTACTTCTATTCCAGGACATGGAGCACGTAGCTTCAGTACTAAAAGGCCTGCGCGGGGGGACGGACGCCCCAGACGAGGGGGCTGGGGGGGACATGCTGACGTCACTGAGGAGCGAGATAGCAGATCTTAGTACAGTGGAGGGGATGAATGATGGTAAGTAACAGATTGACAATGACTCATGACTCATCTAGTAGACAAGGGGGCAGAGGGACATGCTGACGTCACTGAGAAGCGAGATCGCAGAGCTAAGTGCTGTGGAGTGGTGAATGATGATAAGTAACAGATTGACAATGACTCATTAGTCATCTAGTAGGCAAGGGGGCAGTGGGGGCATGCTGACGTCACTGAGAAGCGAGATAGCAGAGCTAAGTGCTGTGGAGGGGATGAATGAATTACTGTAAGTCAACAGATGAACTGGTCGTGACGACGTAAGAATAGACCCCACCGACTCAACCCGTCGATGATGCAAGAGCCGACCAAAGGTTGTCGCTCACACGTCCAACCTCACTAATACCTCACGCATAAAACAAAAAGTACCATTGAAATATAGCTTTAAAGATTCAAAGATTTTTTAAAATAAATTATTTAAAGAAGTAATGTTTTTGTCAACAGAAGGTGAATCAGAGGAGGGATTCGCGGGGGGTGCGGGGGGCGACGCGTTAGCGGCGCGGTGGAGGCGGCTTACGCAGCATTTTGATGATTTTGTACAGGTGAGGGAAAATACTCCATATTACGCAGGCTTAGAGTTTCGTTTAGAGGCAACTGTTGTGAATCAGATGGTTTCGCGTCGCGGTTAGAATTTTGCTGATTTGTTTTTTACAGTGGCGGAAGTATAGTCCGGGTTACTTGTAAGTAGACCCGATCCTTTCAGGACGTGATAGCAGGGTTCAGTAGAAACCAATTTGACTCTGAGGTACCCTGGTCTAAAGTTAAGCCCCTTCGAGATATTTGAATTTTTAATATTTTTAGTGAAAGTGTCACCTTGAAGTCGAAGATTTATGATATTTTTTAAAAAACGTCTTTTTTTGTAGGTTTTTCGGTGTTTTTTTGTAAAAAATAACTCACTAAATAAGAATAACCTTTGAAAGTCTAAGAAATATGGTAAACGCTAGAGCGGTAGGCCCTTTAAATCTGAATTTAATGTAAAAATTTGGCAAAGTATTTTTTTAATCGACGTTTTCTCAAAAACATGTACCTACATTATTTTGTGCAGATTATTTAAAAAACATCTACATGTTTTTAGCTATCCAAAAAGGTGCAATAGTTGGGGCACCAGTGTACGATCTTTTAAAAAATTCGATAACAAAGGACTCAGGTAGTAAAATTCAAAGTTACAATATTTTGAGGACAGAGTAAAAAATACACATATTAGGTTCAAATCATGTAATCTTTAATTTTTTAACTCATGCTCTACGTGGCCACCTCTGTTCCTAACACAGGCCCGCATTCTGTTGCGTAAACCGGTTTTCACGACTTTGCTCGTCAACTGACCCCTTATCACGTTCGCCGCATCAATAATTCTTTGTCGGAGAATTTCCACAGTAGATACAGGGTGGCCGTCTTGGTACACGATGGTTTTCATGTGACCCCAAACATAAAAATCCATCGGAGTCAAATCCGGGCTTCGTGCGGGCCATGGTATGGGACCGCCTCTCCCAATCCATTTGTTTGGGTAATTTTCGTCGAGCCAGTCGCGTACACTTCTGCGGTAGTACGCAGGGCAACCGTCGTGTTGGTACCTCATGTCTCTTCTTAGGGCAAGCGGCAAGTCGTCGAGAAGAAGTGGCAATTCATTTCTCAGGAAATCTTCATAAAATTCGCCATTCAAGTGTTCAGGCAAGAAATACGGTCCTATCAGATAATTGTCGATGATGCCCATCCACACGTTTAGGTTGAATCTGCGTTGCGAGCCTTTGACCCTTTTCTTTTTTGGATTACCATCTTGCTTCTGTGCCCAGAAGTGAGCGTTGTGATAATTTGTTATGCCATCCTTGTCAAACTTCGATTCATCGGTCCACAAAATCATTTTCAGGAATCGCGAGTCTTCGGAGTCGGCGTTCAACATGACTCGGCAAAAATCCAATCTTCTTAAAGGGTCTCCTTCTTCTACTGCTTGTACTGGAGTGTAGTGATATGGGTATTGCCCTGCAGTGTGCATTGTGAACCACACTTTCCACTGCGATATGCCTAGACGATTTGCAACAACATTTGTTGACGTGGTAGGGTCTTCTATGAAATGTCGTCTTATTTCATCTTCGTCGTCCACGTTGTAGACTCGGGGTCTACCCAGGTCTGACGTGCGTCTACAGACAGTGCCCGTTTCTCTCAAGCGGCGATAAGTTGCATCAAACACGCTTAAATCCGGTAACCGACGCCCCGGGTACCGCGACGCGTATTCAGCTTGGGCTGCAGTACACACACCCTGGCAAAATCCGTAGCACATGACAATATCAGCATATTCTTCATTAGAATACATTGCCATTATGAAGAGCACAATCCAAATCACAAGAGAAAATCAAAGTCCAAGATTCACAGCCGTGTCAAAGAGTCCGATATCCAAAGCCAACTTAATTTCTGAGAGAGAGTATGTACCGCGTACGAATGACGAAAGCACACTAACATAACATGCGGAGCGAGAGGATCACTAACAGTAACAGCATAACATTGTTAAGGAGAACCAATCACAGTGCTTTCAATCACAAAACCCGCCCTTGTACTAGGAAGGCAAGCTTAACCTTGAAATAGCGTTACTTGGGATTTAACTACCTGAGTCCTTTGTTATCGAATTTTTAAAAAGATCGTACACTGGTGCCCCAACTATTGCACCTTTTTGGATAGCTAAAAACATGTAGATGTTTTTTAAATAATCTGCACAAAATAATGTAGGTACATGTTTTTGAGAAAACGTCGATTAAAAAAATACTTTGCCAAATTTTTACATTAAATTCAGATTTAAAGGGCCTACCGCTCTAGCGTTTACCATATTTCTTAGACTTTCAAAGGTTATTCTTATTTAGTGAGTTATTTTTTACAAAAAAACACCGAAAAACCTACAAAAAAAGACGTTTTTTAAAAAATATCATAAATCTTCGACTTCAAGGTGACACTTTCACTAAAAATATTAAAAATTCAAATATCTCGAAGGGGCTTAACTTTAGACCAGGGTACCTCAGAGTCAAATTGGTTTCTACTGAACCCTGCTATCACGTCCTGAAAGGATCGGGTCTACTTACAAGTAACCCTTTATATATAATTACGCATATAATATAGGCCCAAGATTTTAATAAATTAAACAACCTATGTATGATCATAACTTTAATTTATGTAAATTTGTACATGTATTAAATAATAAATAAAATTTAAGTATATTCGTTTTGTAATACAATACAACCTCGTAAGCAATTCCTGTGAAAGTATTAACAGTAGTATTTCATTTCTTTTACTTATTCTCAAACAATATACAATTGAGCCGGAATTAGGTACAAGGCAATAAACTAATTGTAAAATAAATTGATACCTTAAAACTCAGTACCTAAGTATAAGTAAAGTACATTACTATGAACAGTTAAAAAAATGGTAAAATATTACAACTATTTGCAAGTTCTTAAAATAAAACATTACCCAAATAAAAACAAACCATACACGTACAACCTACCTATGTTGATTTCAAGATGTAATTTACATGGTCAAACTTACACTTAGACCCGCTTGCACAACGATAATTAACTTGCTTAATTTTGATTAGGTAGTTGTCAAACCATACAATACGTCAAAGTTAATCAAAATTAGACATTTAAATATTGTTGTGCAAGCGGCCCTAAGTCTTAATCTAGATTTATAAATTTTTTTTGTTGCTGTTGCTTTTGGCTCATCTCCGTCCCCTCGATTGATTATGGTAAACATATCTGAAAAAATATAAATAGGTAGGTATTAATATAGGTATACATATAAAATCCACTTAATATTGACGAAATCTGGTGGCGGCGCCACCAGATTTCGTCGTGGCGCGTTCGATTCCCGCCTCGGGACAAATGATTGTACAAATGATATGCAGATATTTGTTTAGTGTTCTGGTCGTTTTGAGACCCAAAGCACGATGGTCCGAGGCCGACAGTGGAGTCGTGTAACCAGGGACAGAGGAAAATGGAGAATATTAAGGGAATATTATTTAGATAGTGTATAATTATGATGATGATGATAATATAGCGGTAGTTATCTAGTACCCATACGCCTCGGAACAAATTTGTGTACGATCTGCAGAAATTTGTTCTGTTGGTCTGGGTGTTTTCTATGTATAATAAAAAATATCTATCTATGTAGTGTATTGTATTATGTATATCAGTTATCTAGTACCCATAACACAAGCTCTGCTTAGCTTGGGGCTAGATAATGCTGTGTGAATTGTCCAGCATTATTTATTATTATTTATTATTTATTACCCATAACACAAGCTCTGCTTAGCTCATAATCTTGGGCCTATAACTATATTTAAATATATAATTACGTTGAGACACGATATAGATTTGTACGACCTGCATATATTTGATCCGTGTGTTCTGTGTATAATACAAAATATCTATCCATGTAGTATAATACATAATGAATTAAGTATATCAGTCATCTTATAACACATGCTCTAGTAAGCTTGATGCTGTGTGGATTATCTAGCATTATTTATTTATTTTAACTTTATGTTTAAATCCACAGTGTTACTTCACCCACCGAGGCGACGAGCTGTACTTCCCCGGCTCCTCCCCTCCCGAGCCAACCCCGCAACCCCCTGCGGACTCGCTCGCATCCACCTTCACCTCAGTAGACACCGACCATGTGCCTCAAGCACCAGACTCAAGACCACAAACTGCACAAGGTAAAGTATAGATAGCTAATTTATTGTTTCAATCGAAATGTATAATTGAAATTTTATAATTGAAGGTACCATCTATATACTTAAGTATATTTTAAAGTGTACTTTAGATATTTTAATTGACGTGTAATGCTATATTTTACCAATAAATGAACCATTGAACCATTAACTTATAGCCACACCACACAAATAAACAAATAAGGCATTCTCTGGCAAGACTCACAGAAAAATGTAGGTCATTGTCAATGCTCGCCACTTCATGAGTCACGATCAATCAAGTCATGAGTCGCTTTAAGTAAGTTATGCATGAGTTGTAGTATAAGCGACGAGCTGTACTTCCCCTGCTCCTCCCCTCCCGAGCCGACCCTGCAACCGCCTACGGACTCACTTATTTATTTATTTATTTATTTAGTTATTTCTTTACAAATGGACTTACAGTAGAAACCAAAACGTCCAGGAGTCAGACTTGCATCCACATTTACCTTAGTAGACATCGACCTTGTGCCTCAAGCACCAGACTCAAGACCACAAACTGCACATAGTAGGTATAATCTTTGATTGTATGTATCTACAAAAATAAATTATTTACAAAAAGGTCTGGTCGCAGTTGCACCTGACTGCGTAAGTCAATATCAATCAATCAGTCACGAGTCGCTGTAAATGACTTATTTAAAGCGGCTCATGACGTGCGGCTAAGTATAACTTCTATAGATTCTTATTACAAGCGACACAAACACTATCTATTAATCTATTATATATAATCTATTACTGAATCACGTAGGAGTATAAATGAATCAAAATTCAAAATTGAATCATGAGTCGCTACAAATAAATCGTGACTCATGAGTCGCTATCAATCTGTTATGATTCGTAGCTACTACAATGGAATTTCTTGCCATCCTGTTAACTAATTTCGTTTAATTTATCCTCTATTCCCAGGCACAGAACGTCCAATATCCCGCGGCGAAGAAGACACGGAGGTCCGCTCTGCGCATGTCCACACACGCGGCCTGGATGCCTTCAGAGAGGACCTAGTCGCGTTCACTAGATATAAGTATGTACATGGTATTATAGACCTTATGAATAAAGAGTTAAGGTTTGTTCCTGAGTAGTTCAAAAAGTCCCCAGAACATAATGCAATAGCTAAGAATCGACTGACATAAAACGGTTCTTATGGAAGCCTGTCGAAAGGATCTTGTCGTACATAATATAGGCTCTATTCCTGAGTAAAGAACGTCCAATATCCCGCGGTGAGAAAGACGCAGAGGTCCAATCTGCGCATACGCAGCCTGGATGACTCAGAGAGGACCTAGTAGCCTCTACTAGATGCAAGTAAGTGCATTGTATTATAGACTTAGTTCCTTAGGAGTTAAGATCTTTTCATAAATTTTGCCAAGAAGCAAGGTCTTATAGAACAAGTAAATTAAAAAATCCTAAAAAAGTAAATTTATAGTTCATTTAGCAAAGATATTACTTTTGATTCTCGCCATAGACCAAAACCTAACTATTTCCGGTTGACCTAGAATCATGATATTTAGCAAGACACAAGGTTCTTACAATTATACGGATACCTTTAGTGCGCGAATACAACTCACACTTCATTTGTTAGTTTTAACCCCGACGGAAAAAGAGAGGGATGTTATAAGTTTAACGTGTCTGTCTATCTGTCTGTGGTATCGTAGCTCCCAAACGGATGAACCAATTTTCGTTTAGTCTTTTTGTGTCATAGTTAATTTTATCCCGAGTGTTCTTAGCCATGTTTCACGAAAATCTGTCGGAGGGTTTTAATTTTTTTTATTTTGTTCATGTTTTTACAAAAATACAAAATTCACTTATTTACCATTAGAAAAAAAGTTTATTCAGTTTACTGGTGGTCCCCGCACTAGGTTCAGAACCTGTATCGCGGGAGGCTGAATTACAAATAGAATTACTTGACTGTATAAACAGGGCAGCAGTTCACTCTAGAAAAGATACACTATAAAAATGTACTACTGATCAGGGCTTCATAACGTTACCACTTACCAATAAAAATAACAGTAAATAACGTTACTTTCATATAGATACCTATATAACGGTAATTTAGTTAGTATTGTTACCTAGGTAACGAAAAATATAATAACGTTACATCTAAAGAGGTAATTCCCTCAATATACCGATACTTCATTTCGTTAAAAATGCATGTTGCCGCTCTAGGCGAGAAGAGCGGCAACGTATGTCTGTTCGCGTACCTAACACGTGATATTTGTCCGAACTCCGAACGCAGTGTTGCTTAGCTGCGTTTTGGCTATCGAGGCGTCCACAGCACACAAGTGGCGCGGCGTGAGTTTGTTCTTCTTCCGGCATATACTTACTTACCTACTTGTTAAATTTCCGAGTTTTAAAAATGTTGTGTTGTCTCTGAGATAGGTACTTAGTTAGCTCGTTGTTTTTGATGTGCAACATCTTTTTTTTATTAATTGTTGTTCGTTGTTGTTTATGTAGATCAGGTAAAGTACCTACCTAGGTATCAAGGAAGAAACTGAAGGGTTGGTCTCCTTTGTAGTTTTTCAGGTCCAGTCCGTGTGTGACACACCGGGGACAGTGACATTAGTACCATACCTACGCACGTTGGAAGTAGGTAGGTAAGGTATCAAGGAAAGGAACAGAAGTTCTGTACCTACCTACATAAATAATGTCACTGCCACCGGTGTGTCACATACGGACTGGACCTGACGAACTACAAAGAAGTCCAACCCTTCAATTCTTTCCTTGATACTTAGGTAAGTAGGTAGGTAGGTAGGTACTTTACCTGATCTACATAGACAACAACGCTCGGTTTCAATCAAGATTATATATTTATTTAATTTTATTTTTTATATATATATTTATTTTTTATATATATTTAATTTTATTTTTTATATATATATATTTATTTTATTTTATTTTTTGTTATCAGTAGTACTGATAACAAAAAATAAAATTAAATAAATAAATAAATAATGCTGGACAATCCACGCAGCACGATCTAGCCCCAAAGTAAGCTACTCAAAGCTTGTGTTATGGGTACTAGATAACTGATATATTTAATACAATAGATAGATATATTTTTTATGATACATAGAAAACACCCAGACGAACGGAACAAATTTCTGCAGATCGTACATAAATTTGTTCTGAGGCGGAAATCGAACCCGCAACCTCTTGCGTCGCAGGCGGACTCTCGCCCGCTGCACCACTGAGGTCGTCAAGGAATTGAAAGGAATGGAATTGAAGGAGAATTATTACATTTACATTTAAAATTTTTACTTGTTGTCTTTCGGGGTCCAAATAAATTTATTTTATATCTTCTTCTTTCTTTCCAGAGCCCTCCGACCACTAGCAACATTATCGTACTGCAGCGACGCCATCAACTACTCAACGATCGTGTCCACAATAGAGTTCGACAAGGATGAGGAGCTGTTCGCTATCGCCGGAGTCACCAAGCGGATCAAGGCGAGTCTCTCCACAATAAATATCTTTTCACCTTGCGGACTACACAGGAGAACGTCAGCTAAGAGATATTTTGAAAAATATAAAATAATGACTGTGGTATAATTAATTAATAATATATAAACCTCGATTACCACTGACTGACTGACTCACTGACTGACTGACACGATTGTTCTCCCTGATGGTGGATGGGAAGGTATGTTTTTTTTTTGCGGAATCGTGTAGAGGGGTCGGGGGTGACTTCGGGAAAATCCCGACTTTTTGAGATTTACCCCCCCAGAGCCCACCCCTCCCTGTGACAGCCACCGCCGCGAGCTGCTTGCAGCTCGCGCACTTATAAAATACTAGTCACTCTTATATAAAAGTCTTTTAGAAATACATAGTAACAAAACAAACTATCTACAAAAAAAAGACACGCATAACTTAATTTAAGATGTAAGGAAAAATTAGTCGAACCAGCGGTACGCCTTGCAAAGGTACAAAAGCAGGGAGAATATATCAAAATACAATTATATAATAAACTACCAATTAACATAACGAACATTGATAATTTTGAACGTTTTAAAACATTAATCAAGCATTTCTTTGAAAGCCATGCATTCTATAGCATCAGTGAATTTATGAGTACTAATTTATTTCAATCCCTTTCTTTAAATAATACCTAAACATGACATTGAATTTTATGATCTGGAATTAATTGAAATTTGCTTTTATTTAAGACTTTTTAATTTTGTTTAGTGAACTAAGTATGTTTTATTATTTCAAATTGTACAATTTCTGACATGCCTTGTATAACGACCTATGTTATAAATGGTAAATAAATAAATACAAATACAAATTCACCACTCTCGCTCGAAAACGGTGACTTTGCTACTCGAAAACAGTGAAATAATTTGACGACCTCAGTGGCGCAGCGGGCGAGAGTCCGCCTGCGACGCAAGAGGTTGCGGGTTCGATTCCCGCCTCGGAACAAATTTGTGCACGATCTGCAGAAATTTGTTCCGCTGGTCTGGGTGTTTTCTATGTATCATAAAAAAAATCTATCTATGTATTTAATGTATAAATATATCAGTTACCCATAACACAAGCTTTGAGTAGCTTACTTTGGGGCTAGATGGTGCTGTGTGAATTGTCCAGCATTATTTATTATTTATTAATAATAGTTATTCGTTCAACAAGTGGCTAATACGATTTTTTGTTGAGCGTGCCAATATTAAATCCCGAGTTTCGAAGCAGTCTCAAATAGAGTCACGAGCGTAGCGAGTGACTCTAAAGTAGAGTGCTGAGGTAGCGAGGCATGAAACGAAAACTATTTGTCCTCGAGTTAAAAATACAACTTTTCAGCACGACTAGCGAGACTCATGATCATCAACCCGAGGCGAAAACAAAATAGCGTTTTAAAGATCCGTCGGATTCGATTCGGAAACGAATCGATGAATTAAAATACCCCTGCAGAACAGAGTTAATAAATAAATAAATAAATAATGCTGAACAATTCACACAGCATTATCTAGCCCCAAACTAAGCAGAGCTTGTGTTATGGGTACTAGATAACTGATATACTTAATACAATACACTACATAGATAGATATTTTTTATTATACATAGAAAACACCCAGACCAACCAGTTAATGAAACAGTTCGAAAATTATGGTCTCATATTATAGTTGTCTCTCTCTTGCAGGTGTTCGAATGGGAGTCGGTAGTGCGAGACGCGGTTGACGTCCACTACCCCTGCGCGGAGATGCAATGCTCGCACAAGATCTCCTGTGTGTCTTGGAACGCGTACCATAAGCAGGTAAAACCATATACTACCATATTCCATACCCAGAGAATATTTTTTAATTATAACAATAATAATATAAATGTCCTCCAGCCAGATGGGCATTGTCGCTCCATACTACTAAATAAATAAATGTAAAGAAAAATATAGTTTTATTTATTTTAAATATTCCCGCACATCATGTTCAACTGTCAAAGTCAGGCTGTGACACTGACAAATACCAATTACCTACTTAGTAGGTAATCTGTGGTGAAAGGAACGTCCTCGAATCTAGCTGTCAGAGCATTACGAGGGAAAATCCATAGCAGCAAATTGTGATTTTGAAATCGAAATTGTGAATGTGAAAACATTAAATGTCGTTTCTTTATTACAGGTAAACTTGGTTTAACAAACGCTTTAATGTAAACTTTGTAGGTAATGTGAAACTAACTTAATAAAACTTTATTACAGAGAAACTCAATTGTGTTTCAGTCACAATTTATCCAAATCACATCTTATATAAATAATGCTGGACAATCCACACAGCACCATCTAGCCCCAAAGTAAGCTACTCAAAGCTTGTGTTATGGGTACTAGATAACTGATATATTTAATACATTATAATTATTCATAGATAGATTTTTTTTTTATGATACATAGAAAACACCGAGACCAACGGAACTTTCTGCAGATCGTACACAAATGACTACCAGATGTAGGTCTCGCATTTACACACTCAAACACTACACTCTCACTCAAACCATTTGTCGACCTCTGTGGCGCAGCGGGCGAAGGTCTGCCTGCGACGCAGGAGGTTGCGGGTTCGATTCCCGTCTCTGTACAAATGTTTGTACGATCTGCAGGTCCAGGGCGTTCTGTTTTCTATGTATAATAAAAAAATATAGATCTATGTAGTGTATTGTTAAGTCTATCAGTTATCTAGTACCCATAACACAAGCTCTGCTTAGCTTGGGGCTAGATAATGCTATGTGAATTGTCCAGCATTATTTATTTATATGTTTGTTAACACTCAGTTAAAGCAAACGCGCGCATCACTGCCCCGCGTGTGCACCTGTGCACAAGTATCGCAGGTTGTACCCCGCGAGTCTTGAGTTTGCACTCCCTACATGTGTCATGTGTATGGACCATGATGGATTTAAAAGTTTTTCTGTTTACACTGTTTTTAAGTGTCCGGTGACGTATGAATTTCCCATACAAACGTAGTACCAAAATGATTTGTTATTTGAGAATATTTTCACCATGGTTTGCAATTATTTGTATTAGAATAGTATTTATTTAGGTTCCTGCCACAAGTTTTTTTCAAAATACTTATCTACACAAATACTACGTAAACATTCATTCTTTAATTTAAAAATGCGATTCGGTTTACTTTCATTTCAGAAAGGTATTAAGAAAAAAAATTGTGTCAGGAACCCCGATAAATACTATTTTAATACAAATAATAGCAGACCATGGTGAATATATGCTCAAATTACAAATCATTTTGGTATTACGTTTGTATAGGAAATTCATCCGTCGCCGGACCCTTAAGTTTCGTGGGATAAATACTAATTCCTCGGGACTAAATTTTTTATGGGACTCGGGATCACTCTTGATACAATAGCGAAAGAATTTTCAAAATCGGTCCATAATTCACGGAGAAATCGACAAAAATAAATTTAAAAAATACATACCTACAGAAGAATATAGAACCTTCTCGTTTTTTCGAAGTATGTTATTTTTTCCCAACCCCGCATTAAAGTTTATCCATTCGTGTTCAAAGACTAAAGTTACATTTAGTTCGTTTGACGAGAGGTGTAGTTGGTTAGCACATTCCGGTACTTACGGAAGGATGCGGGTTCAAGTCCCGCCGAAGTCGTAAATTTTTGCGATGGTAATTAATTTCTGAGAAAATAATAATGATAAAATGTCAGAAATAAAATAATTTAAATTAAATTCACATGTAAATAAAGCTACTGTTTAGTGATTGTTAAAGTAAGCTAAACATTAATAAAATAATGGAATAACTAACGAATCAATAAAAACAATGTCAGAATAGTAATCGAATAAAATATTTGCTGCTGTAAAGGTTGAGGGGAGGATGTCATTTGTGCGTTACCTAATTTAGTTAATTCTTTGCTTCTTCCTATAAATAAATTAAATGTTGCAGGTTCTAGCCTCCTCGGACTACGAAGGAACGGTTTCCGTGTGGGACGCGGGAACTGGGCAACGAACTCGGGCGCTCATGGTAAGTTATTCGTTTTCGTACTTAATAATGACTTAGTAATGTTCAGACTAAAGTTAATGTTTTTGGGGCTAAAGTTAGTGATTTTCAGACTACACTTAGTGTTTTTGGGACTAAAGTAAGTAATTTTCAGACTACACTTAGTGTTTTTGGGACTAATGTTAGTAGTTTCCGGATTAAACTTAGTTTTTTTTTGGGACTACAGTAGGTTTCGGATTAAAAGTAGTTTATGTATATGACCTTTTGTGGAATTT
Source organism: Eupithecia subumbrata (assembly GCA_949316285.1). Taxonomy (NCBI): domain Eukaryota; kingdom Metazoa; phylum Arthropoda; class Insecta; order Lepidoptera; family Geometridae; genus Eupithecia; species Eupithecia subumbrata. The sequence continues at coordinate 1,245,068 of OX438637.1, read as the reverse complement.
ACCTACCTAAAGATGGAAACTAAGTTTCTTAGTTTCGGACTAAGTTTTAACTTCTTTTTGTTGTTACTTCCAATGGACACATATTATGTACTCATAAGTGGAAACTGTAGCCTCATAAGTGGAAGCTATGCAATAAGTGTAGCATATTGAGGTTTAATAAGCTGTTAGTTTTCCTAAAATATAAAATACAAGCTGCATTCTTACTACGCGTTGTCCTATTACCCGTTTTTCCGTAGGAATGAAGCATTTCCCCTTGGTAAAAAGTAGCCTATGTTCATCAGGAATAATGTGGGCTTCAAATTCGAATTTTTCAAATCGGTCCAGTAGTTTCGGAGCCTATTCAATACAAACAAACAAACAAATCTTTCCTCTTAATAATATTAGTGTAGAAAATAAACTATTTTTGGTTTTCTGGGCGTTTCTATGTACCCATAAAAAATCAGTCAACTAGTTATGGACTCAAGCTCTGCGTAGCTTGGGGCTAGATGATGCAGTGTGAATTGTCCAGCATTTATTTAATTATTTATTGTTCAGCAACGTATGTAAGTCCGTACCGTTTAGTACGGACTAGGTTCCGGTAGTAATTTTCTGTGACGAAACGTGATTCTCGCACTACAGACAGTTTTCGTACTTTATTTCTAAATATTACTTCTTTAATTTGAAATATCTATGGCGGGCCCAAGTGCCTATGGTCTACAATGTAAAGGAAATAAAGCATTTCGACGACCACAGTGGCGCAGCGGGCGAAGGTCTGCCTGCGACGCAGGAGGTTGCAGGTTCGATTCCCGCCTTAGGACAAATATTTGTACGATCTGCAGACTTTTGTCCAGGGCGTTCTGGTTCAATATATTTATGAAAACTTGTTGTACACCCATAGAAATACAAAGCAGTTCCCTAAAAATTGTGATAAACATAACTTTAATACCAGAAATAAACATAAAAACATAAACTCGCTGTACCCACAACTAGGCTATACAAAATTAATGTATCTTTTAAAGGGCAAACTTTCGCATTTATAATATTATTGAGAATTATAAAAAAAAAAAAATTCGTCTGTGTACATTGTTTATTTTTTCGCAGGAACACGACAAAAGATGCTGGTCGGTCCATTTCAACCGAGCCGACGTCCGCCTGCTCGCATCGGGGTCCGACGACGCACGGGTTAAACTGTGGTCTTTGAACGCAGAGCGGTCTGTCGCTACCTTAGAGGCGAAGGTATGCTTATAATAATTACAATAAGGTGTGTCCCACTGCTGGGGAAACCTCCACTGGTCCCTCCTTGCATCTCGATCCAGCTAGCTTAAAAGTGTCCAGTTCTCCAAGTTGGTAAGAAACTAACTTTGCCTAACTTTAGGCTTGGTAGGCCAGCAGAGGCCGCATTTTTGTGATTTTTAAAACCATC